>VWPU01012520.1:283843-372477 GCA_013398955.1 Callaeas wilsoni
TAATCTAGAAATGAACTTTTGGCGTTGACTCAAAATTGCTGATATTTATATGCTTAGATTATGCTTTTAATTGTCCTGTTCCTTTTATTATGAGTAAGTTCTCTGGGGTAGAGACTATTTATCTTCTGTCTTTCTATAAAACCCCCAAACTACCGTGGATAACTCTATCAGCAATAATAAAACTTTTTGTTGGTTTCCTTTTTCTTATTTTTTTTATTTTAAATTTTTTTGGGAATATTACTTATGTAAAATAATGCACAGTACGATTTTTTTTTAAATCTAGACAGTAATGTGGGGGACTACTTACCCCTGAGAGTCTCCAAGGAGGAAGAGAACGACTTTTTTTTCCAAGTTCTTCACAATTTTTTTGTTTCTCAGAACAATACAATTTTGAGCAAGAGTAGGCATTACTCTACCTCATTTTGCTTCCTATTGAAAGTCAAAGAAGATTTGAATGGACTGCCTGGCTATATTTCTGTTTCCCTTTCACTATTAAAGTCTTCTTCGGTATCTCACAGCCATGTTGTCACTATGTACACACAATCCTATTTCTTCCACTTGTGAATCTGACGTATTGTCAAGTCTTGTTTTCTAGATTTGGTGGTCTACTCGCCACACCTATCTGAAGCCAGAGAAATAATTTTGGGGTTGGTGTATTTTGGGGGTTTTTTTCCCCTTCCTTAGAGGACATTGTTTTTAAAGACGAAAGAAGTTAGATGTTTGAAAACAAGAAATATTCATTCCTATTGTGACTTATTACCAGTGTCAAGAGCTGACTAAATCTGAAAGGGTCAGCTTTTAGAGGAAAACATGATTAATAATCTCAAGATTTTGATAGCAGAACTTTTAGCCCATAAAGAGAAGAAGGACTGTAAGTCTTTACAGACTAAGAAGCATCTCATCTCTGCTTACAGAAAAAAACCCCCCAAGATGATTCAGAGGTGGGCTGAGACCTGAAGATTACGCTGAATAGAGCCAGCTCTGATTTATTGTTTATATGAGATTATGCCATTTAACCTCATGCTGGACGTAATACAGAGCTTAATATTTTGGGTTGAGAGGGGAAAAGAGGATTGTACTGCCCAGTCTTTCACTATCTAGTGCCTCCATGTTTAATAAATTAACATCTTTAAATCTATGTCTATCTGTATTTCTTGTGCCTTGTGCATTTTGTACAAAAAGTCTCTGTTTCCTAGTTACTGCTACAGATTGTATCTAATGATGTGGAAATATGACAACATGAACACATGCACTGACAAATTTCATAACTTTGACTCTTAAATAAGATAATTTCTGAGGAAAATGTTCTGATTCTTCCTCTGTGCACATGATTTTAATATTTAATATGCTGGAACTTAATTCAGAAGATTTAATATGGCAACATACTGTTCAAACAGGTCTCTACCAAGGCAAAATGATTATTGATGCCAATTATGACACTTTGGCTCAGTGTTTCAATAGTTAGAATACGAGCTACAGTCATTTTATAGCTGAAAAAATTATCAGTGATAATTGACTGTGAGTCCTGAACAGGCAGATAATCCAAGTTCAGTTCAGACAACAAAGGTGCAGAAGAGCCAAAGAGATTTAAGTCCTCAGTTCAATGTGTCATACCCTCCCTGACATCACTTTATTTTTTAACCATCATCCAATGGACCGTATAAGATATATAGGGGTTGATGGCTTTGGCTGCTGAATTTATGAGTAGAATCTCTTGCTGAATTGTCCCATAATTGGGTTCTTAAAATAGATTTTCTAAGGTAAGTGCAGTTGTAGTTGTGTATTGTATCCAAGTTCAGAATTTTTTTCGTAAAAGTGAACCAGACATAGAAATTTATAGGGAAAACTATAATGGCCAGTGATTAATAATGATCATATAGATTAAATGTCATAATTAGAATGGTAAGAAGACTAAAAGACCAAAAAGGAAATAGAATTTTATGACATTTCATTAATACTAGACTTAATCCTTGCATTCCAGCATAAAAGCTGTTTATATTTAGAAATATTGCAGGATTAATTTATTTATTTCAATATTTTTGCAAATAGATTAAACACTCAATAGTAGCACAGCTGATATTTTGTTTAATATATGAATAATAACTAATTTTATTATTAAAATAACTTAGTTCTAGTTAAAACTTGTGCCTAATTCATACTTGCAGTTTTGTAATTACCTAGCAATTGTTACTTAGAGTTTAGATTTTATTTTCCTATTTATATATTGGATGCAAAGTGCGTGAGGAATTTATTTTTAGGGAAAATAAATATGTTGAAATATTTTACTATTTTTGGTTTAAGTAAAGATATTGTTGAAAGCAATTCAAGTAAAAAATGGGAAGTATATGCAAAGAACTAAATCCAAAGAATGGAAATGTTGGACATTTTGACACAGATATACAAATAAAACTTTGGTAACTTCCATGACCAGAGTAGATAATTATGTCTACTCTGGTCCTGGCAGTTACCGAAGTCCTTGAAGTGTATATCTGATATACCTGAAGCCATGCTTTTCAGCATGACTTCAGGTATTTGGTATCACTTAAAATTATCTGGCAGTGTTAATTTTGTTCGATGATTTTGTAACTGCTCATCTGCATTCAGTGTCACTTCTGCAGGGTGGAATAGGAAAACATACACGGAAGTATAACAAAAGGAGGAGCTAAGAGAACAGAGCTAGGGAAAATAAAAGGCTTTCTGAGTGTGAAGTGGACTTGATCTCTCTCTCAGGGACACTCCTCTCAACCCACTTTGTGTCAAGCAACTAGCATGGGTGAAGTTCTCAAGTTCTGCAGACAAACGAGTCACACTCACATCCAAAGCCCTATAGTGGCATTCAATTGGTGCACCTGTATTTGAATTTTTCCCCTCAAAGTACCTGAAATAGACTAAGAGAAGCTTTTTATTTTTTCCTCTTCCCTTCCCCCTTCTCCATTTATCTTTTAATGGCAGTACAGAGAGGGAAGAGAAGGGAGGAAGGGAGGTGACAACAGTAGGAGGGGGTTGCAGGCTCTGTAGGATTGCAAGCAAAGGTTCATTCATGTACGTTTATTCCACACAAAAAAAGAGACTATTCAACCACTTTGAATAGATCATCATAACTGCTTGTCTGGTCAGCTTTCTCCTTAGAGTTTCAAGTTATAGGGGTCGATGTGTAATCTAGGGGTCTTGTCTAGCTGCCTCTATTAAAAAGTGCAGCACTCAATGCCAGCTGCACTAAGCGGGGTGCCTCTATCTGTAATAGTGCCATCAACAATTCTGAAGATGTACTTTGAGTGCACACAGGATAGACAGACAGTCTGATACAGCGCTGACATTTCCAGAGCTGGCCACAGCTGATTTTATGCTAAATACACTAATCTTTTACATCAGTCTTTTAATCAGGAAGATATTCACTCATTGATATGCTCCTAGTTGAGGCAAATTAAGTTTGCTTTGATAGTCCTTTTTTCCCCTTCTGAAATAATTAGGAAACAATCCAGAGTTTAACTCACACAGCAGTACCAAAGCGTATTTTGAGGTCGGTGTGTTCTGACATTAATTTGTTAGAATTTCTAAAATTTTTTCTCTTTTTCTCTCTCTCTTTTTTTTTTGAAAAAGAAGTATTAATTGTATTTCATCTGGTGATTAAATACAAGAAATACATTCATGACTCTGCTTCTTTATCTTCTTTTTTTTTTTTCTCAGAGGGACGTGCAGGAAACGAAGACTGGTGCTAGAAAGTGCATTCCCTCTCTTGAAAGAGGGGAATTCTCTCTCTGTTTTGAAACAGGGAGGAACACAATAAAGTGGGCAGACTCTGAAGCTCTAGGAAGTCTAGTCTAGGTGTCTGAGGATCTGGAGGCATTCCTTTTAAAGCAATGTATGTTGCTGTCCTTTGTCAGCATAGCTTCCTAGGCACATTTGTTACTGCTGGCCCCAATGCCCTTCTCATCTACTCACCTGAATAAATCTAAAAAGAATGGAGGAAACTAATTGCTGCTTGAATCAAAAAGTCTCATGTAAATTTGCTCTTTGTGATATATACCACGGATGCAGAACACGCTGTGCCCTTCTCTTTTCACATACCTTGGATCCAGACACAATGTGCATTATTTACTTAATCATTGAGTGAAAAGCTGCCAAGGACAGATGTTAAAAGGGAGGAAGACAATCACAGTTTTTCCTTTCCAGATTCTCATTTCTGTTTTCCTTTGCTCCTCTCTCTTAAGGCTTAAGACTGTAAGCATCAGACCTATGTTATAAAAGCTCTCAGGCTTGGAGGCTGAGAAGAATGTGGAAACTAATAATGACATGGCCTTCAGTGCTTTGTTTGCAGTGAACAGAAACAACAAAAGATTCTTCCAATGATCTAAGCCTGCTCAAAACACAGTGCCATTTCTTCCCTTGAGATGTGAAGCAAGGAGTGTATTGAGAGTATGTTCTTCCTTTTTAGACTAAGGTGTTTGAAGCCTGGGACAATTTTAAAACTTGAGAGACTACAGCATCTCATCTAGATCCAAATAAATTTGGCTTTTCCCTCTGTCCTCCAGCCTGAGAAGATAAGAGATAAGAACTCCAGAGATAAGAACTAAGGCAGTGCTACAGCTAATAGCAGCAACCAAATACTACTGACCTTTACCTTTTTCATGTTGATCCACAAGAACTTGGCAGGGCCAGGGTTTGGGGTTTTTTAAGGAACGACATCAGAGTAAAACTATGAAGTTTATTCTTTATAATATAATACTGAATTTTGAGCTTTAAAGGATCAGGAACGGGACTCTATAGAATATTTTCTGCAGAGGAAAGCTTTACATCTGATTTCAAGATGGCATTTGTTGACAAAATGATCAGATACACTACTAGTCCCCAGCGTCTTAGAAGGAGAGCCAAGCTTTGGGAAAAAAAAATCTTGATACTCTCTTAGTTTCTGCCAGGGTTCACAGGAACTAGGGAAAGGAAAATATAGGTTGCAGTAGCTTTGTAAATCACTCAAATGCTTTCTCAGAACTGTCTTCTGTGTTTTCTCTCTGTTTTGCTTAAGTTCTCCACTCTGTCTTATGCAACTGTCTGTTTTTTGAAGCATAAAGAAGAGGAAGCTTCTTGTCCTTGTCATTAAGAACTTGCATAAATCTCTTCCTTCCTTAATAGCCACCTTTTATTTTTACTGGATAGCTCTCTAACACTTTTGCTCTGCTATAGTTTAATGCTTTAATATTCTTTCCTTCTTTGTCTTCCCCAAACTGCTTCTCTGTTTCGTTCATTCACATTTGCTTCTATTATGTTTTGCTGTTTTATGAAATGGGCTCTACCTCTGTTGTTCTCCAAATTAAGGTCTGAACTAATAAACAGATGTCTGTGCAGTGCTGAGTGGTGAAAAGGATAAATGTGAATATAGAATTAGACATTTCACAGGAATCCTCCTTAGCCACAAGGCTTGTATGGTACATGTAGCAAAACAAATAAAGATAAGAAAAAAAAAATAAAAAGAGAAACAGCTCAAAAAGTGGTGTGCCTTATGTACCACTTTAGAAAACTGCAGGAAAATCTCCCCTTTCATGCTTTTATTTTGCAGTGTCGTTGATTATTTGAACTTCCTCTTTGACAAAAGATATCACATAATAAAAAAAGATATTTTTAAAGTATTACTGCTCCCCCAATATTACCCAGCAAATAACATGGGAGTAGCTTTACCATTTACATCTTAAATAAATGTATTGTGCAGCTCCTTTCAGATCACCCCCCTGTGAGAGAGATATCCAATAGCTGACTGGATTAATATTACCCCTCAGGTAGTAAGAGAACTTCGATGCTGTTCCAGACTTCTTAACCATAACCATAATTTTTATTTGTTAGTTCATTTAAAAGAAAAAAAAAAAGACGGCTTTGTGAAATAACCATTTAACCATTTACATTTATGGAAAGGAAAATGTTTTGCTAAGAAATCTTTTTTGAAGGTAGTATTGCACTCAAGGGGACATCCCAGACCAAATCATGAATGTCAAATTTTAGTCTGACTCTGTGGCTACTCAGAAGCTGACTGCAAGTCTTGCTGAGAAATCTATTCACCACATATATCTAAATTAAGAGATGAAGCAATGTCAGTTTGAGAATTATTAATAATACAAGATTAGTAAAAACTATGGGGATGGTTTTTTCCTCCTTTCCTACAATCAACAGGGTCATGGTAACAATATTGGGCTTTTTTGCCTGGAGGAATGTATATCATATATTCTGCTAATGTTTCTTGACCCGTGTGATAAAGCAAACTTTGTCTTGTTGCAGGTGAGGGTAATTTTTTTTAAGCATAGAAATTTGAAAATCTTCATTCCTTGTGCTGCAGGTTAGGAATGTCAGGTAACATTTATATAACCTAGATTGAGACAGGCCCTTGAGACAAATATTTACTTTTTTTTTTTTATGCATTCTTCAAGATAAATCAGAGTTCCTTCACTGACCATCATTGGACACCAAGATCATTTGCGCTTTTCCTTCTCCCTGAGGTTAGAATGGATTGTTTTGTGTTGAAATATTTTATTTGATTTCCAGTTATTCCTGCCCTGAGAAATAGGGAAAGTTTTTTACAAGGCTCTGTATTTTTAAATGTTATTTCACACTATGGCACGAGTTTGTTTTGGGTTTTTATGGAGTTAGACCATGAGTTTATCCAGAAGCCTAAGTTAATGAAAAAAGTCCTCTCATTAAGCATTGTGTGTTTTTGGGAGCACATGGCGGCTGTCCTCACCAGGCTACACTGCCTGCCTATTGATTTTTCTTGACAAATTTAAGGTATGTTTTTGACCTATAAAAAACAAAATGGCATGAGACTTTCACAATAGCTGCAGGCATTTGAGGGACTTGAACTGATGTCTTGAAAATCTGAGGGGGAAGACTGGCAGTAGAGTTTCCCTGAAGGTGCCTTCAGCTGTGAACTTATTAAAAACATCTTTGTAGACCTTCAGGGTACTCTGTAAGGCATTTCTATTTTCTTATGCTTTTGGAAGAGAGGGAGGATCTCGAAAGGCATCCCACTATTTTAGATAAGCAGTCTTTAATATAAAATTTGTCGAAACAATTTCAGGCAAGTTCTTTTATAAATATGTATCAAAAGCAAAATTAGGTGGCCTGTAGGGGTACTTCACTACTCAAAAACACATTTCAGGACAACTGTCTGCTGTTTGTCTTGATGGTATGCTACTGTGGACAGAGGGATGAAAAAAGAGGTGAGGAAAATCTTCCCCATTTCTGGTGACTGATAAAACTTAACTGTTTTGGGTTGTAAGAACTTAGAGTGGGCTTGGCCGGCCATGGATTTGCTGACTCCTCTGAAGTACTGTGTATTGACCCATTTAATAGCAAGAATAGGACAGTCTTTCTGAAGATGTCACTCTATCAAAAGGAGAAGGCAAACTATATGTCTTGACATTGCTACTTTTTTAAGAAATGTAAAGAGGTATATTGGGGAAGAAGGAAACAGAAATCAGAACAACTTCATCTGTTACATTTTTTTCTTCAACATAAAAGCAAATTTTCAAGAAGGCGTATCAGAAAGTCACTGCTCATTTTGCAGACAGATTGTTTAAGGCAAGGGCGGGGGATGTGCATATGGTTATCTGTAGGTAGATGGATGGTAATGTGAACAAATGGGAGAAGCATAGATACCAAATATAAAAGAGAAATAGTGGATATAATACAAGGAAGAAAAGGCAAGGAGAAGAGGAGGGAAAGGAGTAATCAATATATGAAAGGAAGATTTCTGTGGTAGGGGGGAGATATGTACAAGAATGTGAAGCTAAAAAAAAAGTAATTTTTCTTATGTGATGAGTTAGACTGTTCATTAATTTAATGTTGTTAGAGAAGTGCTGCTATTAAATATATTGCACAACAGCAGAATAGATGGTACAAAGTGTTTCTTTCTTATGTTTGGGGGGTATCTTTGAGTCTTTTTGGCTCCAGTGGCAATGGCCATAGTAGAAAGAAATATGGCAGGATGACTTTTTCACAGAGATTGCTACGGGTACTCCCTGGACGAGCTGGTGTCAGGTAAACCAAATCAATAACCATCAGTCATTTTACAAAGGCCAAGACCTTCCTTGGGGACATGCAAATTGTACGGAATTATTTGGCCTTCTCTATTTTCACCAATAGGTGGCAATATTAATTTTTTATTGACCTCCATAATGATCTGTTATCCTAAATTTTGAATAATCATCTCCGAGTTAATTATAACTTTTTTTTTCTTTGTCCTACCGCAAATGTATTGAATGGTAGAAAGTGAAAATGTATTCATAAGTTTCCAGGTCATTTAATCTTGTTTTAAAGAAGTTAAAATTAAAGGGCGAGGGATGTGAGAACTTCCACCAGGTCACCAGATCCCTATCTATAATGCTTTGATAGTCCAGCACCTCCTTTTTGATTTCTAGTCTAGCTCTAAATTCCTATCCTTATGGTAGTGTTTGCTTTAATATTTTATTGTTTTCCTTTTTAGGTTTTCCAATTAATTTTCCTTTTCAGATGTGTACTTGGAAATTATAGATTGTATGTGTAAAATGAAAGATCTAAACTCCTGCTTTACAGTTTTTTCAATGCTGTTCCTGTTTAGATGTGCTCTGTATTCTTAATCATCTTATTTGTTTTTCAGGATGAATTTTTCTTAGCATGTTACCAACTTAAGGATCAGAGTTTTCCTGAGGCCATTGTCAATATTGTGTAGTGTTTTTCCTTGAGTTTTAGTCAATTGCCAACACTCGGCTTTCTAGAGCAATCTTGATATGGATATAAGACATGACAGAGGTACTGTAGGTGCATCTTCATTTTCAAACTGAATTTATTTCTCTCCTAAGTTTTATTTCTCTCCACACCCCTTAAATTTCTTCCTCTCACTCAGAAGTTAGAAATCAATATTTTACATGAAAAAAGCCAACAATCTTGTCATTCTTTTTACCCAAAACTAACAGAGAGTTAATTGGAAGTTTTGACTGAGTAATGACTAAAGAATTTGGCTCACAACAAAGACAGTACATGAAAATGTATTTTCTTTAAAAGAAGAGGACTCCATTTGAAACAACACAATAGCATTTTTCAGTAAAATGAACTACTTGAAAGTGATATATTGTAGTGGTTTTTGTAGCATTGTCTTATCCTTGGACTGATGTATGGTAGCAGTTAAAATGATTGTCAAAACAGGAAATGTACAGAACCAGAAAGTATCTAGAAAAATATGCACAGAGTTTTTATGATTGCTTGGATTGCCTTTGTTTACAAGCTCTTATTCATTAAGTAGTTTTCTTTGTGTCTCTTGAAATTCTCTACAGCATTTCTCATGGATTTGTAGCAGCTCACATTGAAAGGGCAATGCAAACACCAGAAATATCAGCACTTTCTTTCACTTCCAGCCTGAAAGTCATGCTAGGTTCATCAAATCTCAGCTTACTTAAAATCCTTGGTGAATCTGCTGCATAAAGCAGATGAACCACGGAAAAGTTAGTGAGTAGCAACCTATTTATGTTGAAACTGGTCAAGGTCAGAGAACTCACACCATCCAACAGGGAAAAAAAATAAAAAAGAAAGGAAAAAAAATGGAAAGGAAAAAGAAAAAAGTACGTAAGGACTTCTACCAGCAAAAGTGACAGATTTTATAAGTAGAGATGGCACACAGAGAATCAACTGCTGCTTGGTTCAGATACTTCTCTGTCTATGAGACGTTTCTGCTTCTCAGGCTGGCTTGAAGTTTGTAGCTCCTTCTCTTCTGTCTCTAAGAATCAGCCTTGAAAATAATTTTTTTCACTGCAGTATCACTTATATCTGGTATAAACTGAGCTGATGTGAAACACTCCCAGTACAGTTTCTCTGAGATACAAGGTACTGCTGTGCCTTAACCAAGACTGAATAGTAGCTTTTTGATGGCCGCTGTTGCAGCTGAATCAACAAGCAATAAGCTAGCAAAATTAAAGGTATTTAAGCTTTGATCTTGTGGGTAGTTTTGGTTCTGCCACCCATGCGGATGCCAGTAAAAAACTGACACATGAAACTCAATGTCAAAGGCTCTAGCTGTAACTGTTTAATTAGTACTTCAGTTACTGTTTAATTAGTGTTTGACCACAATGTATACAGTGTTTCTGATGTTAGCTGAAGGGTTCTCACTAGTCTTTTAACTTCAATTTTTAAGCCAGAGTTTCTCTCAGAAGACAGTGGGGTGCCTTAAATTCAAGCTGATAACTTATTGTATGTTATAGCTCAGTCCAAATGAGTACTAAAGACTGGATAGAAGGAGTACTGTAAGGGAACTGACTTGCAGTGAAAAGGATCTGTACTTCATTTGGGGCAGATTAAAGTGTTCCAAATCCACCACATCTCTATGTAGTGAAGTCACAAATTAAAACAGGGTAAAGAATGACCTATGAAGAACATCTTATGACTTTTCTAAATAATTGCAATATAAAGGCGTCCTGGCATCTGAAGAAATGTCTGAGCTATTCTTCTGTCTCCAACAGAGACAGAGGTGTTCAGGAATATGAGGCACAGAGTGTATGTGAAATCAGCCCTGCCTTGAAAATTTTTCTTAACTAGTACTGCTTTCCTGACCAAAAAAAGCACACATTAAATGGATCAAACTCAACAGGTTAAAACGTCCACAGCTGCATGATTTCCCTATACATATATATATATATATATACATATATATATGTGTGTGTGTGTATGTGTGTGTGTGAAATATTGCTTGGTGTTCTCAAATTGAATTTTTTTTTTACTGTCGACAGCTGGATCCTGAGCTGAGTATTTGGTGTTCAAGAATGTATTTGCTCTTTACTTCTTAATATCTGGGCATCAGTATTAACTTCTGAGAGTCACAATGAGAATTCCTGCACTAAGACTTTGCCAAACCTGAAAGAAGTTGAACTCAGGCTTTTCCCGTAGTCATGTCATGGATGTCAGTTAAGGGCTTGTTTCCCTCTTCCTGGGGCATTTAGAGGATGGGCTGATACATACTTACATCACATTCCAGGTGTCCAAGTTTAAAAACTTTCCGGGCATCTACATAGATGATATAAATGAATCATCTCTAAAATTACAATGTCTGTATTTAACATCCTGGCACCCCCACCAGGTTGGGAGTATTCCAGGATGGCCCGGGACACCAGAACTGCCTTCCGTCCCACTTAGCTTGGAAGCAGGGATGCAGGCTTTCTCCTCTGCTCTAGTTTTACATCTGTGACAAGATGGAATCTTTACAATTCCCCTTGGTGCCATTAAAAAAGGGCCCATCTTTTGTCTATGCTGAAAGTCATCTCTTCAGCTCCATTCAAAGAAAATTAAATAAAGAAAATAATGACAAACTTTAGAAATAATTTTTTAATACCTTAAGCTGTGTGTCAGCTACATTCCTAGACTTTTTTAAAGAAACGTATGTCAGGCTTTTATGAAATCAGCTGTCTCTGAATTTGGCCATTAGTGCTTTATACAATAAACTTTTCCTAAAAATGACGAATCACTAGCAGATGTTTTCTATTACCATAGTGTAGCTTTGTTATAATTCACTAGAATTGGTTTGATTTTTGCCATTTTCAACAACTTTTTTAGTGTGTTTATAAAGCTAATAAAAATATTTATCAGGGAGAAAATGTTACTATGCCACATCTCTACTGAAAAATTAGTCAGAAGAGTAGGGTACATAGTCTTCTTTAAAAATTATGACAAATATCAATTTTATATAAATAAAGCAGTTTCAAACCCACAGCTTCTTGAAATAACAACTTCTAGTATAATTAAATGTTAAAACAGAATGGAAATCTGGCATTGAAAGAAAGAGGGTAATGTTTCATTTCCAAAGAATGCTGCTTTGAAAATTTGGAATCGGCTGCACACTTAAGCTTGATACAGTTAAAGCTATAAAAGGTAAAATTATAAGAGCTTGGACATTAGGTTAACTTCTCAGCTTGACTAATTCTAAAACTATTCAGCTTCTACCTATAGAAATCATAACACTAAGCTACTTTTTTTTTTTCTGATGGAGGACTGACTGGAAGCTGAAATGATCTGTGCAACTTAGAAAAAGCTAAGCAGGAAAGATGAGAGTCTTAAAGTGACCCAAAGGACAAGCTTTTTCCAGGTTGCTGCTCTGAAGGCATTCAATACCATTGTTAGGTAGATTTCTAAATTGCCAGTATACATTTTCCAGATCTTATTAGCATCTGATTACTCATATTTAAACTAGAGAATCAGTCATCATACTAATGGTACTTTACTCCTTCATCATTGGTGTTTACTCCCCTCAAATATTTGTAGACTGTTTTTTTTCCGTTTTAGTCATCATGACAGCTGGGCAAATACCTCAGAAAATTTTTGCAAATATTTGTGGAGTTCTGAAATGAAGCTTCGTATCTTATTTTATTAAGCCATGGTGAACTTCTTCATTAAGGAGAAAAGAGCAGCTTTTCAATAACACTTTCTTCTATATATGTTAAAGTTATATGTATCTTCTGCAATCCTGTGTGTCACCTTAACACATTAGAGGACTTGATTTTTTCCTTAGAGACTTAATTTTGTAAGTAATATTTATCTCTCCCCTTTTCTGATTTTTTTTTTAACCTCAGACTTCTGAGAATTTTGCAATGTATGCAAAGCCTCCTTCCCCCCGTAACTCCTTGAATCAACTGCCAAGGCTGTTAAGCCACATTTGGAGGTGTTTTTAGCCCTTCAAGTAACTAGTCAGTGCATATGTAAAAGCAACATAAGCAGTTGCAGCATTTCTGCTCAGAACTGTGTGTTTCTGTGTGCAGGCAGGATTCTTTCCTATTAAAGAAGTCATGAAGTCACAGCACTGAGTCTGATTTCCCGAAACCTGCTAAACAGTTTTTGTTTCTGCACCTATCTGTGGTATGACGTGATGTGATCAACTTGACCATAAATTTGTACCTGATTCAGTTCAGAATACAGTTCAGAATGGGATGCTAAATTATATAAACAGGCTCCAGGGACTTTTTATTTTTTTATTATTATTATTTTTTAATATTTGATTTGCATACCAACATGTGGTGAATACTAAGCCTCAGGTGAGATGACTTAATGCAATTCAGAAACTAGTGACAAGGCTCTGCATGCCAAGAAATGTTCTGTATTTTATATTATAAAAATTGAATAGAGAAAGTGTGTTTGTGTGTGTGTGTGTGTGTGTGTACATAAGAGTGGGGTTAGTGCAGCAAGCCTCCAGCTCTACTGTATTATGTTTAGTTTATTTGCTTTGTGAGGACTCAACATCCCCATCATTTTTTGTATTTTCTTGATTCTAGAACACTACCTATTTCCACCCTAAAGCAAAATCTAGCTACAGTCCAATAGTTTCAGCTCTGAAATGTATTGTGTCATGCTCAACAGTGAGGATCGCATCAAGTGCCACTCTCCACAGTGAAGAGAGCAGTAAAACACAGAACTCCCGGGGCTTATCTTTTTCTCCAAAAAAATATTGAATTTCTATCTGTGGCCCACAGCCCTCGCTTTCAAATCCTACTGATGCCTCTGGCAGGAAGATCTGGTAGCAGGAATGCAGTCTAAGCAGAGGCTTAGCACAAAACCTGTTCCTCTTTGGCAGGCCGCCATCTTTTCTGGGGGGTGAGGAGAATCAAAGGTTCCTGAACTGTTCTTCTTACAAGTTGAAGGATTGTCTGGCCCTGTCAAATTGATTCCAAAACACTGGGAGATTTTCTTTTCTATTTTCTTAACTTTTTTTTTTTCACCATAAGGAGATCAATGCCCTGGAAAATATTTGCAGTCTTTATATCCTAATGACACTGTATAGCTGTTAGAGCATTGTATCAGCATTGTTTTGCTGTAAATGATGGAATGATAGTAGCAAGATATAGATTTCTAGGTTTCACAACTTGGCACTTGATGTCATGCTAATTTCTTTAGATGAAGTATTTATGGGTAATATTTAGATAACACCTTTCTGAAATATTTTTGAAAGTAAAATGTGCTTGTATCTCTAACTGCTTAGACACACGCTCTTATTTTACTATTTAAATCCACTCTCTGTTCCCTCAAGATCACCTTACTACCCAAGTAATTGATGGAGATTTTTACCCAGACACTAGCAGTAAGTGCAATGACTTCAAGACACTTGCCCAAGTTTCCTCAGCTTCTGCTGGCAACTAGGTGCAGGAGTGCACGTGCTCAGCTGATTTCCAGTAGTTAGAGCAGCAATTTGAACCTCTTGAGCTTTGTTCATTACTAACAGCAGCTCTGTGAGCACTCCGTATTGGCCCAGGAGTGAAACTATCATTGAATCATAGAATTGCTAAGCTTAGAACAGACCTCCAAGAGTGTTGAGTTTAACTGTTAATCCAGGACTGCTGTGATCACCATTAAACCATATCCTCAAGTGCCACGTCCACATATTTTTTTAAGACTTCCAGGGATGGCGATACCACCACTTCCTTGGGTATTTTTTTCCAGTGCCTGACTACCTTTTCAGTGAAGAAATTTTTCCTAGTATCTAATCTAAACCTTCCCTCCTGCAACTTCTAGCCATTTCCTGTCTTCTTGTCCCTTGTTACCTCAAAGGGACCAATCTTCACCTCACTAAAATCTCCTTTCAGCTATGCCACTACCTCCAAAAGTTTAGGAAAATGAATATGCTTCTCAGTTGTCGTGGTTTGACACTGGCCCAGCGCCAGGCACCCACCAGAGTCGCTCGCTCACTCTCCCCTGCCACAGCTGGGCAGAGGAGGGAAGAAAAAAAAGTTAACAAAGACTTCATGAGTGAGATAAAGACCAGGAGAAAACACTCCAAGGGTAAAACAGGCTCAACTTAAGGTTGCAAAGTGAATTTATTACTAACAAAATCAGAGGAGGATAATGAGAAGTAAAATAAGCCCTTAAAACACCTTTTCCCCCCAGCCCCTCCCTCCCTCCCTCCCATGGACAGCACAAGGAGACAGGGCATGAGGGTTTTGGTCAGTTCATCACCGAGATTTTCTTCCTCTGCTCTGGGAGAGGGGTCCCTCCCACAGGAGACAGTTCTCCATGAACTTCTCCAGCACAGGTGCACTCTCCTGAGCAGCAGCCAAACCGCACCTGCTGCAACGTGAACTCCCCCCACGGGCACACAGTCCTCCCAAAACTGCTGCAGCGTGGGTCTCTCTCTCCACGGGGTGCAGTCCTCCAAGGACAGGCTGCTCCAGCCCGGAAGCAGGGCCCCCTCTCTCCTCCAGGTCTCCCACTGGATCACAGCCTTCTTCAGGCATCCACCCGCTCCGGCATGGGCACCTCCCCCACGGGCTGCAGGTGGATCTCTGCATTCCCCGTGGATCCCCATGGGCTGCAGGGGCACAGCTGCTTCACCATGGCCTTCACCACGGCTTGCAGAGGAATCTCGGCTCCGGCACCTGGAGCACCTCCTCCTTCTCCACGGACCTTGGTGTCGCCATGTTGTTTTCCCTCACATGTTCTCACCCCCTCCTCTTCTCTGACCACAAGCAAAACCTTGTGACTTTATTTTGATTTTCTTCTTAAATATGTCATCACAGAGGCGTTACCAGCCTCTCTCATTGGCCCAGGTTTGGCCAGCAGCATGTCCACTTTCAGAGCCATCAAGGATTGGCTCTGCTGGACATGGTGGAAGCTTCCAGCAGCTTCCCACAGGAGCCATCGTTGTGGCCCCTCTGCTACCAGAAACCAGGCCGTGCCAAACCAATACATCAGTCTACTTTATTATGTTTATGTTTTCATCAAGAATGCTGCTGTTGACCGGGAAATCTGGGCCTCTTCACATCACCCAGTAGGAAAGTCAAACTCCGCTCCATTGCGTTTGTATGCACATGGGATCAATATTTTGAATTTCTTTTAAAACAGTTTTTTGATCACATCTCAGTTTTTATTAATGTAGCTATTATTTAAATAAATAGGGAAGGGCATAATAAAATTATTTTATTACATGAGGTGAACTTTCCATTTTAGACAAATTATACTTTTTGATACTACATTTTCAAATGTTGTGGGCTACCAAGCAGTTCAAACTTTTTTATCTGACATTTCATTTCTTTTTTAATTTTAATGGCTTCATAATACTGATTGCTTATTACAATGCACACCTCTGATGAAGCTCTCCGAGTGCAAAAATGTCTAAAGCTGATAATTTCAAGCCAAAAGTCTTCCTGTTCCAGAGTCAACCGCACTAAGTGACATCTTCAGAGCAAAGGTACACAGAACAGAAAGTTCCTGGAGAATACAATGTCTACCTGGCTACATCTCATCCAAATGTCTCCTGCATTAATGTGTCACAAAATAGCGGCATGGTTGATAGTAATGGGTCTTCTGAAATTATAATAAATAATTTTTTACTATAAATAAAAGAAATATTATTTTCAACTCTATTTTGAAAGTCTGCTTCTGTATATATGCTCTTTCAGCTTTTCACAATCTGAAACTAGTACTCTACAAAGCCAAAAACCATCCATTTTGATGGAATGGGTTAATTAACAAGGATGTCTACCAACTAGGTAATCTCAACAGTCAAAAAATTTTGGCATCTTCTAGGTTTCCCACTATGAGTCTGCTAAGCTTTTATCTTGCTTCCCCCTCAAAATCTCATTTTTACCCAGACCAGACTGGGTCTGTGGGTGTGTACAAAGGGGGGACATGCTGGCCTTCGGCTTAGCCCTTCTGCAGGTGAGCACCAAGCTGCTGATGCTGCCAAATATTTCAGGTAAATACCATGCCTCTGCGTGCTGGGTTTAAGGTTTAAGGGATGAATGCTCAAAGTGATGGGGAAAAAGCATCTTTTTGGGACTGCCTGTACATTCTTTACAGTCTGAGGTCTGATTTTTTTTTTCAGTAGAAGGAATATTTGGTGGGGAGAAGGTTTCAATCATGCAGGCCATGTGGATTTGAATAATGACATCCGGAATCTGTCACCTTTTTTTATGTTAAGCAATGTCTCACTTTGAAAATAGCGCCCCCAGAAAATATTGTAGAAAAAAATTCTAATCAAAGGGAAGAAGATTTCAGAAATAGATTGGGAATGATAAAAAAATTAAATGACATGGTCAAGTTTATGAGTGTATATGATAAGTCTTCAAGCTCCTTGTCTGGATTTGAGATCTGATCTGAGCAGCATAGCACTGGAACTTGTTCCTGTTTTATTTTGAACAGATTTTGTGCAGTCTGTCTTTCATCAATGTGAACTGAATTTTCTCTCTAGCTCTTCTTTCAGTCACATTGTATTTTTACAGGAGAATTTTTTCTCTGAAGTCAGTTGTTACCCTATATATTGCTATAATGTGGGGCTATTTTTATTTGTGTTAATGATCACATTGTTCCAGAGTTTGTAGTTCTGAATTTTTAAGCTTGATGAAGAGAACCTAAAAAGAAATTAAAAAATAATAATAATAAAAAATCTGTGTAGTATTGATGTTATTTCTGGTTTTGTTTAAAAGTTAAAGGGATTTACATGGAAAAGGGAAGGAAGGGTATGTCATAACTTCTGTGCGAAGTAAAACGTTTTGTTTGTATAAATCCCATATTGCATTCATCATGCTCAAGACAAATGATAAACATTACATTTCAGCATTCTCATAAAAATTAGGAAACTGCACCAATAGCACTAACTCTTCAGTGGACTGGTTCCATTTCTTTTACTGTCCTCCTTCCCTAGCGCAGTTATGTAGTAGGACTCATGGCATTATTAGTTGCCATTGCTGCTTTCCCACCCTAGGATTACTGTCAAACTTGAGCAGCTTGCTCTGTAAATAGCTCGGCCTTTCATTCCTGAGGTCCATTGTTTTTATTCTTTTTCTGCTTTTTCTTCTTTTTCTGTTTTCATTTCCTGATGATGTTGTCATCATCACTGGAGTTATGATGAAGAAGTTTGGTACTATTTATAGATTCTGGGCTCGTAGCCAGCTATTTCCATGCCTTCAGTGCTATTTAAGTCTATTGTTCATTTTTGATTGCAGTACAGCTTCCTCTCATTTTGCACCTAGAGCTGTGAGTTTTCTGACTCTACCAACAACAAAATGATGGGTTTATTCTCTATTTTAAAAAGCCATAAAATGAGAGAGTGGAAGATTTGCTTCCTTTGTTTTTGTTGTGTTCTATATGCTATCACTTAATATTAGTTATTAAAGTGGATCTTGTGCTTCCGCTGAAGATAGGATATGGCATTTTAAAAGTTCAGTTCAAAGGGGGTTCATTTAGGAGATCATTCCTCTTTTATTTGATAAACTGCTATGCACATATGCAATAACAACATACTGTTTAAAAACTCTTGACAAATAGGGATAAATATTCAGCATGATACATGGACAAGTGCTCCTGAGATTGCTGTATTGTTAGTACAAAGAGATCCCTATTTTTTGTACACTATACTGAAATACATCCCATTAGATTAAGAGTATGGCTCCTGCTCTTGCTCCCACAGGATCTCTGAGTTCTTTTGTGTCTTCTCACTATTTATCTGATTATGGCTCTCAAAAATAGAGAAAAATAGAACGTTTCACAGTATCTTCTCCTTAAATTAAGTCCTTCAGAATACAATGAGGATATCTTGCAAGGCTATTGTTGATATAATAAAGCTGTTTAGTTACCTTGAACTGGTGCACCAACACTCTAAATCTAATAATTCAGAGACAAAAAAAGTTTAATGTTATGTTTGCGACTTAAACTGATAATAAAAAAGAGAATTGTTATTTAGAGTGATGTACTGCCTTGAAGTTGGTCTGTTGTGAATGCATTGTATGTTCTGAGGCAGAGAAGCACGAGTAGAGACAAAATCATATCATGTTGCTGGCAAGTTCTTTCCACAGCCTTGTGAAGCTTAGCCTTTGTTTATGCAGGTGTAATTTGTGTTTCTGATTTTGCAACTGCACGTGAAAGATAATCTCAGGGCTTGCATCACAAACTCTCTGATTTGCAAGTTTGCTTTAGGTAGCTGCAGAAGTAAATATTGCAGTGCTTAAGACAAGTTGAAGTTTTGCCAACCCCCAGTGACACTGCTGTTTATTTACCAGAAAAGAGTGAAATTACCCTTTTAGAATATGCCTTGTTTGTCAAAAACTTATTGTCATTCCAAAGTGCTAGGCAGAATTCCTTATTACTCTAGGAGAGGATATTTAGTAAAAATTATGCAGGTTGTGGATTTGTTTAATATAATAACCTGCATAAACTACTATAGTACATGTATTTTGAATTATTTACCTTATTTCTAAAGGATGGGCAAAGTTATTCTGATGTTTGTAAAAAGAAATTATGTCTTTCTGCAGCAGTTGTTCCTTCATTCCATCTGAACTAAAGCAGAGTCCACACTGTCCATCTGATTCTCTTTTCTTTAGAAAGTATTTGGAATGAAGACTACTCTTAGTGTAAGGTCTTTTGAAAGTGAAGAAATAGCATGAAAATGTTGCCTAACCATCTCTGGGAAGCTGATCTGGAATAGAGAGTAGACATTTGTAAATGATCATATGGAGAGCAGAAAGAGAGAAAAAAATTTTCTTTCAAGAGAGTTTTCCAGTTCTTGTGTTGGCGACTGAAGAGGGAATAAGCTCTACATGGCAGAAAGGCTGGGATTACCTTTACATGAGTTCTAGATTTTACTCTTCTAGAAATTCACTGTCTGAGAGTTTTGAGTACAGGTTTTAGGAACACAGATTAGTGTTAAAGTGAAATATAGGTGTTTATACAGTGAAAGCAAGGAAATGTACATGAGTACACTCCATCAGCAAGGAAATACATCTGACTTTTGTAGAAACAAGGAGGTGTGGTCTCCAGAGAGTCAAGGTATTATTTACATTTTTGATAAATCCAGTGATCAGATTGTGCAGGCACTAAAGGACAGGTTGTCTCTCACAAGGGAAACCTGACTTCCTGAATGCTATCCTGTTTCTCTAAAAGGCAGAAGGAATATAAGACACAGACATGAGAGATAAGTTTCAGAAACTGTCATAAACCACCTGGAGACTTCTTTTTTTAGCTAATAAAATTATTCTGGTCATGCAGAAAATTATTATTGCATACCTTTAGGAAACTGCAATCTTCTAAATACCTAAAGTCTGTTTGGAAATTATAGATGAGGTGTCTGGGGGGCTATGTCCCCTTATGATTCTCGTTTATTAGGCATGGTCTAATGTTTTACCCAGACTTCAACATGAAACAAAAGAATCACAGCTGTTGTCATTCAAAACCATTTGATGGAGTGCAAGACTGCACTTTAAAGTAACCAATAATCAGGTTTCATTTATGGGAAGCAGGTGACAGGTTCTAGGTCCTCTTCAGCTTGAGAAGACATAAACCATCATTTCTTACCTTCTTAAAGTGACACCATAATAACAAAACAACCTTGAATAGGACTGATTTTCTGTCATTCGTTTGAGGAGAAGTCACTTGTCAATAAAAGAAGATAATGAACGTGGGACTCCTGGGCTCTGGAAGGGCAAGCTCCAGAGGAAGTGCTGTTGCTCCAGTGGCTAATAGGACACTGTTCTTTGGGAGACCTCATACTTCCTAGGACTGTTTATGTGTTTTCCATTAAAGAGCTGTCAGAAACAATATATTGTTGTCACCTTCACATTTCCCTTCACCTGTGTTTAAAAAGAAAATAGCCAGTCATCCATTCCTGAAGGGAAAATGTGGACACTGATGCCTGGTAGAAAGCCTTGTGTTAGGCATTGTTTTGAGTTGACTCTGGCTGGACACCAGGTGCCCACCAACACCACTGTATAATTCCCATTCTCAACTGGACAGGGGAGAGGAAATATAAGGAAAGGCCCATGGGTCAAGACAAGGACAGAGAGAGACCACTCACTGGTTACCATCATGGGTAATGCACATCCAATTTGGGGACATTATTTTAATTTATTGCCAATCAAGACAGAGGAGGGAAATGAGAAATAAAACCAAATCTTACAAAGCCCTTCCTGCTACCCCTCTCTTCTTCACAGGCTTAAATCGATTCCTGATTCTGTACCTCTTCCTGACAGTAACCCACGGAGATGGTGAAAGCAGGCTGTGCTTAATTCGTCACATGTTGTCTCTGCCACTCCTTCCTTCTCAAAAGAGGACTCCTCACACTCTTCCCCTGCTTCAGCATGGGTTACTTTTTTCCATGGGATACAGTCCTTCAGGAATAGGTTGTTCCAGCATGGATCTCCAATAGGGTCACAATTCCTGCCAGCAAAGCTGTGTCAATATGGGCTCCTCTCTCCATGGAGACAGAGTGTGGGCTTCCCACAAGGTTATCGTCTTCTTTGGGCATCCACCTGATCCAGTGTTGGGTCGTCCAGGGGCTGAAGATGGTTCTCTGCTTCACTGTGGATGTCCACACGTTGCAGGGGGTTATCCTGAGTCATTGTGGTTTTCAGCATGGGCTACAGTGGAATCTCTTCTCTGGCACCTGGAGCACTTCCTCCCCCTCTTTTATCATTGACCCAGGAGTCTACAGAGATGTTTCTCTCAGACTACTTTCTCCAGCTGCAGTTGCTGTTGCACAGGTTTTTTCTGCCCTTCTTGAATATATCATCCCAGGAGTGCTACCACTGATGCTAATGGGGTCAATCTTGAGCAGTAGCAGGTCCATCTTGAGTATGGCAGGCAGCAGGGAAAGCTTCCAGCAGTTTCACTCAGCAGCCATCCCTTTAGCTCCTCTTGCTACTAAAACTTTGCCATGGAAACCCAATTCAGGAATCTAGTCAGAAGGGCTAAAACTGTGGGTGAATTGGGGTTTCAGATTCAGCTTTCTCTAATGTTTTCGAATATTTATCATGGGCGTGCTTTGGTTGTTTCAAATCCCAGGCTTAATTCAGTGCATAATTCTCTCTGGAGGCTGTAGAGAGATTTTCAGATGAGTAGAACTGAGGGACTGGATACCTAGAAATTTACACTTTTATAAAGCCAGCAGTATTTACATAGAGGATATCTGCACAAATCAAAGGATGAAACCAGTATTGTTTCTGTGAGTACACAGCTTATATCTTAGTGTTTCAGTCAGCCAATATTTGATACAAAATTATTTGACTTCCATAAAATCAACCTAACAATAGCTGTGTATTTTAGCTGACAGTCAAAGATGGAGAATAACAAAAGGCAGATGTAAAGTCTGGGACTGAACTGACCAGTCTGAATTTGATAATGGTATTTACAATGGGAAGGACTACCTTTTAATATTAAGAGTGTGGATTTGAGTAGATTAGTGGATTCTGTTTCAGACTTGACCACAAACTCACTTTGATTCTCCTTAGGTCTCTTTGAGTTTGTGTGCTGTGTAAAAGAAATTCTTAAAAGAGTCCTAGCCCTAAATAAATTTTATGCTGAGATCTACTTTTTTATCCCTTAACTCCTGTGGTTCAGAGAAAAATGTCTCTAAGACTCCGGAGTAATTTTATAATATGGTTAGTTCCCACTGATTATAGAAGGAGTTCATCAAAACCAGTGAAATTCTCAGCAAGGGAGTTTATTTGAAATTTCCTTAAACAGACCTAGAATTGACTGATTTGACTTTGTCTCTATGTACACAAATATAAAAATAGGTATAAACTGCCTGCCTCATTAGTACAGGGCATCTTTTGAACCATAATTAATTATCTTGGAAAGGATGTTTGCAGTGCTGAGATGGAAAGAGAAATGTGTTATTATTATGAATAATTAATTTTCAGTGGTTGTGTGGGATTTCACGCCATGAGAGTTTCATTGAGTTTAATGGAATTCACATGGCCAAGTCCACTCACTGTTGTAAGTCTGCAGTGTTTTGGGATTATAAAAAGAGATCAAAGAATCTCCATGTCTGCTGTAGTAAATTACATGTCCCATTCTATATAAATGAAGGCAAAAGTGAAATGCCCACTTAAAACAACCAGGTCATATTTGTCTGGCAAGATCTTGATATAATCTGCATTACTTTAGTAAAAAGCTGGACCAATCAGAGGATTACAGTAAAAATTTGATGGAAGGGGCTATTTTAATAGATATATTAACAAAATTATTCTTCTGGCAAGTTGTAGTAAAGAAATACCTGAAATTGGATTGGTTTGTAATGTCAATAGCATATTGAAGTCTGGGCATATATTTTTTAAATGGCTCTTTATTTTAGAGAAGGCTGATAAGGGAGAGATTACCTCTCATTCAAGAGGGGAGTGGAAAATATGATGAACTCAACTGAGTAGGGAGTACCAGTCAGAAGTTTTGATGCAACGCAAAACATTGTCACTGGTGTGAGATGAAGTCTTGAGGAGCTACCAACCTGCTGCCAAGCAAAGGTATGTTTTGAGTGGGTGGAAGTAGAACGGGACACAGGACACCCTCCAGTATGTGGTGAGAGCAGGAAGCAGCATTTCAGATGGATTGTGACCTTCCTTATCCATATCCTGATCACCTATTCAGCACATTGTTTCAGCCGGTACCACGCAGTACTTTTTACTCAGCAACAACCATCTCCTGGTAACCCTGACTTTGTCAGAACTCATCTTACACTAATACATAAATTCCAAAACCCAGTAATACTGCCATAGCTTTCTCAAGCTGCTCAGCCTCCATCAATGGCTTTACGTATCAGTGATTACTTCTCTACCAGTCCTTCTTCTGTGGCCCTCTCTTCATATACAACTCTTAATTTTCCTTTTAGATTAATGTGCCCGTGCTGTAAATGTTATGGAAATGGTACAAATAAACCTCTACTGCACTAAAAATCTTCCTTTCAAAAAACACAGGTGGAACTATAGGAGCAAAATTGCTTTAAACTGTTTCAGCTTGGTTGGCAACAGGCAGTTCTTTTCACTTTTGTCCTAGGTTCTGGAATCCCTGCTCCATTCCTGACATATTACTGTAGAAAACCATGTCATTACTCCAGGTGCATCATGCGGAGTGTTGGGGGCAAAACCCAAAAAATCATCCATCATATCGAGCTTCTCTACATCTTTGAAATGGAAGTAAGCCATTACTTTTGCCCTCACTGTTGTTGTGGGATTTTGTCTTCTCAGAGCTGAATGGGCCCAGAATTACAAACAAGAATATAGAATCATAGGTTCGTGGAATATCCTGAGTTGGAAGGGATCCACAATGATAAAGTCCAACTCCTGGCCCTGTATAGGACAACTGAAAAAATCACACCATGTGTCTGAAAGTGGTGACCAAATGCTTCTTGAACTCCACCTGGCTTGATGTCTTGAACAGTTCCTTGGGGTGCCTGTTCCAGTGCCCAATCACTCTTTGGGTGAAAAATCTTTTTCTAATATCCAACATAAAACTCCCTTTATACACCTTCAGGCCATTCCCTTAAGTCCTATCACTGGTCACCAGAAAAAAGAGATCAGTGCCTGCCCTTCTGCTTCCTCTCACGCAGAAGTTGTAGACAGATAAGCGGTCTCGTCTCCTCAGTCTCCTCTTCTCTAGGCTGAACAGACCAAAGGACTGGTACAGCCTCTCCTGGTACAGCTTCCCATCAAGGCCCTCTCCTGGTACAGCTTCCCATCAAGGCCCTTCACTGTCTTTGTAGCCCTCCTTTGCACAGTGTTTAATAGTTTAATATCATTACATTGTGGCACCCAAACCTGCTCCCGGGACCCAAGGTGAGGCCACTCCAGTGCAGAGCAGAGCAGGACAATCCCCTCCCTTGCCAGGCTGGTGATGCTGTGCGTGACGCCCCCCAGGACAGGGTTCCCCTCCCGGCTGCCAAGACACTGCTGACTCAGATTCAACTTGCCATAGACCAGGACCTCCAGGCGCCTTTCCATGGCACTGCTTTCCAGCATCTCATTCCCCAGTCTGTCTGTACATCCAGGCTTGCCCCATCCCAGGGGCAAAATCTAGCACTTGTTAAACTTTATACTATTGGTGATCACCCAGCCCTGTAATTTGAATGTATTGGGAATATGGTTCTATTTGAGATATATCCCATATGCCTAAACAGATCAATCTGTAGGAACTCCACTGGGAGGGCAATTGTCATATAAATGACAGTAAAATTTCAGGTGAAAGATTCTGAACAAGATTTGGCTTAATTCGGCTTAAAATTAAAGCGTGAAGGAAACTGAGCCAAAATGCTGAAACTCTTAAACCCGTCTTTTTTCAATGTGTGGTTGAGGAGGCTGGAGACAAAATGCTCAATGTTAGTCTACCTGTTGTGACCTGAGACAAGGAATGGCATGTGGTGGAGTCATTCCTACTGCCCTTTTAGCCCTGTTGAATGCTAACTGTGAGAAAAATGAAGACCAAGTTGGGATAAAAATTGCAGCTTTCTATTCATGTTTTCCTAAAGTGATTACACCCTTAATAGCTTGAAGTAGAGCAAATGTAAATTATCTTCATAACAGAGGTTAGCTTAATGAACCTTTCTGAAATATTGCATATTTTTGTATTATAAAATTGACACTCTGTGTGTCATCAGACACAGAACTGGAGACAGTAAAGAAAATTTCTTCCATGAAAAAAATGCTCTAAAATTGACTGTCTGGCACAGGTGGATTAAACATTTGATATAGTCCGATACACCTGCTGGAAAAATCAAGCCTTCCTGCTGAGTGTTACAGCAGCAAGGGGATTGACTAGGTAGACCAGAGCACTTTCTGTGTTCTTAAATATCTATATGCTTGTAACGTACATCAAGGCAAAATTAATTTCTAGGCAAAATATTAGTTTAATAGATACTTAGTAGATCAATTTCAGTGTAGAAGGAATAATGCAAAAAAAATTGTTGACAGTAAAAGTGGTTTTTTCTATATATTTTCAAATATATATCTATGATATAATGCATTTTTTGCATTGCACCTGTTTATTAAAATATCCATAAAAGGATACTGTTTAAATACAAATTAAGAACTTTTTAATCAAAATTATTATTTATATTACTTCCTTGCAGTGTTATTCAAGTGGTTTGTAATTTGCAGGTATTGAGACTATTCTATGGATTAATGTCTTTCAGAAATTTGGGAGAAAACTTTATTTATTCAAATAAAGTAAAAAATAGCAATTAAACTTCTTAAAAGACAAATTATTTCTAATATATTTCAAATATATCTTAGCCTTTCTTCTTTGCTTTTTGTCATTGTGTTAAAAATCCAAATTTTTTTCTTTTTTTTTGTGAAAAGCTTAAGTTATCTCTTAAATTAGCTGTATTAGTGGCTTTGATTTGAAAATTCAGAAAGAAGTTCCATGTATTTGACAACCCTTATATCTACTCAATTTTCTATTCAGTTTCCTAAATTTCATGACATGTCCCTGTCCTTATTTCCTCATTCTCGCCTGTATTTTAGCTTCACACAGAGTTGTTTTATAAGGAAAACAGACAGCCACAATACCAAGATGATAATGTTTTCTTCCCTCTACAGTTTTGATATTATTGTCAATATTGACTATCTTGAAAAAATGCAACACAAATTACAATCTGAATTCCACCCTTTGGAGTACATAAAGCAAATAAAATGCTTGTTTCACAAGAGTTTTGTATCATATAAATTAAAAAGTAATTCAAATACATGAACTCATAAGTGTTCGAATTTTATGACCTCTGAGTCATCCTAAATACAATTTGATTGCCTTAGGGTGCATTGAGCTGTTGCAAAATACAGGTTGCTTTCACAAAAATAAAAGAATCATAGAAATGTGTGAGAATTAATTTTAATGTAATTTAAAATGTAACCTTGTCAATTGCAATGTATATGTTTGTAATTTCTGCTTTTGACTTGTACTAAACTGCACTATGATTATTACACGGGTAAAATATTCAGTGTTATGTTATGGCTACTGCAAGCATTGATTAAACTCTCCAGTGTTCATGAAGGCTGACAGGGATTCAAAGGAGGAAATGTAAAACTTGAAGGTACAGCAGTATAGTGACATTTCACTCTATAAAGCTGCCAATATTTTAATCCTGCACGTAAATCATTTTCATCAGTTCAATTCCATATCTTAATTTGTGTAGCAAACAAAGTATTGGATTGCATTATGTTTAATAATTAAGAATGTGATATCAATTTCCATGTATTTTAAGTTCCTGGACAAGAAATAGAGTTAACATTTTTAGTTTGAATTTGTTTGCTTTACAAAATAATGATTAAGGATTAGGTCTAATTTTCATGCCGTGATCAAACAAATTTTCATTATTTGTTTTTACAGAACCTTTAGTTTCTTTGCCTAACTGATGTCTTCGTCAATGTTCATGTTGTATTCATTTAGAGTGATGATTGATATGGTAATAGATACAGTGTGATTGAAAGCAACCTTTGTCAATAGGAAGGCCAAATACTCAAACAGTGTATTGGTTTGAGTTTGCTCATTATTGGAGACCTTTCATAGTCATATTGACTTGCTGTCCAAATGTTGTTACTTACCTGATGCTTTCATTGTTTAAATGGTATAGACATTGGTATTGAACATGACTTTTCCCAATATTTTTCCTAAAATACACACACGGCTCAATTATCTACTGAAAATTCTTAAGGACTATTTTCAAAGTATTAAAATGATATTTGGGGGACATAAGCTAAATTTTTGTGACAGAGAAAAATAGTGCTATATACTGGTGATGTTAATGCAATGTGTTCTGCACTGTGAATTTGTATTTCTTGATATTAGAAAATTACAGGAAGTTTGCTTTCTCTGAAACGCTTTTTCATCACAGCAGCAGAAGTCCAGGGAACCACACTTATTGTAAAAAGAGCATTCCAGAATCACAGAAAATATAATTGTTCCCTTACATGTAGATTTTGCCATTCAAGAGCGTTTCTATTCTTGACAAAACTCTTCTGGACTTATTCTGGTGCTAATCCTGTATTAGACATTCCTACATAAGATGTGACCTTGATTTTGATACTAACGCATATCAGGAACGTGAGGAAAAATGCACTCCCCTTCCTTCTTCAGAGTCATTGTACTTTGAAACTTGACAAGAGACCAGGCTCCACCAAACCCTTGTGCAAAAAATGTAGAGGTACAATATAAACAAAAAGAAAATTTTTTACGCAAATACACCAGGTCTTCATGGGACTTTGGAGTTGGCGGATGCTTTATGACCTTCAGTGCAGCCCAAATAGCAGCAGGGAACTAAGATTCCTCTGGGAGGACACAGAACAGAGGAAAATCATGAGTTTGGCAAGAGAGGTTTTAGATGGCATGGACAGTTCTCTGCCCTAACAGACAGTGTAATTACAGTGAAGCAATATTATGAATCTATCCTTTCTGACTTGTCCATATCTTTCACAAAATATCTTCCATATATTCCTAAAGCTTAAGACTTGATTTTGCTAAATCTTTTTCATGACTTAAGAGGACTTCAGTTACTTTCTTTTCCCCTCTAATTTGCTGCCAAAAGAGGGTAGTTCTATTGCAGATCTTTCCAGGTCCCCTCAATTTTGAAAACCCACTAAAAAAATGAGATGACAACATCAATTAATTAACTTTTAATATATGAGAGATAGGAAAATGGAGAAAGTACATGAAAGTTTTTCTCTTTTATCCCATGTTTATATTTCCCCTAAATAAAGACAGTTGATTGAAAAGTTCATTAAAAAATTCAAATTTATGAACTACCACAAGTGATTTTTCAATCAAACTCTGCTTACATATTGTTCAGTTAAATATATAGAAAACATTTACCATTTTCTGAAGTCTCCTGTGATATTTCCTTCAGAAAAATATAATGAAAGGCTAGTTTGAAAGATTTAAAGCTAAAATTGTTGTTAAAGATTAAGAGTTAGGTAGATTTCCTTCCAAGGCTTGGGGCATTATCCATTTTAGTCATTAAAGTCCCTGTATTTGTTTACTGTGATTTGATGAGCGCTTTTGTCCTTTTAAATCACCTGTTGCTCAAAGTAACACCAAGCCATGGCTTTCTTTTTCTTGACAGTGTCATCTGTCTTCCTTGCTCAATTTCTTTGCTTTGTGTCTCTGTCTGTGCATAGTTCCTGAACTTGTGACACTAACCATCATCATACTTCAGCTACAGTAGAAGACTGCTAATAATATGCACACAATAATCCCTTTCTGTATTAAGATGTGAGAATGGACACTTAAGAATATTATAGGAAGGGATCTTTCTCTTGCCTAAGTGTCGTAATGCTCTCCCTATATCCCTAGAAATACATGCAGGTCTAGTGAATGCCTAAGGTAAATTTCTTTCATTCATTCATTTCTGAACTGAACAACCTCTTCAAATTGAATGTACAGTCTAGAAGGAAATGTATATGTCCTTGTTAGGCTGGATACAAAGATAAATCATTTATTTCAGAGTTGAGAGATGTGTTTAGCAATGTTATCCCTAATTTTTTTTTTTTAAATAAAGGTAAATATTATAAAATCCTATGTTTATTTCTTTGGATTTTTATTTCACTTTTGGTAATGTTCCCTCAATTAAAAATAAATGAGAAAATTCAGACCTGTGGATATTTATTAAAAAATCTCAGGACAGAAGCCCTCCAGCTTCTTACATAATTTAATTTATAGGAATTGAATGCTGTGCTGTACTCAGCATATTTATTAAATAAATACATACTCCCTTCCAGAAAAGTAAGTATAAGTTTAGGTATTTGAGGAGGTGTTTCCCTGCCTTCCTTACATTACCGGTGAGGAAACTTTTTCAATAGGAAAACAAAGTAAACAAATCATCAGTATCATTGTATTCCCATCTGCAGATCTCTTGCCTTGATAGATTATATTGTACCAAAGAGGAACCTTTGCATTGCCCACATTCTAACATCAGTAATGCAAGCTCTGATTTTACAACATGTAAAATTGGAAAAAAATAGCATAATCAATGTTGTGACTCCTTGGCTTTACACATGCTAAATGAAATTGCCCCCTGAGCATCCCAGTAAGGCTTCCTCAAATTGCAATGTTTTGCTTCTTAATATTTACAAAAAGCTGCCATTGAACAGCACCTGAACACCAAGGCATGTCCCGCTTCAAGCAAATGGGAAAAGCATGCCATCAATAATCCTGGTCTCTGAGCAGAAGGTACAAAGAGGGAAAAGTTACAAATGCTGAAATATAAAGCAGGAAGGTAATATGAACAGCAGATGTTGTGAAAGACAATTCAGCAACATAGAAAGGAGCCTGGAGAGTGCAATTAGAAACAAAGTAGATGAAAATGTACCTGATGACAGGCAGTCAATAGAGTGTAAATCTTCATTTTTCTTTCTAGAGTGATAACAATGTTCCTTTTCTCTGCCCTTTGGGAACTTCTACATAATATTGGTGGGCAGATATGATTTCAGGCTTGTCCTCTTCTGAGCTGTCAGGAACCAAGCTCTCTAAACTGGAAACTATTTCAATTATTGGGATTTTTTCCAGAAGTTCTAAAAGGAACAGGAAAACAGGAAAATGCAGGTCATAACATTTTTATTCTCCAGTAACATAAGCCAGTAACTGCTACTTTTGACTTGATAGTAGTTACCTTCTATTTTATAAGACAGTCTGGAACACAGAAGGCTTTGAAGTACCTAACACTTCTGAGTAACCTCTTTTGGTGTTGAAGGAAGAAAAAAACAACTCCTGTGGTATTCCTACTGGTGAGAGAGTTTCTGGAAGAAATGGTGTTCCTTTGGATAGATTGCACTGTTGGCAAAGTCGATGGGAATATACTAGAGTTAACTGAAAACAAAAATTGCACATCTCTTTTATAACTTTAGAGCTTACAGTAACACCAGCACAATAAAAGTTATTTAATGAGAGTGACTAAAATGCTCATGCAGGTAAAATATGGGCAGTTGTGAATCAAGGGCAAAAAGTCACTCCAGCTGTGAAACAGATCACAGTGGACACTAAAGGCACTGTGAGCAAGAAGGTTTGGAAAATCTGTTTGGATTGTGAAGAAGTTTTTTTTTTCAGGGAAGAGTAAAGATTTTGTCCAAAAAGATTCTCTTTGCTGGTGAAGCCCTGAAGTACTTACTATGTGCTAAGTTCCTTTTCAAGAGAGATGAAGCATTGCAGGGACTTCTGAGGAAAGATGGAAAGAGCTGCTTGAAGCTTCTGTTTTAAAAACTGAAAAGACAATCAAATAGTGAAATATTTCTCTATTTAGTTGTGAGCTTATTCCAGGGGCCAGTGGGTGAACAATAATGAGGCTATGAGGGAATCTGGTATATCTGATTTGACCTGCAGAAAACTGAGACGTTGCATTTGTGTTCTTCTTCCTGAGTTCATGACCAGCACTGAGCACGATGAGTACTTACACACAGTACTAACATTTGCCATTGATATGTATGAAGAGTTTTAGAGGAATAAGATAGCTGTTCATTAGCAAGCATTTCGGGTAAGTAAAGACGGCTAATGGAAGAATGCAACCGATGTGAGGAAAAATAGGAGGATGCTCTGAACCATCTGAACACAAAAATGAGTGGAGTGGCAGGCGGAGGATTTAATGCATTAGGTAAGCAAGTCTGAAAGGAAGTAGTGTTTTCAGAAGAAGCATTCTATGTTTTGCATTGTCAATAGCAGGTAGCAGAGGAAACTTGATTAAAATTTGGAATATGAAAAGACTAATGAGAAAAATGTGTGGTAGAGAACCTACCAATGAGGAAAACTGAAAGCTGGTATGAAACAGAAAAAAATTAGGTTTGGAAATTTGGAATTCAAGAGCTGCAGAACGTGAAAGGCTAAGGATAGAACAAAAATGCAGTCTCAAGAATTGAAGGAATTGAGAACCTATGAAATCAAACATAACTAAATCAACAGAAAGTTTGAAGGAAAATTAAAGATTGTTAAAGATGAAGGAATTAGGAGCAAAAGGCCTATATGTTATCTTCTAAGAAATATAGGGCTAAAAAGGGTACAAAGACAGAGAGGGAAGACTGGAGCATTCCCTAGGTTCCCCTTGGTAGACAGAGACAGAAAAATGGTGAATGCTTGGGGTAGTCTAATGTGCAGAGAAGCAGACAGAATCATATCAAAGAGGGGCAAAGACATGAAGGATATAGCTGAAATTAGGGACCATAGTGACAACAGCGGAGGGAAGGACAAATCTGTGAGCATCACAACCAGAGAGGATGATAGCTTGGAAATCATAAATACAAATGAGTGAAAAGCTGTGGAAGAGTGAGGGGTAGTGAAGGAGAACAAGAGGTGATCTCATAGAAAAAGCACTAGAATTTGGAGATAAATAAAAGGATTTTTTTTTTTTTTAAAGTTTTTGTTGTTTTGATTTTTTGGGGGTTTTCTGGTGTTGTTTTTGTTTTTCTTTCCCATTTAAACAAAGGCTTTACCATATGGTACAGTTTGCTTCATACTTAAAATGTCTTAATAGAATATTTTTTATCTTTATTTTGCATATACAAATATCTCTCTAAAGGTTGCTGCTGTGTACTATTAGGAAAAAAGGAATTTGCTCCAAAGAAACTGCCAGGAATACCAGTAAACAAAGAGAGGTTTTCCCAGCAGAGAGGTGAATTTATGTCCGCAAACTTACTAACCAATTGAGATTTATATATTCAATGTTAGTGCATAAAAATTAAACATTTTATTGGTGTTTGCCTGCCTCTGCTGCATTTACCTCCAGCTACATGCTAATACTGTTTGTTAATATCTTTTCCTGATGGCATGTGACTATAATTTTCTGAGAGTATCAGATCTGTTTAGCACTGTCCAAAATAAAATAGCATGAAGATATAAATGCTAATGGAGAAAGTGCACCACGGGGAATGTACATCATAACATGAAACTACTTTCTTTATGTACATGAGCTTTAAGGAAAGAATCTTGGGGTTTGTTTGAGGTTTGTTTTTTTTTTCAGCATACTCACTCCCTAGATTTTTTTCTCCTTATAGCTTGTTGTATGTCACGTACAACATATAAAATGGAGCTCAAATTGCTACTTGCTACAAATTAAGCTGAAGAAGATCTGTGTCTGACCATCCTAAAGCTGTGAATTGAGCTTTCATGGATGGATGATTTTATTTCAAGTCACTTCTTTTCATTACAGTTGCCCCAACTATGGACTTCATTTCAGAAGGGCTTAAGAGGTGAGTGCAGGCAGTTTTGACATAAGTTATATAAATAAGTGTCATGGTGGGGGAGTTACATCAGATGTGAGATCACTATTTGTGTAAGTGGTAACTACACCACAAAAATAAATACCTGAATGACATGAATACCCTAAAAGAATTACAAAAAAATTGAAGAGCAAATGCATAGATGTCCAAGAAGACAAAAAGAATTCTTTAGAAACACTGAATTCTTACATGAACACAACTTTTAAAGTGTGATATTGCACTTTGATGCATACGTCTTTAACACATATAACTTGGAGATGATACACTGTTATTAGAGACTTATCATGCCTGATGTGCAATGCAGAGGCGTTTGCTTTGATGAATTGGAATTTGCTGTCATGAATCCAATGGCAGCAATGAGACACATCACTACCACTAGCATTCAGAGGCTTATAGCTATAATTACCCCATATTAATACATAGACATATACAGGACAGAAGCAAATCTCTATCTATTTGTGTCCTCCACCACAATATTCTTATTTCCTTCAATGTTTTATACTGCTTATGTGTTTCAAACTTAATCCTGCATATCAAAATAATACTTAGTCTTTATAGCTACACTGTGTTCATATCACTAAATGTGTGTATTATTCTAGACTTATTTCTGAGATTTATGCATACTGTATAAAGAACCAGAGAAAGAGAGAGAGAAGTGAGAATTTCTTCCCTGCTTAAAAAGGATTTCAGCTATTCAAAAGATCTGAGAACAGTAGAAAGAGAAACATAAAGGAAAACAGTAAACTGTAGGAGCTGCATCCTTTGTTATAAGATGCATATTCATTGGAGAAAAAAAAAGCTGGAAACATTTTAAAATTGCACATATACAATTTACAGCTGCTCTGACTATTTTGTATGCCATTCAGTTTTAAAACAGACAGCTTGGCTCTGTTTATGCAATTTTAGAACTGTCAGACTCTGCCTTAGAAATAATATAAATGCAGCTTGTGAAATGGCTTCAGATATGGGAAGCGGCAAGGATTTAAACCAATTTCTAAAGTTCTTAAAGTCCTGTTTAAAATTTTAGGGAAGGAAAAAAATCCCTCATTGTCCATAACTGTAGAAGATTTGGAAAAGCAAATGTACTAATTTCTCTTTTTACACAGTGGGAAGATTACGAGGCAAATTGTCACTGTGTGATTGCCTTACTCTTTTTTTTGTAGGTTTTCATGAAGATCAGAAGCAGGACAGGGTCTGACCCAGTTTGAGAGTTCATGAGGATGCTATCCACACCTGGGTAAGTGGTATGTCTAACATACAAGAATATGATGTAGTCTAAGAACAGCCTGGAGACCTTCAAGAGGGAGGCTTGCCTGTGGTATAGCTTGCAAACTTGCAAGAACTGTCTTTGGTTGTGCAGTCTGGATGTTTGCTCTGTCTGGGCTGCCCAGATAAGCACCACACAAGCTCTGACTTTCATGTGGATAGGAGGAAAACAAAAGGTGTGAGCACACTCTGTCAAATGCTGTAGAGGCCAAACTTTATGAACAGTTAGGGAAACATTCAGTAATCTGCTTCTTTCTCTTTTTCTTTCTTTCTCTCTCTCTCTCTCTCTCTTTCTCTCCTTCCTTCCTTCCTTCCTTCCTTCCTTCCTTCCTTCCTTCCTTCCTTCCTTCCGTCCGTCCGTCCGTCCCTGTCTTTTATCTTGCCACTTCATTTCTTTAATAGTTTAATTTTTAGAAGTTATCTTCTTGTTCTACTAAAAAACAGGAACACACACCCTCCCCCTGCCCCCCAACCAACTGTGGCTTTATGTTTTGTTGTGGGGGGTTTTTAAAGTTCTGGGGGGGGCGGGTTATGGTGGTTTGTTTGTGGGTTTTTAGTTGGTTCATTGGTTGGGTTTTGTTGGGCTTTTTTGTTTGTTTTTGTTTTTTAAAGTTATTCTGCTTAATATTAAAGGTGTTACATTACCTGTGTGTCTTGCTTGTGACATACTTTACCTGGTTCACTTTTTAATGTGTCTGAGCTTGTCTCATCATCAGAGATGTAGTCTGTTATTGATTAAATAATTCATTTAGCTGTTCCCAAGATGACAAATCTGCTTATTGTCACGAGAAAGTTGATATACTATACTTTGTTTACAAAGGTTGTACAACAGTCAGAAAGTAATGTATAACTACAACATTTTTATAGATTTTACATATTATATACATTTCATTAACAGTTACATCCAGCAATAAATGTATATTTATTTGATAAAAATTGAAATTGTCACTAAAATAACTCACATTTATTGGTTGTGCTCAAAGTAAAAAGAATCAGGAAAAAATCACATGGTGAATTAGCTTATGAACCTTTTAAAAATTTTATCGTGTTTGCTGCGCTCTCCCATTTAACCCTTTCAACACTGTTTTTGGAATTCACAGAAATTTCCTCCAGCTTTCTAAACTTGTGAGCTTATGGTATATTGCATACATCCATAGACACATCTCAATTTTGCCTCTCTGGATGAACTTCTTATATGTATTCCATGCATTAAGAAGAGTTCATCTTATTAATCTTGTGCTTAAAAATATAATTCTGTTCCTAATTTGACATTACATTGAAGTAGACATATTTTAAAATGACAGTTCTAAGAAATTCTGGTTTTACTTCATTTTGCCCTTCTTCAGTCAGAATACTGAGAACCCAGAACCCAGATTCTGGATTAAGATATTGAATAAAAAATTATCATCTTTATCATCACCTTTTCAGCTGCAGATCTCCAGCCAGACACAGTTTAAGTCTTTGCTTGTAGAACTCATAATGTTTCAAAGGCCGTTTCAGAAACGGGCTCTGAGAGGGCTTTCAAGACTTGGATAAGATGAGCAATGAAAGGCAGAACAGCAAAATTAGAGGTGTGCTTAGCACCCTACTTCCATTCTGATAAAAATGCCATCTACAGTAGAGACATTTGCAAGTAATTGTTGTCAAGGAATGGTAAGAATGGCAAACTTTCTGTATTTGAAAATTGTTCTTTCTTGCATTTGGGCCTGGTACACTTCTTCATCTCATCAGTATAAGTGCGTTGCTTTCAATGTGCTAAATTCACAGAAACAAAGGAAAGAATATTGTAAAATTTTCCTAATTTTCAAGGCATTCCCTTTTTATAGGTAAATATATTTTACAAATATTGGATAACATCTTTTTACCAAAAAAGATGCTGGAGAAATTAGCAAAAATGCTAACTAGCAAACATATGTGAGTTAGTCTTCAAGTGCAATGTGATAGAAAGAGTTTATAGCATTAATAAATAATCAGCAAAAAATCTGCTTAGGCTGCAAATGTAAAATATAAATACTGAAAGTTAAAAACTTTGGAAATACACTATTTCACTTCCAAGACAAAAGTTTTCATTGGATTTTATTTATGTATTTAGTTCACATTTAATGGTTTTGGATGTATCAAAAATTTGACCTGTGATGTTCAATAGACTATTAGAATTCCCAAAACCATGTAAATTGCTTCAGTTTCGAAAGGAGCAAATTTGGGTTATTTTTATTGTCTGTATCACTCAAAAAATACATACAGTGGCTTTATAAAGATGTATGTTTATGGATGTCTGTGTCTACTGACCTACTGCATGTATAGTGTACCTGAATTTGTATATTTTTATACATATAAGTTAATATATATTGTCTAAAAGCGTAAATAAGCATTTTCAAGTGATTATAACAACCCAAGTTTTTGCATAATGTCAGTATTTTCTCACAAGTTTTCAGTGTAATTTTCCTCACAACATTTGAACATTATTGATGCATATCATTCTGTAGAACCCTCCAGTGGATTCAAATTATATATACAGACTTTCAATTTATATTTTTGTCATTTTATAAGGCTCTGTACACTGTGCTTCAGTAGAAACAATGATTCATACATGAAAAAAAATTAAAATACATTTTCATAAAAAGGGCACAAATTATTGATAAACACATCTATGTTTGCAGATTGGTTATTTCTCAGAGGTTATTTGGGGTCATAATTGTAAATCTCATTACCTTGCTTGAAGGAGAAGGTCTCTTTCATTATTACGGTGCTGAGGTCCATATCCCTGAAGCTAATTGCAAGGTATTGCTTCAGAGTTCTAATTGTTTGCCATCAAAATAGCTGTGTAAGCTTGATTAACAGTGTTCAGCAACATTCATAATAGTCCAAGCCTGGTCCTGCATAAAATAGAAACGGCGAAAAAATCAATAAGATTTAATAAGATCAGGAACAATCACTTACAATAGTACATCAATCACACAAAGTAATAGGTGCAGGATTTGATAGGGTCCTGAACTGCCTGAGAGATTCATAACCAGTACTCGTTAATGATTTGTTCATTTGCATTTTATCAATCCAGCTACAGCTGACAAGCAGAAGGAGCAGTAGGGAAATATGTTGACTTAAACTCATCAGAGTTTGCAATTAAAAAAACCCCAGATAACTTAATAGGAAAATCAGATGTGGCTATATATGTGGAGAGTGTATGTATATACATGTGTAGATGTGCTCTTTCTTGCTGTGAGATTATAATAAATTACCACTCCACAGTGGCTATTAGTATTCCCATAATCCCTCAGAAAGTCTGCTTATGTCTGAGAAAAAGTACAACAAAATATAAATTTTTAAATTCTCCTCGGTGCTTCACAATGTTTCTTTCTCATTGCATTTCACATAGTGTATTGCCAACACAATATTTAATATGAAACATGCATATTGTCTTGTTTTCGTACCCTTTTAAATAAATAAAGCCCTGGGCTTTGCCTTGGGCCAAACCCATATCAAACACAAAACCAATAGTAATGAGATGGCTTTCTGGTGATTATTATTTAGCATTATATCCTATATCAGCAGATCACAGATCTTTCTAAAGTAATTAAGTTTTGTTTACTATCTGAACATTTTTTGAAATTGTCATGAATAAACATCAGATCTCATTTATCCAGACTCTTGCCTGTTTGTAATGCATCAGTCTTTTGTTTAAAATAAGAAACTCAGAGCCAAGCCAAGCTAAAATGCTACAAAAAACCCCACATGAGCCGCCTTTTGTGTGGATGAGTTATTTAGAGAGTGATCTTGTAGGTCTATCTGCAGACTGTTTGTTTGCCTGTGTTTGTTGGGTCCATTTTGATGAGTGCCTCATTATAAACCAGATTACACACCTCCCTTTTCTGAGGAGCAGTTCGCTCTGTTAGATGTAGTAATTCTAATTTATATCCCAATTAATGTGTTTCCCTAGTATATAGCCTTTTCTTGTCCTTACACCAGATTTATTTTTTTTTCACAGACAAAACCTTAAAATACTGTCTTTGGTTCTCAAGAGTATCTCGTGACCCAGAACACGTGTTGTTTATTTGTACAATCCCTTTTCTTGCTCATTTTAGTCAGCTTCTACATTTTAAAAGGAGAGCAACAAATTCTTAATCAATATATGCTCCTGTCACATCATCTTATACTATGACAGCATCTAACACCAGTACAAAGTCTGGGCTTCCTTAACACTTGGCTTAAAATGGAGATTGTCATATGGCAGTAGGATACGGAAAGAATTTAATTTGGGTTTTCTGTGCTATATCAGGCACTTTGGCCTCGGCAACTGTACTGGAGGACCTTCCCGGGTTAGGTGACACTATGATTTTTGAGGTAAAAGGATGACTGAATTTACAGGCTGAGTGATGCTGTGATTTTAAGGTTTTACCATGACCACTCCAGTGGTATATGTTCCATGGAGAAAGAATTGGCAGGTTGGTGGGTTTGTCAGAATATTGGCTCAATCTCTAACGAGATTTCAGAAATTATATTCTCTAAACTGCTATTCTGGGACATGTAAAAACTATCAGCTACTGTATTAATCATGTATTAGTTGTAATAACTATTAATTTTATAGTACTTTCAATTTTTTTATAACTTTACAAATATATCCTGAACTGGATAATTAAATCCATGAGCTGTATTAAAATCAGAGTAGTAATAAAAGAAAGGGAATTATTTGCTACAGTAAGTCTTGAGAAAAGGATATTCTTTTTCTGATTCTAAGCTGACCATGAATAATTTGTTGTTTTTAATAAGTATGTTTGTTTCATCAAATGGCTGTTTAATGAAGAAATACTCTAGCCTCGGAATTTGCTAGATATTCTTGGATAAAAATATTAGTTTGGCTGTTAGACATGTGTGATTTAAAGCTATGCTATTGACATCTCTGAGTAGGTTTGATAAAATAGTCCCCTTGTCAGCTGCTGCTTCAGCCTCCCCTGTAAGTTGTCCCTGAGCCACAGATACCCTGTAACATCTAAAGTGCTGGAGCCACCACCTAAAGGTAAGCCCAGGCTGATTCCCATTCAGTTTAAGTCTAGGTTGCAGAGTCTAGCAAGAGCTAAAATGTCCCACAATGAAGACTCTACCTTCAGAAAAAGGAAACATAAATGTCTGGAACAGTTGCCTTTCCAATTTACTGACAGATGTGAGCCAGCACCTTCAGTATCAAGCTCTGTTTTCTATTCCTTGATTAAGCATGTATTGCTTTTTCAGGAACAAACCTTCATCCCTGACTGCTGTGCCTGTAATGCAGACCGCAAACCTCTTCAAAGAAGAACACTTCCCCAAGTCCACGAGAAAAAGGTCAGGCAGTTTTAAATTTCAGATTAATTGCTTGTTTTCAGATATAGGCATGCATGATACCCTGCTGTAAGCTTTCTGCAATATGTAAGACCTTGAGGGATAAATGTGTGACTCATGAAATGGGGATGGACTCTTGTTACCTGGCTGTGGTTGAGGGCTGTGCCTTTCAGTGGGACATCCATTCGTGGGAAGCCCTGAGCCACTGCAGAACTGTCTGGCAGCATCTCTCTGTCTCTGTGGCCCAGGACAGATAGATCCTGGATTTTCCTGACCAAGACATGGGATCAGAGAAAGGAAACCTCTGAAATGGCCTGGGTATGTGAGAAGAGCAACAAAGAGGAGAGATACATGTCAGGTGTCGGGGCTGGAGACGTGTGTGACACAGACACATCTACCATGTGCAAGTATGTCCAGTGATTGATAATATCAAAATGTTAACATTTCTTTTTAATGAGCGTATCGCTGCTTGGATCCTCAGAGGCAGTAGTTATCATTTTGCTCTCTAAGATCCAACTCAGGGGCCAGATCCTTGGAAGAAACTTTTCAATTAATTTCACTCTTTATAGAGCTTAAAGACACGCTTGTTATGACTCCCAGAATCTAAAATTACTATGTTGGAAAACTATGTTCTTGCTAAAAAACAAATACAAGCTTTAGAAGCACTTTTCCTTGTCTCTTTGCAAAGTGTTATATTAAAAAGTGCTTTAATATTGCTGCTGAACTTTAGGTGTGACAATATCACATTATTCTAGACTTTGAGAGTGTCTAACTGCACTATATTTCTGTTTCTTTATAAAAAAAGTGACTATGGAAAGCTCTCTCAATATTCTGGATGAATAAGAAGCAAAATACTCCATGCTGGGCATTCTTCCATAAGAGGAAATAACGGGAAAGCAAGATCCAGTTCCAGGCAACTGCTGGTCTGTGAAGACACATCACACTAGAATGTTTTCTAACCCCAAAGAAGAGATAGAAAAGAAGGGATTTCATCAGTATGCCCCTGATTTGTGTATAAGAAAGAAGCTCAAACAAGTATTATGGCCTGTAGCTGACAACTAATCCATACACCAGTTGTGATATCCACGGACCTGGCACATGAGAATCAGGGTTTACCATGGCTAAAAACTAGGTATGCAGACCAAGCTGAAAAAAATTAACTTCTGCTTATGAAATTCTAAATATTATATGTGTTTTGGAATGCATTTTTAAGGCCTAGTTTTGATATGAGCACACTAAAAGTAATACAAATTCTGAAGACATCATGTTAGGTAACACTGTTAGTAACCAGAGCTTGAAATCTCTCTCTTTCAGTGAATTCCAGGTTGAAAGGTTTTCTGTTTGACTTCTATTATTTCAAGCTTTTCCCCTAGAATATTTAAAATATAAGCTTAATTTTCTTCTTCTTTTCTTTTCCTTCTTCCTCTTCTTCTTCTTTTTTTTTCCTTTTCTTTTTTTTTTTTAATCTTGTCACCATGTTGTCATTTTTTGTCATGTATATTATTCCAGAAGGATTTGATGTCTGGAGTGATTGCATAAATCAACTCAACTATGTCACTACTTATAAGTTTGCAATATGTTAACTCTCTTCATAATTTACATAATGTTTAAATAATATACCTTCTTTTTCCCTTATCCCTACATTAATGTGATTAGAATCAGTGGAAGCGCTATAATTTTCTTGTAACGTGTGCTTTCCACCTACGCTTGCTTATTACAAGAAGTATCATTTCTAAAACTAGCAGCCTCTGATCAGTTTAGCTGTCAGAAATTATTTTTTTCCAAGAACAAAATTACCTTATAAAATATATTATTGTTTCTACTTAGTATTCCTGTTAAGGTAAACAAACAACAGAAAATTGTTGCTTTGTCTTATTTATTTCCATGCCTGCATCTAACTGTAAGTAGTAGTGGAATACATCTTCTGATATATTATGCAATTAAATTGATGGATGGTTAATTGAGTCAGTATGGCATACCATATGTGTACTCCTGACCTGAATGTCACTGGTCAGATTAAGGCTTCACACATTTGACCAAAGAACATATGCTGTTATTGAGAATGTGGCTCTAGATAGGATAGGGATTTTAGTCCATGGAAAAAAAATCAACATAACTGGCTTTGCTCTTTGGTTGTTGGAGCCCTAGCTCCTTAGGAGTCCAGCTGTAAAGAACTTTAAAAATAATGAAAGTTATTAATTAAAAGCTTACTGACATCACGGCCATTAAGTTTGGCAGGCTCTTTCATTAATTTATTTGATCTCTCTTATTGCATGACATATCCTCATCATAATATTTGTGCCTTTGTACATCGAGCTTGAGATCTTATTGGCCTTTAATTTGAGCTTAATCTTTTCCTTTTTTATCTCAAATGCCTTTTTTTTAAAAGAAATAAAATATTTTCCTTATTGGTGGGCATGATACATATGCAAGCAATAAAGTAGCAGAAGGAGGGGAGCTCCTACACCTTTAATGACAGTGACACGTAGACATCAAAACACATACGGATTCTCACACAGAAACATTCTTGTATATGTAGTTACATCACAGTTGCAAATAATGGTATTTTTAGAAGTGCCTTGCTAAAACATTGTTTTCATGATGATTAGTCCTAGTTTTTGGCAGTTTTAATATTTCTGTTTTATCTTATTTATCTAAATAATATTTAATGACATTGTATTTTTTTGTCAGTTATTTTGCATATTTTACTTCTAAACCAGCTATTATGGGAGCTATTTTAGCTTCACAAATGTTTTAAAGTAAATTATGTTATTTTACAAAATTATTGCAGTAGAACATACATCTGAGCAATAATGTTTTATCTTTGACATTGCTTTGATGACTCATCCATTTTGACAGGTAACTGCTTTAAAGCTATTTAGTTTGCATCAACACTGAGATAAAATGAGACTTGAACAATATGTACCATAGAAGAAAAAAATATACTGTCATTACATGGTTAGAAAAAACAAAGATTTGTAATGGGAAAAAACAGCTAATAGAGAAATATCTTTGATTCAGTCATTGTTTATTGTAGCAAACTTGCGTATTCGTTGTCCACTGACTTAACCTAGAAAAGGAGTAGTGCTGTCTCTGCTGCATAATTTGTTACTGCCACTTTGAGAAAGATTATGATAATGTACATATAACAAAATTGACAACAATGGAGGAGTCCTGTAATTTTGAACTAAATTCAAGGAGGCTGCTCTGAGCATGAGAACTAACACTGTCTTCATTATGATTAGCTTACCTTTTCAAGTGTTCTGCTAGGAACCTCTATCACGTAAATTGAGGCAGGAACTTTATTATCATCACTATAGCAACTGCAGGGAAATTTATTTCAAAACAGTTGGCTACCTGAAAATTTTCTTGTGATGGAAAGAACAGCAGATAATATACACATTTTAATTCATTTTCATTTATTCCTGTTTTGAAGTGTTCCATAAATGAGTGAAAGGCTTTTTTTATTGCTGTTTTAAAGACAAGATGGCCAGCTCCATCTTAATTTTTTTTCCTAATCCATCTTTTTTTACTAGGAGCAAAAAGGAACACTGAAGGATTTTCATTCTATCATTACATGTAAAACTTTAATTATACTAAGATACGGAATATTTCAAATTGGCCATTTAATGCACAATTCTCTTCATTATTTAATTTTTGAGCTTAGCTGTTACCTGGCTTTTCTCCCGACTTTGATCTTAAATCACATAACCGCTCAGCAAGAATAGTGAAGTGTGCATTTTTTTATTATTTTCCATGGTGTTATTATATCTGCGCCTAAAGAAAAGGAATAACTGCACAGATGGATTTGTAGGGGATGTGAGGAAACTGTAGATGCACATAGAAATTGAATGCAAATACAAGGAAGTGTCTCTTTTTTGTCCATGGCAGGATGGATCCCATGTTCACAACTGGAATTTTTCATGCACAACCCCCTTTTTGTTGTATTTTTGTAATTAAAGAGCTAGCATAATGCTGAAGACAACAGTAATGCTTCAGAAACTGGCATCAATCTTTTATTGCAAATGTACACAATTTTTTTTTTATTTCTTTCTACTCCATATTTTTATTTTCTTTAAAATGAAGAAAGAGAAAGACAGTGTTTTGAAACACGTGTTTCCTAAATGAGCAGAGAGAAATGGAGAAATATCTTAGCTGTCTTGAAACCCTTTTTCTTCACAAAATATAAATGTAAAAATTATTATTATTTATGCATCGTGGCTGGTGTTCCATTATGAAAGTGCAGTGTATCTCAAAGGTACCCCATATAACACACTTCAGTCACTGCTTTAACCAATGCCCACTTTTTATTGAAAAAGACAGTATAAAGTTTACTGCAATCTGCATTAACAAATGGATCACATGATGGGGACTTCCTTAGCTGTCTCTAAATTTTACATCTTACTTGTAGCCAAGTTTCTCTGAACTCCTCCGTATAAAGAAGAATATTTTGTGCTTTGGATTTCAGTGGGTTCTTCCTTCTACTATGAAATGGACATATGTTACATTATTTCACGGACAGGAAGGCATTTAAAGAATTGCTGAAGATGAGAATGTAAGATTGAATGCAAAACAGCGCAGTTGAATATTTTGGATATTTCACATGAGGCTCATTTTCATTTGGTAGTTTCAGGAATCTCACCAGAACACCTACCTAAACAGTCAAGTTGTCCTAAGCTCCTTAAATAATTCATTGGTAAAGGTTGCTCCTCCAGAACACAATCAGAATTGCTCTCTGGAAGCACCTTTTTTTCTTCCATTGACTACCTTAGAGTCTATTGTACTCTTCCTTCACTAGCTTTAATTCACTAAAAATCCATCAGGTCAAAATATTTTCACTCACAAACATCTCACAGTGGAAAGACAGAATTTTCAGTTGCAATATGTTTGGTTGGGGGTTTTTTGTTCAGTAGACTTTGGATGGTTGGTCAAGTGCTGCTTTGTTTATTGGGGGGCATTTTTTGTGGTGTGGTTTGTTTATTTGTTTGTTTAGTTGTTTGGTTGGTTGTTTTTGGTTGTGGTTTTTGGCATTTTTTTTGTACCTACAAACCCTTTAAGAATACAAAAATCCCAGGAGGCCAGACCTTGAAATTATTGCTGCTAATGGGAGTTTTGCCAGTGACTCCTCAGGATCAGTATTTCACCCTTTTACACAAATTAAGAGTCAATAAACAAAAGTCTGTACCTTGGAAATGAGAGTGGAATAAGTCAGGGTAACTATGCGAATGATCAGAGATGAAATTAGTTTTCGGTGCTGCTTAATAATTATCAAAAGGACATCTATCATTAGGTATTATAATCCATAAACACAAATGATTACTTTGTGGAAGAAAGTGCTAGTGCTTTGAAAATCTCTCTCTAGGTATTGAAACAGCCATTGTAAAATGTTTTTCATCTATATGACAGCTTAAAATATTTTTGAAATAGAGATATCAACTTATTAAGGCAAAAGATCTATCCATTAATGTATTTGGGCCAACTCCAGTATCTCCCTGAAGTCCCATCAGAACCAGCCTCACTCTACATTGATTCACTATTCTGCTAGCACTTATGCACTTGCAGCGTTAGCATTTCTGCTATGTACAGAAAGCCAGGTACCTGTCGGCCCTGCGTGCACCCACAGGCCACCTCTTCACCTTCCCCAAGAGCTTTGGCTGCCTTTTCTCATGGTCATCTCTGACACAGCACAGCTGTGGGACCTTGGTCAGAGCTGCAGAAGGAAGAGCCTTGTTGGGGTCGCCCACCTTCCTTCACCTGAGACCCTCGCCCTGGATCCTTGCTGCAGCCTGTTTTTGTACTTTACTGATCCTGACCCTGACCCACTGACCTGAAATTCTGTCTTGACTCTGGACCATGCCATCAATGGAGACTTATCTGTGATCCTTGGACAGAGGCTGACCCTGGTCCCTGTCACTGATACTGCCACATAACTGGGCATAATAGGATGGCACCCCACCAGTGTGGCATGGACTGGTCAGCCTGACCATCACCCATGGACCCTGTCTCAAGGCCCTTTACAAAGCAGCCTCCTCCTCCTCCTGCTTCCTGGTATTACAACTCCCAAAGGTCAGCCAATCTGAGATAGGAAAGCAGTACTCCGACTGTTCAAGAATTTCTTTGTTTCTTTTCATTCTTGGTATCTGCTTTGATGAATGTGTATTTGGAAAGATTTTCCTATGTATAATGCTGGGGTTTGGTCAATACATGAGAGACAGAATGTATATCCCAATTTAGCCAATAATATGTTGTTCATAAGGAGCATAGAAAAGATGATTGCAATCCATTTTTTGTTGGATCCAGTGACTTGAACCTGAGCAGCTATACAGCCCCTTTATGCCTTCAGTTCTCGTATATTCCTTTATGAGAAAATGTTCCATTTGCCAAAGCAGGCATTGCGCCAGAAAATGAATGATTAACTCCACAACCAGAGGATTAAGGTGATTGTATGTTATTTTTATTCAGGAATTCCAGCTTTGAATTCTGCTGCAATGAATGTTTGTGAAGAACCGAACACTCCCAGAAGAAAGATTCAGGGCAAATGCAGTCAAGAACTGTGGCATTCACCTGAGATGCTGGAACCTGAAAAGTCACTGCTTGAACCTCACTTCTCAAATACAAATAAATGAAAGAAACATCAGTCAGTTGGCTATCTGAGGAAATCCGAAGGGTGTGTTGTCAACAGTTTGTCCTCAGAGTCTCTTTATGAGGATTAGATAATGTGTTGTGATGAAGAATGGAAAATTTAATATATTTTGTTTGGAAATCTCAGCTCTTTCCTGTCTGTCCAAAGGGGTATCTTCATATTCTGATGCACTAATACTACCATTTCAAATTTTAGAAGAAAATAAATTAAAAAATCATAGCCTGAGTTTCATGTCTGATCTCTCTTCTTGAACTTCAAATGTAAACTTTGTTATAAGAAGTTCTTTTCAACGTTTCTGTTTCTCCGCCGTTCTCTAACTCTTAAAATGTTGGAAAAGATAGCTCATGCATAATGCATTAGGTGAAAAGTCTATAAATTTTTTTGCATTTAGTTCATTTAGGAATCAAACTAATTTCATTTTCCTCATTGAGTATATTTTTATTCCTTGTAAAACAATCATTAAAACATTTGAAATAATAGAAGTGGAATAAGAAAGCATATCAAACGTCGTTTTAATAATAGATTGCATTGTTAAGTCAGAAAGAATTAAGTAATTGTAGACAGTAAATATTTTAATGCGTATCCTCCTCGTGGCTTGTTAATTCAGTTACTTACATTAGAATAGTTGCATAAGAAAAACAACATTTTTTGCTAAATCAATTATCATAGAGAGCATTTTCTTAAAATTTATGCATTTAGGTTACATATGAATGAACAACATTGTGTTTATATCTAATTTAAGAAACATGTTTGTAAGGAATTAAGAATGTGTCCAGGATAGAAGGGAAGGGGATGCACCTCACTTCGATAGAACAAAAAAGGGGCAAAAGTCCCCTAAGATCACCTATTCAAGATTTAGGTTTGGGCAGAGGAACATCCCTGAGTCAGGATCTGGATCAAAAGGGTCCCATGGGATTGAGTGAAAACTCATCAATCTGTTCAGCTGAGAGGAGGTCAGAAGAAGGTTGGTCAAGAATTTTTATGGTGGTTAAATAGAGAAAAAAAATTCCATTTCAAGTATTAAACATATTCTTACAATTACAGGATACGTTTTTCAAAACCTTTAAAACTCCCTATAAGCCCAAGTTCCATTAACTCTGGAAGTGATTTAAACGCTTTTGAAAATCCAAGTTACATACTCAAGTAACCAGTATTTTAAAAATAGTTACCAATACCATGTCAGCAGTGTCTAAATACCTTGTAATGTGAAAAAAAGGACATGGCTAGGCATGTGCATTGTCCATAGCAAAAGATATCACTTTGAATCGAGCACAAAATTAGAAAGAATAAAATTAAATTGTCTTTTAAACATATACCTAAATACCTCATTCAATGCTTCAAATGGCTCAGAGTTTTCTTCATGGAAGCCCCTGTACAGTGATGCCATTGTACCTCTTGAGGCACAAAAGGAAATTTCCCAAAGAAACAAAGGCCTCAGTAGGTTGCTGAAGCCACGGCCACTTTGTCACTCAATTGGAGCTCTCAGTGTCACCTTTCCTGACCTTAGTGAAAATACCAACGGAACACAAGTAACACCACTAGGAAAAAACCTCCTGCTTCCTAGGGACTTCATGAATGTAGGAGGAAGAAGAGAGAGGTGAAAAAATCATTACTGACGTAGTGCCTCTGCAGAGCACCACTCTCTCCCTGCTTCACCGAAGACAATTGCCTGCTCCCAGGATGGAGAGTCATCTCCTTTCCCAAAGAGTTTCAAAGATCCAGCGTTCTCTGTACACTAGTTGCACCCACTAAATATTATAAGTATGGGATGTTTTGGCCAGCTGGATGGGAATAGAGGTCAGCTATGTGTAACATTCAAGAACTCTTTCTCCTTCATTTGCAGTAAAATAGGGAAATACATACTTAGAAGACATCATTTCCCCCCTCATTCCTAGACAGTATAGATCAATAGCAAGTAATATAGACCAGCACTTTTACAGGATTCAACCTCAAGAACAGTTTTCTGCTCTTTACTGTGCTTTGCTTTGGCTGATTTTTATGCATTAGTATAGAAGAGACTTTTCAATATTCAAATGGATGCCAAGCACAGTAGTATAGTGCATTAACCTTTCCCTTTGAGATATTTTAGTTCAATTGGTGGCAGAGAAAACCACAAACTGTGGCACAACTGTCAGTCTCGTAAATGATTTGTGACTGTGTAAATGCAGACGCCACAGCTGTCATGTAATCTGCACACAGGCTATACTGGGAATGTAACTCAGACCCTTCTGCTCCAAGAACACGGGCCTTTTCCATTTGTACTGTTCCATTAGCTGTTGAAATGGCTTAAAACTAGAACAATTTATCCTTCCCCTTTTGAACTTCAGCAAAATAGGACAGAGCTCTAAACTAGCTTTCATTTACCAACCAAAATTCTCCCAATGTGATTTTCTAAAGCAAACATTTAAATCCAGTGATACCTAAATAGCTGTCAACAGTATTATAGAGAGCTGTACAAAACTTAAAAGCCCAGAAACAGATACATTTTCCTGGTTTCAAGTGTCACTGCAAACCACAGATTCATGACTCTGGATTGAATATAACATCTAATTTATGGGTTTGGGTGGAAACCTCCTAAAAGCTGCAAATGCCTTGGAGCTTTTATTTTAAAAGACCCAAAATTGCAATTCTGGCTAAGATTTGCTTCTTGAGGGAGTTAGTTTGAACCAAAAAATCACAAAGCAATACTAGGGAGAAATGAAAGCATGTGAGCCAAGTCAGCAAGGCATGTCCCAACATGGAATCAAAACACGGCACAGATACCTCATGCGCTTCCTTTGCAGGCCCAAATACAGAGGATAGTCACAAAGCCCAGCAGGTATAGACCTCTTTCCAGTAAAAGGCAAGTTAGTTACTTACTCTCTGTTTAAGAAAGACCCAAGGATCAAAAGGAATTTTTCAGTCCACAGGACTCAGAAACATAAAGGAATATGAAAGAAATTTGCAAAAGCCCTATTGTTTCCTGATATAATATAGCAGTGCTGACTTCACTTACTTCTGAAAAACTGATTATTTATTCCTCTGTAGAAGAAAAGCAACGTTTTTCTGAAACTTAATATGGAACTGTTCTAAAATTATTACAGGAAACATATTTTCTTAGCTACTGCATTTAAACAGAAAAGCTCTGGTGAATATAGTTTTGTACTTTCTTTATTTGTTTATATTCAGGAACAGTTTGCGATTCTTTCCACCACCCCACCCCAATTCATTGAGCCTATAGGTCTTCAGGCATTCAGCAAAGACTAGAACAGAGATGTAGTGTTTAGTTGTTGCTTCCAAAACCTAGACTGCCAGTAACTTAATGAACCCTCTGGAGATATGCTCCCATGTGGAGCAGGTTATGTCTGTGCTTGAGAAGGTTTAAATTAGTTATTTCTTAGAATACCCTGTGATGAAGGCACTGCTACCAACTGCTTTTCTTGTCACTAGCCCATCAGTGCAATAAACCAATTAGTTGTTGCCATAGTAAGGGTCATTTCTTACTATTTTAAATTCTTGGGAGGGATACACAGCACTTCCTGTATTTGTGGAATCAGCATTTTCAGTTCATTATGTTTGCAAATGAATGTGTTTCTTCACAAAAGCAGTTTCGTTGTCAAAAAGGACTTGTTACGTTGCTGTTTTATGAAGTGCTAGCATAATATGGGGGTACGGGGTAGGAGGGAAGAGAGCAGGAGGTAGTCTGCTGCTTCAGATATATCAACCATTCATTTTTTATGAATGCTTTTGAAAAATATTTGGTCCTCAATTAGAAGTAGCCACATGCTGCTTCCAAATCACTATTGGCAAGAAATGCTAGTATATGCCAGAACTACAGCTTGCATCCTTCTGGAGGTTTGAGATTTCTCCTTTGAAATTTCTGTCTATAGAGAAATCACTTTACTCATGAAAATTAAATGTGCTTGAGAAGTTGGCTTGTGTATTTTGGTTTGTATGAATGTACCTATGGCTTTGGGAGGGTGCATCAGGACCTTGTTTTGCTAAAATTTTTCTTACAATGTGTTGTGTTCCTTGGGAAGAGCTGAACATCCTTACCTTCCAATATGTTCTCCACAGAAATTTAGTAAGCTTGGCTCCAGAAATGTTCTCATACAGAGTAAGTAACTAACTCACGCGTCAGTTGCCATGGAATCATGTCACAGCATCTGCCATTGGAGTAAGGATCCTGACAGATACTACTGCCAGAGTACGGTACCTGGCTGGTAGCGCAGCGTTGAGGTTTCACTCTGGTGGGTGGCTCAGCCTCACCCAGCCACTCTCTCACTGCCCTCCAGTGAGGTGGAGGACAGAATCAGAAGGGTAAAAGAGAAATAAACCCAAAAACACTGCAGTTAAATAGATAAAGCAAAAGCTGCACATGTAGGCAAAGCAAAATAAGAAATTAATTCACAGCTTCCCAGATTTTTAGCCATCACATGTAATGGTTAGACAAATGCCACTACTCCAAATGTTCACCCATTCCTCCCCACAGCTTTTATTGCTGAGTATGAAGCTCTTTAGTATGGAATGTCCCTTTGGTCAGCTGGGGTCAGCTATCCCAGATGCGTCTCCTCGCAACTCCTTGTGCGCACCCAGCTGCTTTCTGAGAAGCAAAAAAGGCCTGGACATTGTACACTGTCCAGCAATAACTGAGACACTCCTATGATATCCACGTTGTTTTGATCACAAATACGAAACAAAGCACCATACAAGCTACTATGAAGTAAATTTACTCAACCAAAGCCCAAATATGTAAATGTCTTTAGGTTTCAAAAAGTGCCTTCATCAGCAAAATAGTTCAATATTGTATTTTTCACGTAAAGCATAATAATTGGAATTAGCATTGAGACCTTACACTAAAATTAAGCCCAGGTCACTTAGGTGATTTGAATAGCTGCCGTGTATGGCAGTTTTGAACAGCTTTCTTTACTGTAGAAAACTTCTCCTGGGTGATATTTCAGACCAAGGAAAATAATTTTCATGAGGACAAGCTTAAAAGTATGTTCTTGCTCTGGTGAGGGCTACCTTTCAACCATAATTTCCTTAGGCATGCTCTCCAGGTCCTGAAGAGATAATAAACAGAGTCAACAAGATGGGCATGAAAATTAGTCTTTTTCTTCCTTTTGTGCCCTCCCACAAAGTAATTTGCAAACAATGCCAACACTGAAAGCTTATTTCCATTCCATTACCTAGGGAAAATATCCTGGATATTGGAACCTAAAAAGGTTTCACGCAATACTTTTTCTTGATACACAGCCTCTTAAAGTGCTACAGGAGGATCCAAATGGAAGAATACCTTGTCTCTTCTTTGTAACTGAATTGAAAATCCTGATTTTCCCTATCCCTTTGTTATAGTTTGTAATTCTTTAATTTTGCATATTTGAGTGTTTAGTTCCATAAGAAATCTAATGTTAGCTCTTGTTGGAACACCTGAACTTCAAAATATTTTGGAGCCCAGTATTGCTGTTTTTAAAGGCATAATGAAGATACCTTTACTGAAGGAATCAAGAAAAGCCACCAAATTAAATGTAAGCTGAAAGTCACAAAATGATAAAAGAGAATAAAGGGAAGAAAACTAAATTTTATTTTAAGATTTCTAATCACCTTAGCCAGAAAAGATCTCTAATATTTAATGCATCTGCAAGAAACATAAAAGACAAGTTAGTGAGAGACTGGTGTGGTCATTCTTCCACCACTGCCAGCACTGAATGCTTTGGTTGCTGCTTTGTGTCTGAATGAAAACCATGCTGGTGCATTATTGGGCTTTCCTTCCCAGAACAGACATCTGCAGCTCCGGGCAGCTACTTCTGAGGATAATTTCACTTCCTTCATGAGACTAAGGAAGCTTGAAAGATCAGGACTATAGTACACAAAGTGTTTTTTCCTGCTAGGATCAGAGGTGGACCCTGAAGCCTTCAGGCTGGGCATATTTAATGGTGCAGAAGTAAAGGAGGAGTAAAGCCAGCTGGGAGGTTCAAACAATAGACTCGACATCTAGGATGAAAAATTTCAGCTCACAGCATCTCTGGAGCCGTGGTGGAAAGGATCACTCCAAAATTTTGTGGTACTGTTTATTTTCAAGAGTAGGAAACACCACTCACTTTTGCATGTACGGTTGAAGAAGGGAGACTGAAAATCTCTCTGCAACTACAAGGCTGAGGCAGATGGTGATCTGAGGAAAGGCTGCTGTGTTTACTCTGCTGACTCTTTTGCACTGACTCTGAAGAGGAACACCAAGCCATCTGCAGAGAGTCCCACCTGTAAAAGGGGATAGAAAGAGAGCAGGAAGGAAATGCGTTGCTATGCAAACAGTACCACCTCTTTTGAAGTAGAGAATTAATCCTGAATACATTCAGGACACAAGACCTGAAAGGCAGGCTTAGTGGGAGGTAATCTGCTCAATGCCCCTTCCTTTTGCTTAGGTGGAAATAGCTACAGGACCTGCTTCAGTGTTTCTGTCCTTTACTTTTTTATACTTTTTAAAAATATTTTGCATTTTATAGTGCCTTTAAAATGCTGTACATTTTTAAAAAAAAATATATGCAAACTATATACTTGGGATTACACTGTCATGCAATCTGCACAGCATTTCTTTAAGGAATAAAATATCGGTCATGGCCATCAGTTGTCCTCACTTTAATGTAAGTCACGACATCTTCATGGCTGCTTTTGAAGATATTCCTCTGCAAGGTACTGAGTGGTATTTCCCTGGAAAATTGTGAATTTGAGGCAAACACTGTATGAAAAATGTATCTCTACATGTAATTAAAGAGATGGGCTAAGGAATTTTCAGCTGCATTGAGGAAGTGTTTTGTATCTGCAGAAGTACAGATACTGATAGTCTTGGGCCTAATCTTGACCATGTTCAAATTTACAGAGTTTTCATAGACTCCCAAAGGAATTCTCATGGAAAAAGCAGCAGTTCACTGAATGAGTTACTTCATTCTACTTTTTCGTGGTGTTGCAGATGATAGGAGTACCTCCTACCAGTCCTCTTGAGAGTCCAGCTCATAAATACTGAAGAAACTGAATGGTTTTCCTGTCCACTGAATGGAAATGCACAGATATATCAGTCACAGCAATCAAGTGATAGTTAGGGGAAAAAAAAAGAAAAAGACAAAGAAGATCCTCTTCCATGAACAACTAGTATTGGGGAAGCACATTAAAAAGCACCTTCTCCTTCTCATACTTTTGTGAAGTTCTAAGCCCCAGCAACCCTGCTCTCAATGTTTCCTTTTAAGGTCACTTCATGGGTGTTTTTGTACAGCAAGGTACAAAAATCTCTCTGATCTCTGCATGAAGGAGAGGAGGCTTCAGAAGTGACAGAGGGCAAGAAGCTCAGTACACGAACCTTCTGTGTTCCTTTGAAAGGACAATGCTGAAGATGGAAAAGATCTACCCTATATCAGGATCACAGGGTCAGCACAATTTTTCTGCTGCAAGTTAACATGCCTGCTTTTGAAAAATTTGGCCCACAAAAGGCACTTACCTGAATTAATCTACCTTTGGTCCCATCATCTCCTGTTTGAATAACCAATTACAAATGTACAAGATATGTGGAAATGCTAACACAATTTGTAGGGTGGAAGAGCCTTGGCAGATTGGCAGGCTGTCTAACACATCTATAATTCAAAATTTTGAAGTTCCTGTGGTATGAATGTGAAAGGAGATTGCAGCCCTATGAATTTTATGCTTAGCTCTTGTCATATGGGTGGATGATGACACCAAATATTTGGTCTGGAACTGAGTATGCTGCATATTTATGTATTCAGAAACCTGAGCCAGACTAGAATGCTGAAATAATTTATGAATTTTTAGTAGTCTTCCTACTGTAAATGTTTAAAGCTGCAGCTTAGTAATAAGATATTTGATAGTAGTGCTCAAAAAGACACCACTTGGGAGTTATTAAAAAACATCTACAGAGCTTAAATGTTTTTATGGAAAAAAAAGTGATGTGGCCATCTTTCTTCCCTCCCTGAATAAATACCATAGAAGCAGCTAAATAGAGATGTAAACCAAATAGTCAAAAAGTCAGTTTGCAACTTGCATAAAACCAGATGAGTTAAAATAAGATCCAATTGTGTTTCACTACCAAATAAAGCACATTTTGCAATAGGAGATTTTATGTGTGTGTGTATGTGTTTACGTATATATTTATATGCATATGTGTTTGTGTGCATATGAATATTTACATATGCATATATATGTATGCACAAAAAACCACACACACATATATAAAAACACATATACAAACTATTAAAAAAATCTCAAACAGTCTTACCCATTATGCCAACATTTTTGCCCATGATCATAATCTGCATTATTCTACTAGACACTGCTTTAATAAAAAAAAAAATTATGTAGCCACTAAAAGAACTAATTTATTATTTGTATTGTGTTTATAATAATTGATTGTGTATCATGAATTTGTGTAAACTTGTAATATGAAGAAAGCCATCAAGAACACAATATTTATTTTCCTCATCTAATGTGCCATAGTGTTTCCAAGACTGCAAAGCTGCAAATAAGAGTAATGTCTGATGGGGCATATTGAACTGTTCCCCAGAGACCCTGAAAGGACAGTGTATGATAACTTTCAGGCCTCCATTTATAACAGCAAGGCTTACTTTAATGTTTGCATGTTTCTTATATGAACTATGTAAAAATTCTAAGGAACTATATGGAAAGATTACTTTTAATATTGCATTAATTTTAATTGGTTTTTGTTTTTCTTCACCACTACAGTACTTGCTTTGCTCCAGAAAGATGTATAAATGCTTAACCTAGCATAATTATGTGTGTGCATTCTTACCATTAGTAATTCGTGCTTTAATTATATTTACCATTTGGACGACAGTATATTTGTGTGACTCAGACTTATTTAAAAGTGTTTCATTTTCACAAGTTTCCACTATTTTTCTATAGATAAATTAGAAAAGCTTGGGAAATTGCATACAGAAAATTGAAATAAGGACTATAAAATCCATTTTGAGACTTGCCTTTTGGTGTTTACTTCAAAGCATGCTTCTGTGTGTGTGCTTGATTTACATTTAGCAATATCTAAGTGCAAATAGTAATCATACACCAAAGTAAACTGGACTATATGCAATTGCTTCCTCTGTTTCTTCAATTGCAGTTGCAATCCCATAGATTCAAATCTTGACAGGTAGCATAATTAGAAAATTCCCTTTGTCTTATTAAATGTGACTCTTCTCAATAGAATTCACTTCATTGCAGGCAAAGAACAGAAAATATACTTCAAATCTAAAATGGGAAATCAAGGGGGACTGTTTTATTTTTATCTGTCTTTGTGCAAGCGACATTATTATCAAAGGATATTGTAATGCTGAAAATGTACTTTTGGGATTTAAATCACGTATTAGCCTGGAAAGCAAAAAGTGCTGTAGGGCCCATGCAATATATTTTCTCATTAATCTGATTGAAAGATTATCCTTCCTATAGCTATGAAAAGTCTAATACCCATATATCCATCTTTCCTGCTAGTAAAATTCAGCTTTGTGCGTAGTCATTGTCTCTTGTGTCTGAGGTCCTACACTCTTCTTCATTTCTCTGTATAAGCCTATCTGTATTAAAATAAATTCAGAACAGGCCGCCATTTCATGCACACATTTTGATTATTTCATAAGCTGCTGAGGAAAATGGAAGTATCAGCAAGTCATGCAGTTTTCTGGTAATGTAATGCTGTCATTACCTCAGTGGTCATGTGAAAAAGTTTAGCTATAATATCTATGAAAACGTTCGGTGAGTCAAAACAGTGCATTTAAATGAAATGCAGATATGAATGAGCCATTATTGCAATCACAACTCCAGCTTAGAAATTATTAAATATGAATATATACACTTTCACAGTAACCTGACATTTGTAATACGTAACTAGCTGTGCATTTCTCACCCCCCTCCTCCCGTTTTCCTCCCCATCATCCCCCAGATTGAGAATAGAGGAAGTCATTTTGATCAGAGGCTGCACACAGTAATTGAAGACACTCCTGATGATTTCATGCAATCAGAGTGGCACATTATTTGTGATGAAAATTAAGTAAAGAAGGAAAGCAGATTTATAGGTTGTCTTGCTTATGGTCAACTGCCTTTACAAAAGATTAGCAATTCTATGCTAACCACCCCAACTGCATATATGCTTTTCCACATCGTAGATTTACTGAAATTTTCATATAACCTTAGTCATAACTTGTGGTATCTCATGATTTTAAGCTTTTAATGAAACTACAGAAGATGTCTTAAACGGAATGATTTTTATTCTGAGCTCTTTGAGAGCTGCTAGCATGAACAGTATAGATGGCTCTAGCCATAACTGTCACACAGATAATATTCTTTTATGCCTCAAGACACTAAGATGGTGCTGCAGATAACCAAAAGGAATAAGCTGCCACCATCACTAATCTGCAGCTTTGAAACACTGTAGCTTTTGCATGGTTAAGAGAAGGTAAAATCACCTAGAACTGGAATATAGAAGACATTTTTAAGTTCACGTAGAAGAGAGAACTAAAGGTTTTCATATTTTTTAATCTACATCCACTCTAGATCAAATCAAGTATAACTCTCTTTTTGTGTGTTTATGGATAACAATTGAAAATGCAAAAGAAGCCAAAGCCTTTGAATCCTCCTAGGATACTTTACACTAATATAGTGAAATTGAAATGTGGGGAATAGTTAGCCTTATTGTTCCCTTTGGAGCTTAACTTTCAAGATGTTTCATATAGACTTTGAGTAGGTTTTATAATACATGTAACAGATTTTGTCCACCATCCACTTTGTGCCAGAGGACTATAATTTCTGTTGATTATTTTTCAATATGTAAAAGCAAATGCAACTGAAACTTTAATAAAAGACTGAACTGTATTTGTGTTTATCATAGCTAAGGTCACCAAATTAAAACTATATGGGAGGATGAAGTAAAGCAAAAAGTAAAACTTTTATAAAGGCTTTACACTTTATAGTAGAGTTTCCTACTAGTAACCTTGTTTATTCCTATTCTTTAAAAAAAATTCTGGACAAATGTTTCTAGCATTCATGTTGCATATAATTTTTTCTTATTTGTCCTCTATAACACCCCATATGAGCTACAATTAAAGACTGATTTAATAAATAGAAACAAGGAACCAGTATCATTTTGGAACCTAGTTTTTTTTTCCCACGTACAGTTTAGAAATCCTTAATCAAAAATCCTATTGTTGTGAGAATACAGCCTGACATGAAAGTGTCAGGGAAGCAGCGAAGTAAAAATGATGATCTAAACATCAACAGAGTTGGACCGACTATAAACCACATTTTCTGAGTGTGTTTTTCAGATATTGTGGTACGCTCTTGAGAGGAAAGAAAAATTTTACTTGAAAGCCTCAAGCAATATGAACATTTTTTATTGAGTACATGAACTATCAATAATAATCTGCTAATTTGTGCTCCAAAATACAATCATTGTTAGGACAAAAAAACAAAGCATGCAGGAAGCTATTAAATGCACAGCAGTATTTGAAATCAAACCACGGTGACTTGTTCTTATGGCATGCTGGCGTTATTGGTCCTTGTATATAGTTACATAAGCATCTCTGAAGCCAGATTTTAAAAATGGTCTGAAAAACAGTTAAGGGACATCAAAATCTGGCTTTTCCATCAACTCTCTAAGCTCTGTACTATGCATTACTTATGACTGTTCTGCGTAAACCACTGCACGCAGTTGAAACTAACACAAAATACGAAAGTACGATGAAATTACTTCCCACTGCAAGACGTCATGCTCTGTAACAAAGAATTTCAGATTTTACTCCTAATCAAGAATGGAATTTTAATCTCTCATTTTGCCAAGGATTCAATTATTGTAGATGCCCCCCACCCTCAATTCAACTTGACTTCAGGTAGCTCTAGAGCCTGTCATTGCTGCTTTTATGGAAAACCCATGTATTCAGTCAGTAGGTGACCTACAAACCATGTATAGTTTTATTGAAAAAAAATCCTGATTCCTGAGAAGAAATACTGCATCCGAAAGAGGAATTCACCCGCATTATGTGACTCCACCCATTGCCATGTTACAAATTGCCTTGATATTCACTCCAGAATTATTTTAAAGGAGCTGCCTAGCAGTAAGGCATATTACTCATGTGCATAGAACTTCTATTTACATATAAGAAATACAATTTTTGGCCCCAATAGTGGTTGAAGTAAAAGGATTTTGACTTACTATTGTGCTGTTGCTGCTTACACAGCCCATTTGAGTCTCACTGCCAGAAGAGCTCAAAAATGGTCTAAAAGAAAGAACTTCTTTAGATTTATCTCTGTCTAGCTGTATCCACTTACAAATCATAGAAGAGGTATTATTTAAAATAGTTTGCCTGGAAAGTTAATATAGGCTCATGTCACAAATTAATTCTCTTTTGTTTTCATTTGTATTAATCACAAAACACCTGCTTTTGATTACAGTACCTATTCAGTCCCTAAATTAAGGTGGTGTAATGTTAATGAGGGAACCTGATATGAGTATCTAGAAGATGTTTATTATATACTAGCACAAAAATGCACCAAAACACAGAACGTGATCCTTGCATTTGTCATTGATGGAGCTCTATGTAGAGCTTTGCACTGTACCTTCTTTCCCTTTTCCAAGCAAAAGCTAATTTATTGCTTCTTTGAGTATGAATATTGTACAATAGGTGAATAGTCTATGCTTGCAAGCTTATAATGCTTATGTTACTGAATAAGAAGCATTCAGTTCTCTAAATTGTAGGGATTTTGTCCTGAAAGATGTAAAAGATGTGTCTCCACCATTTTAAAAAGGATTTGAACCAAGCCTGCCACTTCTTTCCTTTTTTTTTTTCCCTGGCTATTCCTCAGTTTGCCTTGTGTCTTTGCTGCAACTAGACATATTCTGGATGTGGATATGCAATACTTTGTGTTTAAGGAGCAAGACAAAATTGCACTTTGGAACAAAAGTGCTACAGCAAACTATTGGTGCTCTTTCCCTGAAAGCACCTACTGATTCTGTTGTCCAAAGTAACTCTAATGCAGCTGCTTTGCACATTGCCATCTAGGTTATTGCAAATATAGACAATAGAAGTGACTAACAGAGAATTTGGATACAGATTAACTAAAACAAAATCCAGAACTGTGAGTACAAGAAATGCATTCACAAGCTGGCCTGAGTGCAGGGGCAGCCTACCAAGGCAGTCAGCAGCTGAACGGGCTGAGAGAACTGGGTTGGTTCAGCCTTACAAAGACAACTTACTGCTATGATTTCTGAATCGAGGGTTTAGAGAAGACATTCTAACTCTTCTCAAAACTAGATATTCTCCAGATGTCCCCCACCATCTTAAAAGATTCTCTGATGCTATTATTTTGAAGTTTAGGTCTGTTAAGTTGGCTATTCAATTTCAAATTTAGACAAGCATCCCCAGAACTGACATTTTCTGCATAATTGAGAGAAGAAAAAGGAGCTGATACACCTGAGCAGCAGAACAGTGACCAGAGGGTCCTTGAAGTGTATAAAATAAAAATTAAAAAGAACCCCTACTAGTCATGCACAAAATTTAACTTGAAATGTGTAAGTACCAAGGCTAACTGCTTAAGACATTATATTCATAATTTTACTTTCATGAAGATTTTTAATGTCAGATCAAACTTCCTAACCCATTATTACTAGGCTAAAATGAATGACAGGTAGCATTGAAAATATCTTTGAAACATTATGAGTGCTATTTGAAATTTCCAAATTACTTTCATGATCTAATTTTAGCAGCATACTGGAATTAGTACAGTACTAGTAATATACTTATTGGAGAAGCAAGTCCTGCATAGATGAGTTTATATAAGTACTTACATTTTAGCCAGCATTATACTCTGTTATTCTATGCAGTAGTAAAGCAATGATAAATAAGTCATGTTGGAAATACAACATTATGAAAAATATGACTGCATAGCTCATCAGTTGTATGCCATTTTGCTTTTTTAAAACTTACAAAGCTTATACAGTATAGAATATAGACATTTCAGCTGAATTTTTCAAAAGGGCAGATTAATTTATGGCCAATAACAACATCTCTAGTTATATTGCAAAAATAAGTTTTATCAGCTCTTATGCTTCTGGACATAAACTGATCATTGAAAAGGTCAGGATATAATTTTTATGCATGCATGCAACTTTTTTCTTTATATAAAGTTTTTGTTTCTGCTGCTCTTTCTTTGTGTTTTGTGGAATCACAGAATCACAGAATATCCTGAATTGGAAGGGACCCACAGGGGTCATCAAATCCAACTCATGGCCCTGCACAACACTATCCCCAAGAGTCACACCATGTGCCCAAGAGCATTGTCCAAACACTTCTTGAACTCTGTCAGGCTTGGTGCTGTGACCACTTCCTTGGGGAGCCTGTTCCAGTGCCCAGCTACCCTCTGGTGAAGAACCTTTTTCTAATATCCAAACAAAACCTCCCCTGACACAGCTTCAGGCCATTCCCTCAGGTCCTGTCACTGATCACGAAAGAGATCAGTGTCTGCCTCTCCTCTTCCCCTCATGAGGAAGTTGTAGGCTGCAGTGAGGTGTCCCCTCAGGCTCCTCCTTCTCCAGGCTGAACAGACCAATCAACCTCAGTCGCTCCACACACGGCTTCCCCTCAAGGCCCTTCACCATCTTCCTAGCCCTCCTGTGGACACTCTCTAATAGCTCAATGCTTTTTTTATATTGTGGCACCCAAAACTGCCCCCAGCACTAGAGGTGAGGCCACTCCACTGCAGAGCAGAGCAGGACAATCCCCTCCCTTGCGCGGCTGGTGATGCTGTGCCTGATGCCCTCCAGGACAGGGTTCCCCTCCTGGCTGCCAGGGCACTGCTGACTCAGATTCAACTTTTTACGGACCAGGACCCTCAAGTGGCTTTCCATGGCACTGCTCTCCAGCATTTTGTTCCCCAGTGCATACATACTTCCAGGATTGCCCCGTCTCAGGTGGAGAATTCAGCACTTTCCCTTGTTGAACTTCATATGGTTGGTAGAGAACCACTGCTATGGTCTTTGATAATTTTTAGTGAATCTAGAGCTTTCTTCATGATTCTAGAACATAGTTTCTTTAAATAATAGACACACATGGCCAAATCTAGTTACTCATCACTCTAACAATTTCTTTTTCTTTATGCTGAGGCTGATAATGCCTCTAAAGGAAAAACGCTATTTTCTCCCTCATGTTTTGGGGAAAATGAAATATTAGTAAGGGTACTATAAATCAAGTGTTCCAATATCACAGAAGCATCACACTGAAAAAGGTTACCATTTAGAAATGGAGGACTTCTCTTTTTACTATTGTTTTGATTTTCATTCCAGGCAGATCCTGAAAAAAGATATAGCCAAACAACCTCAAGATACAATAGTACATCATTCATACATACAATACAATAATCATCATTCATATGTAAAAAACATATGAATGGATCTTGCTCTGTATGGAGGCAAAAATCTACCTTATTTACTGCAAGAAGCAAGAAAAAAAATGGACAATCTGGGAAAAGAAAAAATGGTCTCAGTGTTAAGTCTTCTCTGTAGGATTTGATTCACTACAAAATAATTAAGTTGTTCTGAGTACTTCCTTAAAGCAAAACCTTTTACAGCTGGCTGTCAATTGAGTTTATCCAATCTGAGAAACTTTTGCTCCTATCTTCAGAACTAAGAGAGCTTTTAGCTGCAAGTAATTTTAGGAGGAATTGTGTTGTGAAAACATGATATTTTAGACAAATGTTATTATTGCTAAAATCTCAACCTGTCAGGTACATCACCCAAACTTAGTGGTTTATTTTGATGCTCCTTTATGCATTTGATGTTACAAAATGAGGATAGTATATTTCCTACATTCTGTGAATACAAGACCCCATGCATACAGCGTTTTAGTTTTGTGGGGAGGAACCATAGAGAAGGCAATTATACCATCAATAATTTTATATTCAGTGTTGGATTGGGCTTATGTCAGGTGAGAAGCCAATGGTAAGGGTAAAAAGAGATATTAAACAGGCTCTGGGTTTGTTGGGTTTTATTTGGACAGACAATATGTCTGTATTATGCAGTAAATCAGGCTGGGGTGTGGTGGGAAAAATAAAAACTGATCATAATATTTTTACGGCATTTGATCTTGTTCTGGTTCTCAGATCCACGTGAGATATCTGAGAAAAGAGTCATGGTAGGGTCTACTCAATTCTCTGTGGGAAGACTTTGAAGGTCAGAGTAGCTCTACTGCAACAAACTAGTAAAACTAATCAGGACTGCAGGAGAAGTCTAAGCAGGATTTCATCTACAGAAAGCATCTCTGGAGAATTTAACAAAATTTCAGTTAGGGAAGTGGACAGTGCAAGTTTTTCCAGTGCTTGTTATTCTGATTAATGTGTGCAATGAAATTATATCAATGTTCAGAACCTGAGAAAATGACATCAAGAAGAATTATGCCTTATTCTCCTTTTTTCTTTTTAAATTTTTTTTGTGTGTTCACTGATCAGTTGGTGGCACAACAGGAAAATTCATGTCCAATATAAATTCAAATACATTTAGAGGGCTCATTTTTCCAACAGGCTGAGTCTTCTCTGTTCCTTTTACATCTCATAGCAACTGAAGGTTCTCAGCACTCACGAGTATTAGGAAATTAAGAAGCAATGTAACTACTTTTATACTTGAGAGAAACTGGAATTTGAGAAAGACAATATAATATTTGTTGATATTATGGAATGGTAAGAGCGTGTTGTAGAAAAGAAAAATACTTTGCAAAAAATTAGTTGAATGAACAGCAAGATGAATTATAAAGGACTAGTTAAATCACAGTTTGTAGTTATGATGGAAAATTAATTACAATGCAGCTTGATGTGCAACTTAAATAATGAAACATGACTCGTGATGGTATCAGATGTAGGAGAAAGCCTGATTTCTCTTCAAACCAGTAGCAATGGTTTTTTGTCTGTCTTAATGAGATATTTTTGATAACAAAATACTTAATATTTTGAGTTAGATAATGTAAGAATTTAAACTGTTTTAAAGTGACTACTTCTTGTCTAAAAGTTGCACTCCAATTTGGTGGATAGATAAAGTTTTTACAATGCTGATGTTAGCATTGCAGCCTCCCAGCTAGTGAAGGATCTGTAGGATCTGTATGTCCTTTCCCTCCTTCCTTCTTTCCTTCCTTCCTGACTGCCTTTCTTCCTGCCCTTCTTTCTTCTTGCCCTGTCTCTTCCCTTATTGATTGGTATCTTCATCAGCCTAAATTATTTCTCAGGTAGCATGTAAGAATTAATGGTAGAGTTATCTTTAAAATACTATAGTATGAAAATAACATAAACCATATGTGTATTTGAAATAGATGTTTTTACAAATATCTATACTTGGGGAGGGATGGGGGGAGATTTGAGTGGTGGTTTTTTTTGGAAAAATCCCCTACCTGTGACTTAAGGTATTCTTACATGCAATACTTTTGCTAACTGAGACCTGGACTGAAATTCTGGGCCGCCAGTGGCAGTAAATAAACTAGACTGGAAGTAGTAAACGAAAATAAGGCAATATGCTTCCTAACTACTTCCAGAGTACAACATTTTACTTGTATGGAAAGCTTGTAGGGAAATCAAACAGTTTTCATGCACTTTCTACTCAAATGGACAGAAATGGACATATAAGAGCATTAGGTCATCTGTTCCTTCAAGTTCTTCTCTCCAGTGAGGAAAAAACACTTTCATGAAGATTCAATTTAACTGAAAAAAAATCTCTGTGGATGAAATCACTAATATGAATCTCAAAAGGGATATTTCTGAGAGATGAAAACTTTCAGAGGAAGCAGGGTTGATTTGATTATAAGTGTACAAAGCTCAGAATTCCCAGTGGTGTGATAATCCTTAAAATGAAAATGCTGCCTAAACAGAACACTCTGTATGGAAACATCTTTCAACACACACTTATCTGAAGTTCTTTACAAACAAAATCCTTATCAACAGCAAATTCTTATGGGATAAAGGAGATCTATTAGAATTAAAGTCACGAGTAAGAGACAAGATCAACAAGCCTATGGCATTCTTGAGGACATCATCAGTTTTATTACAGAAATAAAATTAAATGTATACCACTGGAAAATAGGTGTCTGTCTCTAGAAAAATATCACTTTTATCTGAATGATCAGTCCAATCTGGAAAGATACCCTATTAATACACTAGTGAATACAGAAAGTCAAATGGATGAATACTAGAGTATAAATCATGCTGGTCCACTGCTCAAAACTAGTAAACTATTATAGCAGAAAATTTGGAGAAACAGTATGCAAACAGAAACAGCAAAGAAGGCACACTTGAAAGGCTTATTTTCCTATATTTGTCAACTTCCTGTTCAAAACTTGTTTTCTTTTCCTTTCCCTTCTCTTTCTGGTTTTTTTTTTTTTCAAAGACAATGATACATTTTCACTTAGTTTTAGGGCTTCTCAATTTTTTGCTTACTACTTCCCAGTCCTTTGGGAATATTATCTCATGTAGAAATCATGGATTTGTGTTTTCCCTAACGATCACCATTGTGCCTGCTCTCTGCCTCAGCACTTTTTATTCTCTCTGCTTTTTAAAATATCTAGAAGAGCAAGTAACTGGATCATGTAGGATGTGACATCTTTAGGAAGATATTGTGAGCTACCAATCTTTCTAGCACATAAATGTTGGAAGTAAAAGAATTTCAAATCATCCTCTAGTGATAACAAATATATACAGCCTTGCCAGTGTGAAACAAGTCACCAAGAAAGAACTTTCTTGATATTAGACTAGAGTAAATGTCACATCAATTAATAATTCAGTAATATTTCTTCACCTACCATTTTCACAAGCAATGTCTGTATTTTCCCAGTGTTTGAACAATAGCAGATAATGGAATGAAGTTTTAGAACTGCATTCAGACAACCGGAAGTTATGCTTGTCTTAAAATCTCTGCCTGTTTTTACGCTGTATTTTGATTGTTGATTCCACGGTATAATCAGTAACTATACTCAATAGTATAGTAGATTTTTCAACTTTAATTTTGCTGTCTTCATTTCATGAGGAGATTTTGATGACTGACTCCCATTTACTATTGAGTTCAGCATTAAGATAATTGCGTAATAAAACACAGTCAATGAGGACCCTTAAAGAATGCCACTTTTTTTTTTTTTGGTTGTTATTGTTTTAAACACAAACCTTGACAACCAGCTTTGGCTAGCATACATAAAGTGGTATAGAGAGTACAAAGCAGATTTGTATATACGCATGAAAACTGATACCTGTATTATCTCAGTTATCAACCATCTCATAAAAAGATTATTTATATTTTCTGGTCCAAGAGGAGGTTAAGATGCAGTCAGATCTGTAAGTAATTTAATAAAAATGTAAACAATTAATCATTAGTTCGTATTTCACGTTTTAATGTTTGTTTTATTGGTTGCTCTATTTTCTCATAGGTTTTTTTGAGGCTTGTCTAAAAGAAAATATGCTATTCATTTGAGCCAAACCACAGTAAAATGATTCTGCCTAACTCTAAAAAACCCAATCATTCCTTTTCGTATTTTATAATAACATATGACATGTCAATTTAAACAAAATACACAATATTTGCTGACTGTAGTAAAAGGTTGATATTAAAATAAAGTATGCTGCTGTTAAGACCAGATAATTGAGTATACCAAAGTGCAGGTAGTATCTGCTATAGCAGATGCAATACAAAACCCTCATATTTTTCTAACAAAGGGTGCTCATACAGATAATATTTGGTATCTAGCACTTTCTCAGTGTGACTGTTTAGCAGAAATCTCTATTTTTTGTACACTTATGCCACAATAAATTTTAAAATATGTGTATCAGACCTAAACAGTTTAGTACCAAAAAATATTGTAAAATATTAGTGAGCTCTTTTTTCTGTGCAATGCTGTGTGTGTGTCTGTGTTTGTGTATGTCTGTGCCTGTATGTTAAAAAGAAATTTTACTCCCTTGAGTTTGATTTGATTCTTTCTGAATTTACCCTGAGTGAGCCACCATATGTTCTTCTACTTACTGTGTTATTAAAAAAATGCATAAAGCCTCCAAGTCCTATTACACCAGTATTCTAGTGCAAACAAAAATGCCTCTTGCTCTCAGTCCAGATATTTTACAGAATTCTCAAATTTTTAGACAAGCTATTTTGCAGTCCTTTTTTCCTGTAAAATTTTACTCTCTCTTTCACTCATGCCATGTGGACATGTATCCTACTGTGTTTAGTATAGCAGAAAACTCTCTATTATTCAGGCTTCTTGCCTTCTTGCTTTTTCCCCAAGTACTGGATGGAGTGTGATCATTTGTATTTGCTATTTCATGCCATTTTTGTTGTCTCCTTCCCTTAAATTGTGCTTACCTAGTCCAGGTTAACATTTGCCCCTGAAATACTAGATTCCAGAAAGAGGTTTTTTTCAGGTCTTGCTAGAGCTCCTCTAAAACTTCTTTACCTGAATTCTTTCCAGGTTGCCTCCTTAATTGCCAGTCCTAATACTGACATATCACTCTAAATCATTCTCTACAGTAATCAGGTTCTTTCCAGCTTTGTTCCATACTCTGCTGCCCCTAGGAGCAAAGAATGGCTGCTCCAGAGGGAGGAAATGTGGAGGCAATAGCAGAGTCACTTTACTCGTTCCTGACCCAGTGCCATTCAGGCCACCTCCGCACAGGTCCAGAGGACAGGCTGGCTGTGCAAAGGCTCCCGTTGTTCTGCTATCTGACCAGTGACACGCAGCAGGAGACACCCCAGTCTGAACTGGCCATCTTCTCATCTCCCTTCTCCCCATTCCCACCCATACAAACCTGCATTTGGCCCTGCAAGTTTTTACTAATTAATGAAGAATCAATCTCCCAAGGCCCTTGTAGCACAGAATCGTCATAAAGAAACAGGTTTTGGATGTTCCATCAAACAAAACTCCAGCGGTTCAGGTGTTCTCTTTAGCTCAGATTATAAGCTCATTATTCTTAACAGTATATTTGATTCTGTCATACTTTTTATGTATAATGCAAACTTGAAAGTGGTATACTACATTCTTTTCAACACATTTTTACTGCAGTGAATCTGTGATTTATTGTTGTCTAATATGTAGAGCTGCAAGAAGTAAACTGTTTTGCTATGCATTCCTACATGCAGGTTTTTTTCTGTTAATGATATGAGCTGTATGGTTCTTGAAGCAGGAGTAGGGAAAGAGTACCTGTGGATAAGAATAATAACTTCCTATTCATGTTGTTAAAGCTTCTAGAGAAGAAAAAATAGCCAAACGAAGACCAAAATCTCAAAGCAGTATGGGCTTGCCCTTTTGAAAATGAAACAGAACAATCCATTCCAAGTGATTCCATATTTTGTATGTTTGAATTAAATCTATATTTGGCCTATCTTTTCAAAGATAAACTTCACAACAGTTCATGTTCTAGAGGTCCTCTAAATTTTACTGGCTTATGTTATACCTATGGTTTGTCACTGAACTTTACCTTAGTTTTTGAGGTCTCTACAGCAATTGCCTCCAGAAAAGGTCTGCTCATCTGTTGCCACATTAGCATGTTAACTGTTCATTAAAACTATGGAATCTTGCATCTATGTCCAGTGAGTTGTGGCATGGGAAAATGGTGGGAAGAAATACTGTTGCAAATCTACCTGCAATTATTTGCTTAACTTTACCACTTCTTTTTCTTGTTACTGCTTGTCTGCCACGCTGAAATAGGATCCTGAGAAATTTTAAAGGGATTTTGGGGTCCTATAGACTTTAGAATAAAGTCATGGATATGCCTGCACAACTTTTGCAGCCCATGTGCGAAATCTGTAGTCTTATAAGTCAAAATAAATTTACACACAACCAAATTCGAACTTTATCAGTTTGGGTTTTTTTCCCCTCTTCTGCAAATAAGTTGCAGCACAGTATACAGGTAAAATTCAACTCCTGATAAAAATTTTTGTCTTTTTCTTTTTGGGAAATGGAAACTCGAGAGGGACCATAACTGAGATAGAATTTTAGTGTTGGGTTTTCCAGAAGAGGAAAAAAAAGAGAGAACTTTAAAATAGATTTAAATACAATATTTTTTTTAATTTACAATTTATGTAGTCTTTTTCAGAAAGGGGAAAAATACCTGAGTTTGTGTTCTGTTTTGCCTCAAGACAGTGTGCTCAGAAGTAGACAATTATCATCACAAGACCTAGTTGGGGAATAAACTTTTAACGTTGTCTATAATTTCCTTAAATAGGTTTTGCGTTTATATTAGTACTGTGGCCAGAATCTTGATTCTGTAAATATTAGTAGAGAATAATTTTGCCTCAAAATGGAACTGAAGTCTGAGTGAGGATAAAGAGAAACTAGAGAGTTCTTCATACTAAAAGTATGTATCTTGAAAACCCTGTCCTGCTTCTTCCTCCCCCTTCCCTTCCCTTCCCTCATCAAACATATGAAAGGCTGAAGCCCACTTATCTCAAGCACTGTCTTTCACAATTTCCCAGTGTGATTGCTACACTCATTTGGGATACTTGGCTGATAGATCCCTGGCTTTCATCTTGTGACAATGGAAAGGAGGGCATTCTCAGCGACAGGCCAATAATAAGAAACAAATTCCTACAAAGCTGATCCCAAACAAGTGGAGTCTCTTACACATGACTTTCAAGCTCAGTACAAGGCATATGTATATTAACTGGCATTCCCCAATAGGTATGTAGTAATGACACTGAACACAGGAGGAATCATTCTCCAGAAGATTATGGTAAAGAAACAGCTTCAAAGCAGAGAAAGAAAAGTGGTACCTTCCAGAAGTAATTTTGATGTATCTTTAATCATTTCTATGTGCTCAAATACTCCAATGATTAGTGCCATCGATATACCTATAAATAAATCACAGAATGTTGGAAAACATCTCTGAAACATAAACTGAAGTACTCATCATCTGTAATGCACATGAGAAATATTTAATTAGCTGTGCGAGTGAGCTGACATGCAAGTACAGTATGTTAATTTGCAGAATTTTCTTTGAGGAACACAAGCTGTTCCTGGAGTGTATGAAAATGAAAGTAGCTTATACAAAATTAAGTTCTGAGATCAATGGCTGAACTTCTTTAGCATCTCTAAGTAGCACTTGGTAAAAACACTGCAGTAAAGAGTTGATCAGTAATTTAATTAAAAATTCAAATGTCAAAGTGTGATGTTATTACCATTATAATATTATTCCAGTAATTGCAGGACTGTTGCAAATGAAGAAAAGGGAAAAAAAAGAAGTTAACAGATCAAATATGTTACAAAAGTGAATAAAATAAAATGACAACAGCAAAAAAAGAGAGACAAATAACAACTAGAGGAAAAAAAGTGTTATCATTCAAATGAAGTTGTCAAGAATTGGAAATATCTCATGATCTGTAATACTGTAATAAAATATTAAGTTCTTATTGCCAAATGCCATACTGTCATCTAAAATAATGAGGAGGGAAAAGAACTATGATCACTAGGTAAGATTTCAAGAGATCTTCAACCCTTGTAAGTGGAATAGAACAGTTTCGTTCTATGCTGGAGATGAAAATGTACCCTACTTGGAAACAATCAAAGAGATTATTATTAACAAGGTGTTTGGGAAGTTAAGAACAGAGTATCTTTTCAAGAACTTTACTAAGAAATAGAAGGTTAGAAATCTCATGATAGTTAGCAATGGAATTCAAACCACATAAAAGCTTCTTAAGGGAGGGTGCTGAGAAAGTAACCACTTTAAAACCTCCAGGAAATGTGGCACTGAAGAAGTGATCATTAATAATGGCTGTTATGTGGCAGGAGAATCAGAAGAAGGAAAATCATCAAACATAAGGTAGAGTGAAAGTACTTGTGTTTTTACATAAGGTGATATTAATTGAATCGTGTAGGCAGACCAGGGAGTAACTAGACTTGTAATAGGGCAAGGATAATTAACAGTTGCAAAAAGAAAGGAAAACACACTTGGGTTAAGCATCACATTAGATGTGTGCTGCAATCTTTTCCGTAATCAGAAAATTTCCATTTATTATTCACTAAACAAAAGACCCAAATTGATTTAAAAAGACTGACTATGTGAAGGAAGAAAATGTTTGCAAGGTACTTTCTAGGTGATAGATTTATAGGTCAGAGTATCAATATTGAAAAGGATTTCTCAATTTCAGATTGGAAAATAAATTACATAGTACACTGAGTTTTTATGTCACAATGATCAAAATCTTACACAGATATTTAGGAGGTTAGCAGGGAAAAATAGTTATATGTTGCTCAAGGGAGATGAAAATCATAAGCATAAAACCAAAATCATCTGAATTAAAGATTATTATACGATGGAATGGCAGCACATATTTCCAGTCGCACTTACAGTTTCTTCTGATTTTGTGCCCTATTATTGAGGTAAATTTGGAGTTGATGAAAATATTTTCTAAAAATAGGATGTGAATCATATAAGGTAGTCTCTGAATTGCAACAATTTAAAAAGAAATGTATAATCTTATATATTTTACTCCTTCCTTTTATTTTTTGACTGGTATTTGTCCACTGGTAGATATCTGTGAATTCAATTTAATCATACAGAAGAAATATTAATGATATACTTAGGAAATTAATAAAAATATATCATTTTATTTCAGATTTTGAGAACAAATGCAGTGAACTTTTACCAGAGAGTTATAAGCAAAAATTAAACTGTGTTTAGCTAAAAGCAGAGATACAATAACTACTAAAAAGGCAAGGAAAATGTCAGACTATGGCATTTAAGGATAGAAGGGATAGTTAGAGTTGGAGAAAGAAAAAAAAATACAGCTTTAAAGTGTAACAAAATTGTAGATATAAATTTTTAAATACCTAGTAAAAACTTATGTCAGTGAAAGAATAACAGAAAGAAGAAAGATGTTTAAAAGAATATGATTTGGAAGGGTGTTTTAGGTTAACTAGAAAAGAAAGGTCCAAGAGAGTTTCCTCAAGAATACAAATTGACTTTGAGAATGTACATGTAATAGGATGGGAAAAATAAAAATGGCTTAGAAATAGAGGGCTAAGCAGGAAGTGTGGCAAGTACGACAATGGATTCTGCTTCACATTGGGGAATCTACATGAAAATAAGTAAGGCAGGATGAAGTACAATTTATATAGCAATAACATTGCCAAGAACTACTCTGTATTGTAGGTTGACTTACAGAACATCAATAGGTTTTGCACAAATTTTAAAGCAACCAGGCATTGTTACAGGCATTTTCTATAAGAAAACATAATTGTGTCTGAGGTAAAAAGAGTAAATGATATAAGAAGAAAAAAAGGAAAAAAGAAAAGGAAAATATTAGAAAGACCAAGAAAAACAGCAGACCAGGAAACTTCAGTGGAAAGAAAAAAAAATTCAACAACAGTATAATAGATGCATTGTAACTAGAGAGAAATAGGGATGATTAATGGAAGGTGAAATTAAAAGAAGTGATGTAAGAGCAAAGAGTACCACAAGGTCATCTATAGCAATGAGCTATATGAACCCTGACATTTTTACAATGGGTTTTCAACAGAGTGAACTGATCCTAAAGTATAGCAGCTTGAGTGGGACAGAGGAGAAAGAAAGAAAAGGTTATGTTGCAGCATGATGGAAAAAAAGCTTGTCTTAAAAAATTAAGTCTTTTCAACAACTAAAGCCTCAGAGAGTTCCTTAGTGACCTGATTTGTCAAATGGATTTTTGTCCCTTGCTTGGTATTTTCAGTTCACTGCATTCTCTTACCCCAGGTTTCAGTAAATAATATCTAAAAAAATTTAAATGCTCTAGCATTTAATTTAATATCTTGCCTGCATTCAGTTTCCCCATATAGTTAGTGTAAACATCTTAGGATTACTTTAGGACTATGTGCTTTTTGACTACTGGTGGCAATCCAAGGGCCCCAAAATGCAGGAAAAATATCTAGTTCAAAGTATCACTCCCTACAGCTATGGATTTCAACTGTAGATCGTATCTCAAAATCACATTTTGTAGTAACCTACTGCTCTACTAAACACTAGTAACACAAATCAATCTGGCATTCCCAGAAGCCCAGGGAGAATTCTCACACAGCTTTCACTGTAAATGCATTCAGGTTGCAATGGTAGATCTAGAATCAGGGTTTCTCAGAAGAGCATGCTGCTAAAAAAAAATAAACTCTTGGAAATAAATCTTAAAAAATAAATAAAATCAAATAAAATAAATAAAAAAAGGAGATTAATCTACAAATTTCAAAGTTGTCTGACCAGAAATGTGTATACCTGCCTTTCTCCACCAGGCAGGGAATCAATGAGAATGCATTGCTTGCAATGCCAATCACATTATAGTGTCTGAGAAAAACCTGAAAATTATCAGGTTTTTGGTTTTTAACTTGAAAATTTTGTCCCTTTTCACATAGTATACAAAAAAATCCCTCCTCTGTCATCTTGCAATATCATTATTACTTCTGCATGTGAAAGCAGATTGCTCTTCTGTTTTGTTTTCTCAGGCACTTTGACTGAGGTGAAAGTGAAATATGTGAAATACATGTATTGTGATCTAGATAATGGTATTGTTTTGTTTTGTGTTTTGTTTCACAAATGAATGGGGGAACAGGTACATTCCTATTACTTGAGCACCAGTTGAATCTTGGTAAGGGGTGAAGAAGTTCAGACAAAAGAACAGGCACAAAACTTAGCTCATCTCTTAAGAATTTTGCAATATTTCAGGTACAGCACAACAGGAAAAAAAAAAGGCAGCTTCAATGGGGTTTTCCCTCACATGTTTTTTTCCCCTCACATGTTCTCATCTTCTCTTCTCTGACTAGAAGAACTGTGTGATTTTGTTTTGATTCTCTTCTTAAATATGTCATCACAGAGGTGTTACCAGCCTCTCTCATTGGCCCAGGTTTGGCCAGCAGCATGTCCATCTTCAGAGCCATCAGCCATTGGCTCTGCCGGACATGGTGGAAGCTTCCAGCAGCTTCCCACAGGAGCTATCTTGGTGACCCCTCTGCTACCAGAAACCAGGCCATGCCAAACCAATACTCATGGGAAAAGGAGGAAAATACTTGAATGGCACATCAGCACCAGATGCAAAGAAGAGAGCAGGAAGGGAGCTGCTCAAAGCTGTTTCCTGTCCTTCCCAAAACGCAGTTTAAAGATGTTGCTTATTTAACGCTTCTTATGGGGAGAGAGAGGGACATTCAGGGTCTGAATTAAACTAAAGATACATCTTTTAAACAAAATAGTGCAATTATATTCAAGTCTTCTTTGGACATTCACATGCAGAATTACATCAATTAAAATATATTAAATCTTAGGGGAGAAAACAAATTATTATATGATTTGCTTTATCCATTTTAAAAACCAATATTGAGTTTCTTGATGGTTCTGACTTGACAGATCCTTACAATCTTGTGATTGTTTTCAGGGACTCCTTTGCCTGCTCTCTTGTTCAGCCTTGTATGCCATACAAGACTTAGACCCAATTGAGAGTTTGTGTTGTACTATATTTAATTAGGTTGTTACTCATTTTGTTGTTGATACCTGAAATTTAATGAAATGGCTTCTAAGAGTGCCAATGGTAACAATAAATTATATCTATCCTGCATTAATAACTAAAATCTGCCTTTAAAAATGCTGTTCAGGGGTGTGGTCTCAGTTACTGACTGGGACCTATGTACTCTAACCATAGGTGTTAACCATCTTAAACTCTAAGAAATTACATATTTGGACATGTGTGTATTTCAATTTAACTCTAATATTTGGGGAATATTGTTATTACCAGTGAAAAGGGCAATGGTCTGCCATTAGGCCTCTTGTCAGTTGGGATGACTTGAATTTTGCTTTCATAAAATTGATTGGTTTCTGCTGAAAGTAAGCTGCTCAAAGATTTGGCAGACAGCATGGATCTCAGAGCCTTCTGTACATGGTATAAGTCCATTGAGTAGAAATGTGGAGACACATGACCTATATTTCTAGATAATGCTCAGTACTGGCAACTAACCTGCCCGTATATTTTGTTTTATGATTAAACACGTATTGATGGGTAAAAGAGGCCTTTGTACTTTTTCTATTAAATTTTGCTATTAGGCAGCTTTTAGCTTACTTACTGCACAATTAGTCTTCTTGCTTCCCACAGGAGGGCCCATTTCTTCTCTTCTCCTAGGATTATCTGAGGTTGATCTCACTCCCTCTTGTTGTAATTTATGTACTTAGGGAAGAAGGTTATCTTGCAGTTTGAATATAGAAAGCAGAGCCCAGGGAATTTCAGCTTCCAACACAGTCCCACTGAGCACTTGAAGGTCCTGCAGACCACAATTCTCCACCCAAATTCTTTTACTGACCTAGCTGAAGTCCTTCACTTTTGGGAACCCAGCTGAAGATGTTCAGTTCAATTAAATTACCCAGGAGAAGTCCTTACAATGTTGAATTCTGTTCTTAATTATATCCTCCACTGATACCATGGAGACAAAAAATTTATTGCAAGATTCCCATTAAAAAAAAAAAAAAAAATCAAATGACCAAATAATAGGTATGGTAGTATAACTTGCAGCCTTTAAGCAACACAAAGAATTTTAATGCATATTAATTACAAATTTAAACCATAAATTTTAATTGCCTTTTTTAAACTAATTCTCTATGGGCAGCTTTTGAATAGGAAGAATAAGGGATATAGAGGAAGTTTAAGTGAAGAGACACTATTTCTTTTCCTAAAAAAAAAAACCAAGAAAGTTTTCATGATAGATCTAACTTCCCTCAAGTCTTAAAAAGAGCAGCGTTCAGCCTGTCTCCTGAGAGTTTACTAAACTAAGTTACTGTTGGTACTCCCTCCACAGACCTGGCCAAAGAAACCTATAAAGCATTTATATTTCCTATATTGTTAATATAGAAAAATCATGAAAATATGAAAAGCTGTGTCTGTGACTGCCTGTGAAGAGGCAGAGGAAAGAACAGTGTTACTAAGGTAGAAATTCCTTTCACTATCAAAGGAAAGGGGTGGGTGAGACTTCCTGTGATGACTTTGGAGCAAGCCCTGGGTTATAAACGGGAAGATGGGAAAAGGAAAACAAAGATCACATGTGTATTCATCACCACCATCACCATAAGCAACATTTCCCTACCTCTGCCTGTCTCCCTCCCCAGGAATATTATTCTATCTGTTAAACAAAGAAAGAAAACAAAACCCATCAGGGAAATCTATGCCTTCAATAGGCTTTAGGAAGATTCTGGCAAGGCTCAGACCTCTCTCATCAGAGAAAACAAACCTGTTTTTATCAAGAGAATGAAAACATTAAATAGCAGTTTCTACCCATATCTGCATTTTTAGTTCCTCTTTCAGACTAGGGGGTCAGAGGAATAAGCTTTTTTCTGATCCCTGTTACAACACTGTCAGCTGCAAAAAGTCATCTGCTCCATCAGAGGACCTAAATGCCACTAAACAGAACCCACAGGGACAAGTGGAGATTTCAGACATGCATACAAAGAAATCACAAGAACATTAATCTTTTCAAGAATCAACTGACAGTACATTTCAGAAAGCACATATAACTCAATTAATGTTTGTGCTCACAAAACCTTTTAATTTATGAACTACAGCTCTTGGGGTTTGCTAAACAATTAAAATCAAATCTAACTTCTCCCCTAAATTTTGCAAAGCATATTTTATAAGTTTAATTCCTGCAACTTCAGCAGGAATAGTTCATCTACATGACCCTGAGAGTAAGAAAGGAAATCTTATTGCTCAGTGATCTGCTGTCGTCAATGGACAAAAATTAAATGCTTTTGCTAATCCTTTCACTCTCACTAGCCATTGACCATGAAGCTTTGTTGACCTTGCTGGAAACCCTGGCAAGAATTATTGAGAGGCACTTGAGCTAGCTATTCTTTTCTCTCAGGAAACAACCAGAGGGTAGTAGCTGCTGATTGCTCTTTTGCCTCGATGTGGTCTTATGCAAGATACTCTGTTCCTTCTATTTGGTATACACGCTGCATTGTTAGAGCGATTCAGCAATATGTTGTAAACACTGCTTTTGGATCTGATCTGAGCTGTACAGTCACGGCCATGGTGAAAGTGGAACTATAGTTCAAATCAGATAAAACAGAGCTGTTGCTGCCAAATGACTTGAAAAACCTTAGGAGGAGATGAATAAGCTATTTCTCTGTTAATGTCAATATTTTAAACTTGCTTTTCACAGTAAGACCAACTGTTTAAATGTCTGGGTACTTTAAAATGGCCAGTAGCAGTTATTCTTTTCTTAAGTGGTTTTCAAATATCATTTTGAGTGGGGGACTTCACTGTAGTAATACCTGGTGTGCCTCGTCAATGCAGGAATTTCAGTGTTGCACCTTTTAGCTGTGGCTACATACAGAGCTCTTTCAGTTTCTCACCTGGTGGCCTGTAGCAATTTGGACCCATCCAAGTTCAAAAATCACTTCTATTTTAAACAGCCACTGATTAGACAGGCTGGGATGACACAGCCTAATGGCTTACTGCCACTGGAGGAGGTAGTTGTGCTCTCTCCTTCCCTCAGGAACGTTCTAGAGCCTCCCCAGTGTGTACTGTAGCACACCTCTGGTTATTTGCTGAGCTGAATAAGTTCTCTAAATGGGTACAAAATTCATCTAGGAGTGAAAACCATCTTGTTTCCTAAGAATGAGCGACTTTGTTGATGCATTTTTATCTTCTGAAGTTTCTTCCTAAAAGGGAATTAAGAACTATAAATTAGAGTCTGGCATGATGTTTTTAGAACTTCTTAATGAAGTCATTCTTCAGTGTTGCAAAGTTTGATGACCTCCAAAGGCTGCTGCAGGAAACACTGGCATTACCTTTTGCCATGTGGGGAATGTGACATAGGCCAGAGGATAGATTTAACTTCTTTAATTGCCATTGGTTTAAGATATTAATTTTTCATTTTCTATAAAATTGTGCTGTGTTTCACATTATCTGTGTACACAGAATATGATGAGTGAATTTTAGAAACTACATGCAAGGTTTATTCAATAAATGAAGCCATCCCACAGTTCCTTGAAACTTTCCTATTTCCTATTTACAAAAGCACCAAAGTCCCGTTTTAAAAAAAGGGGGAAAAAATCAGTAGAGACTTTTTTTTTTCCCAGTGATGAAATAGGTTAATTTCATAGCTGACTTGAAATCTTGTGACAAGTTATGGTATTCTATTATGCCATTATTAGTAGAAGACATAATCCCTTGCAGCTGTGGTAACTCATGATAACGCACAATATATACCCATCAAGATATCTCCTGACAGCAATGAAATTAACTCGTGTCACCCCTGTGTCTAACAGAATGTGCTTGCAGCTCCTTCTCAGTGTGCTGTTTTAGATACCAATGAATTGTTGTATGGGGAAAATGCATCTATTAGGAACAATTGCTTATACCAAAATTTTCACTGGCTTCACTGTACATTTGATGACATGTTTCAAGCAAGGTAAGCAGACATTATAGGTAAATGACTGAAAGTAAAAGAAATCATAGTTATTGCTTACTTCTTAACTGTGTGTTTTCCTGAACTTCAGCGGGATCTGTAGAACTGCTCTGCACAGTTACTTCCAACACATCCTTGGTGAGGTTGAAATCCATTTCTGTGTTCTCTGGCTCGGAATCAATGTGTGAGCCAAAGCCTAAAACCATTGCAAAGTCTGCTGTTTAAAGAGCTATTTTGAAATTATAGGATGATGAAAAAACTGTTACTTACAACTTCATTTTATCTCCTAAACGAATACTTCTAGTACAGAATTATCTATGTGACTATGAAGCTTTGAGAACATGTTTTTTATGGCTAGTTCCAAATTGCTGGGATGAAAATTTTATGTTTTACAGTATTTCAAAGAGGAGGAAGAAGGCAAATCAGATGATAGCAAACACATCTCAGCAACACTTTAAGACTGTAATTTAATGACTTTTTAAAATAAGTGTTTTGCAATAACAATTAAATAAGCAACGAGATAAAAGCCTGTATTTACTGTCATGCATATTCTCACTTTCTGACAGGTTTCCATAATCAAACACTTCCCACATCACAAACATTATACAAACACTCTGTAGGCCCAGCACGGTATAGGTTATTCCCAGCTTAACTTCATGTACTGTTTCCCTGATGACTAGGCCAGTTCTGACTTTCATTTTTTATTTAAAAACAACAATAGCTGAACTCCAAATTAGTCTCATGGAATACCCTCAATTTAGCTCTTTTAATAAAATGGAAAAGTTGAAAGCAGCCTGGTCACAAGGGGAAATGTTACTTAAAGCTTGAGTTTGGCCATCAGCATTACAGAAATAAAAGACAGCTTTAAAAATAGAGACTACTGGCTTTATCACTGGTCTGCATTTCTTCCCTTGTGGCAAAGCAGCTTTTAGCTTTAAATTTTTATTAAATAAAAAGAACATCTCGAATGCTTTATTTTTTTTCCTTGATTTGGGCAGATCCTATTTTAGGAAACAAAAGCCAATAACTGTATAAAAATAAACAGAATAATAACTGTGCAAAAAGTGTGATTCTCAACATTAGCAAGTTAGAAAAGTATTAATTCTTCCTATAAATAAAGCATGTATTCATTTTGAGACTCAAGAATTTGACAGTATGAATTGACACAAGCCGGATTTAAAAACAGAAAAACAGTACGTTTTTACAGACTGTATTTCATACAATGTGACTATATAAATTGTAAATTTATAATAAGTAATTAATGAAGATGTAGGAAATAGTGCAGCTGTGTTCCAAAGACTAGTGCAATTATGTCTTAACAGAAATAAAAATTGGTTATTGACACTAAAACTCCACCATTTAGGCTTTCAAAGAGGCATGCAACATTTTAATGGCAGTCTACTGAGAGGCTAATATCCTTTGCTGGGCTTTCAAAATGTAAGGATAAATGTTTTAAAGGCAGAGGTTATTGGGGGAAAGGTGTGTCAGTGAGAGTGTATGGTGCTGCAAGAATTTTGATTGCACTGCTTTGGGATTGCTGTGTGGATCTTGCCTTCCAAACCTTCAGGCACCTCTACCCCCCCAAGACATTGAACCTCTTAACCAATACATTGATTTAAAGATGTTTTAGGGAGGCCAGCTGTGATCCAGCTGAAAAAGGTTAGGTGCCTGAACCTATAAAAACAAACACGAGAGAGTATCTTTGCTACACTGAAGTGTCTGCCTCCTACTTGGGTTTTTTTTCAGCCTGTTTCCAAGTCTCCGTGCCTGGCCCACCTCCCAGAAACTACCTGCTACTGTTCCTGCAGGTGTTGTACTCCTGCTCTGGAGAAAAGATTGCAGAAATCTGTAAACAGGATGTAAACAGACAGCATTTTCACAATGTCAGAGTTTTTTAGAAATTGTATGTATTGGCAATGGCTAGCTTATCCTGCAGCTTTCACTTCCCTTAAATATCACCTTGCAGCATTACGTATTTTCGTCTCCTAAGCTTCTGTCTTTGTACTGCCTGGGTCGGAAGTACCTTCCTAGGTAGATGTGAGTCCTACACTGCATTTGTCAAGAAACAATGTAAATTTGGGGAACCGTGAAGTCAATGGAAAAGGTAGCGCCTAGAACTGCACATATCATCAAATGAATTAATAACAAATTAGAGAAGGTAGTCTCTTAATAAAAAACAAACCAAAAAAATAAACAAGGTTTTACATACTACAACAGGGACCTAAACCATAAAAGATCTGCAAAACTAATTGCTAAGGATCAATTTCTGTTCAGGAAAAGATTCTGAGAGGATCAGGTACAGAGGAAGACTACAAGGATGACCAGGGGAAGGAAAACAGGAGGTGCTGAAAGAGCTTGGATATTGTTTAGTCTAGAAGAATGAAGGCTGACTGTAGGATACCATGACATAAAAACATCAGAAGTTTAAAACACCAAGCTGACAGAGGAGCTGTTACAACTGGTGTCAACATTGCTAACTGGCCCTGAACAAGAATGGTCTGGAAAAAGTAAGATGATTTCTAATGTCCACAAATTCTGAAGCATCTAAATACCAGTAGATAAAAGGGATAAAAGGTCATATCTGTTTGTGATAGCAGGGACTTGATTTGATGAGCCAGATCGTCCCTTCCTGTCTAAAACTGATGCAAGTTATCATAATTTACAATTCCTAGTAAAATATACATTTTGATTGAGGCAGCAAGCTCAAGGCACAAAGCAGATGACTCAGATCTGTTAAAATAGCTCACTTGGCCCACCCAATGAAAAGGTTGAATTAAGCTTTTTCATTAATGTTAAAACTCAAATAACATTACTGAAATCTTCAGTTCTCTGAAAAGTTGTAACTGATCTGACTACACTGTTGTCTTTGGCAAATTATTTTGCTGATTGAAAGTTTCCTTTATTTTTGTATGGATGAATTTTCTTTGGCTTGTTCTTTATAAAAGGACAAAAGGATAATTGAGAAGGCACAGAATGTAGCATTGTTTTTGTCATTCTACCAGTGCAGTGGTGCAATACGTTTCTTTTGGAAACATGAGGAAGAAAGTAAATGGTCAGGATGGAATCTCCAATATGAGAGTCAAGGTTTTTATATGAATTTTTGAAGTAATTTTCTTTTCCCATATGACAACATCTCACTTTCAGGGCACATTCTTTTTAATAAAATTAAATATTGCGAAGCTAGAAAAGTTTTGTAGCAGTAGGAGCAGTAGAAGCCAAAGATGGAGAAGCAACATCAAAACTGCTGAGGAAGTTAGAGCTCTGGTACTTGAAAAGACAATCTATCCTTGCAAAATAATTTTTAAGGTATGTTACTTAATAAGCATGTTCTGTGTCAGCTGCTTACTCCAGTGTTTTATTCTGAAAAAGTAAGTTATAGATGTGAGTAGTTTGGGAAAATATTTTCCAGGGAAAAAGGCTGAGAGCTAACTGAATTAATTGTAAGTTGATGATGAAAATTAGGGGAATATATTTTTTCCCTGATTACTAAATATGTTTAGTGAAAATCAAATTCATTATTAAAGAATAAACACACAAGCTATAATTAAACTGTATTTACCTTTGAGATATTCCTGTTGGCTGAAAACATCCCCAACTGGTGGTTATAAACTTTCTGATGAAAGTGTCTCCTGCCAAAACCCTGGTGTTCTGTTGAAGATTAAAGCAAGTAACTTGTGGTTTCTTTATTATAGCTGGCTCTGACAGCATGTATAAACTGACGGGAAATTTCCATTGAATCCATGATGTTTCAGGATTCTGCTAGATGTGCATATGCACATACAGGAAGGTTCAGTGGAATTTTAGCTTTAACAGGAAATGGTGGAATATGAAGTTCTGAGGAGACGGGGCTTTGGGGATGTCCTGATTCCCTACAAAGTCTGTAGAAGGAGGTGAGGGTACCTGGCTACCTACCTCAGGCTTGGCACAAAGGAGAATTTTCTTCTTTCCTCCCTTCCACAGAAAACAAAATGTAAGCATGTAGCTGTCAGAGCAATTCCTAAACAGGCACTAAATGAGCTAACTCTGGAACTGGAAGCAATAAAGCTGCTTCAGACTGAGGTTACGCCTGAGCTAATTGCCCAGGTGCAGTGCTATGCTTCAGAGGCTACACTGCTCCAAGTAATTGTAAACTTACCTGCTCAGGGATGTCTAACATATTGCTTCATTGTAATATTTAGACGTAACTCAAATGAATCATCAAAAAGCCAGAAAATATCAAAACTGAAGTTCTTTGAGTTATTTGATATGGTCACCTGTGGTATGTGCATTGCAGTAGCATTCTTAATTGCGCAGCAACTCTGTATTATTTTTGTGGGATCACTGCCTCATTCACTGAACACACTTGGTGTCTATGTCTAAGCTGCACAGTGAATTGCCATGACATAAAGTGTTGTGCATTACACTTTGTAATGTCTGAATGATGTCTTGTGAAACAGAATGATGTCTACTGCTTCTTGTACTGAAATAGGTATACAGTGTGCAGTGAATGGATGTAGGATCAGCTGCAAGGTAAAGATGACTTTCAAAGACATCTGGCTTTCATCCCTTTCTTTGCCAGTGACTTGATGAATGATTTGCTGGAAGATCGAAGGATTTCTCCATTTCATTTACTCATTAGTAAAGTGGGGGATCATAATCGTCCTTGGTTAAACAGGTTTTCTTAATAGGTAGTGTATAAAGCTTTATGAAGCAAACTAAAACCTAACAGAGTATCAAATGAAAGTCTAAGAAAGATACTAAAATCTTTTTTCATTGTCAGCATGAAGTACAGGAGTCACAATCAATATAAAAAGTAGAGTTGAATATACTTTTCTTTCGACAGTGAAGGCAAAACCAGCATGTGTTTACATAAGAATGAAACACAATTATCACACAAATTACTCTGTGCCATATTATGACTTTTTAGTGTTTTGCTTGCAGACCTCTTATATTCTAATGTGGCTTTCCATACTTTGGTTCTTCGATCTCTTAATGTATTGGAAGGTAAAACAGTCTCTTTTCAATAACCTTTCCTTAAATAAGCTGTCTATAAAAAGAAACGAAACACTGGAAGTGTTCAAAAAATGTGTGGATGTGGTAGTTGAGGGCATGGCTTAATGGAGAACAAGGTGGTGGTGCTAGGCTGATGGTTAGATTTGATGATCTTTAAGACTTTCTCCAACCATAATGATTTCATGATTCTATGAAATGAAAAGCCGAATACTTAAGTGACCAGACTTCTTTATTGGGGACATATAAGGAAAATTTTCTTTGCAGGTCTATCACTATCTTTCTAAAGGTCTTGAGAATGGCTTACTTCTTCTTTGTGCCCCTGTGATTCTTTCTCACCTTGGGTGTATTCAGACTATCAATGTGTATGTACAGCTGGGTTGTCTCTAGTATAAATTTGAATAGTGTATAGCTCACTGAAAGTCCAGTTTCATCTGGCTTATGTAGACATTAGTAAGGCCAAGCAAACATGCTAATAAATTAAATGTGTAAGAGAGAATCAACTGGCAGCATGTAACACTTAAATAGATAAATATATTCATCCAAACAAACTTGCTTGCATATACTGAAGTCAAAAAAGGATCAGAGCACAGATTTATAGTTTTGATACAGAAAAACTTCTCATCTGACCAGTAGAAATCATGACAACTTCCTCCACAAGTTTTTCAGAACCTGAAACTTCTCTTCTATCAGAATTTTCTACTTTTCTGATATTTTCTCAGGCATATTTTAAAGTCAGACATGTGAAAACATAAACATTAATCCAATAGTCACTTTGAAAAATGTGTTGCTTAGTCATTCTAGCATTTCCAGTGGTATAATAGGAAATGTTTCCTCACTTCACAGAACTAGTGTTACTTCTTGCCTAGTTCCTGGTAATAAAATAACTTTCAGATACCTCAGTATATGACACAGTAGATATTAGACATTGATTAAGCATTGATTAGCATTATGAAGTTTATGTGTACTATGTTCTGATTGTGGTATAAACATAATGTCCTTTAAAACAAAATAATCCATTAGACGTAGCCCACTTAAGTAGATAAAAAAGAATATATCTGTTCACATGTAATAACAATATGCTGTTGCAACTTTATATTTGGCAATTTTCATGGAAAATTGCAGGTTAAATTATTGAGTTAAAAATCAAACTCTCTGAGTTTTTTTAAGCTTTTGTGCCATCTTATCCTAGGATGTTAATTTGTGGAAACTGTATGATACTGTATCAGAAATAGCATGGTCAGCAGGACTAGGGAAGTGATCCCCCTCTGTACTCAACAGTGGTGAGGCTGCACCTCAAATCCTCTATCCGGTTTTGGGCCCCTCACTACAAGAAAGACATTGACGCGCTGGAGCATGTCCAGAGAAGGGCAACGGAGATGATGAAGGATATGGAGCACAAGTCTCACGAAGAGCAGCTGAGGGAGCTGGGGGTGTTTTGCCTGGAGAAGAAGACACTCAGAGGGACCTTCACGCTCTCTACAACTGCCTGAAAGGAGAGCATAGAAGGTGGGCATCAATCTCTTCTCCTAAGTAACAAACAATAGGACAAGATGAATTGACCTCAAGCTGTGCCAGTGAAGGTTTAGATGGGATATTAGGAAAAAATTCTTCACAGAACAAGGTTGTCAAGCATTGGAACAGGTGCCAGAGAAAGTGGCTGAGTCACCATCCATGAAAGTATTTGCAAGATATGTAGATGTGGCACTTAGGGACATAGTTTTATATTTGAGTTGTGGTGTTAGGCCAGCAATTGGATTCCACGATCTTAAAGGTCTTTTCCAACCTGGGTGATTCTATGATCTGTTCCCTTAATAGGGAAAAACTCTGCTTGGACTCTAGGTTAGCTTTTTCTTGTCTACATTGTATTGCAGCATACGGTGTCTATATGCCTCAAGTCTCATAATGAAGATAAGGGACATGGTCTTCAGTTAGAGGTAAACATTTTGTGTTCAGAACATTTTTCATGGCTTTTAGTTAACATAGTACTTTTTCCCTTCTAACTCTATCCCCTAGTAATCAGCGTTTGATTTAATTTTTCTGATGATATTTTAATGAATTTCAATTTTTTGGGAAAGCTATCCTTATAATTTCATTCAGTTGATTGTTTCAGTTAGTACCTGCAACCAGCAATGAAGTTTTAGGTTCAGCAGATACAAGCCACTTCTGAACTCTTGTGCCTCTTGAAGGTCAGATCTAGTAGCAGCTGCAGTAATGACTAACACTGCTACAGTGCTTTGCTGGATTCACTTCAGCCATTCTTCTAAATTGCATTTTTCTTTGCCTTAGTATGGAAAAGTTATGAAACACTTTTCTGCTTGGGGAAAAGTGGAGCGATATTATTCAGAAGATGAAAAAAAATGTCCCTGAGAATAACAAATAGACCATAATACACCTGGTACATGCAGTAGTCCTAAGGATGAGGTTCTGGTTGTAGAAATTGTATTATTTGGAAAGGAAATATACATTAGATGGAGTGTTCATATTTCATAGCATCATAGAATCATTGAATGGTTTGGGCTGGAAGTGGAGTTTAAAAGTCGTCTAGTCCAATGCCCCTGCAATGCATTTCAGTTAGAACATTTTTAATTAGATCAGATTGCTCAGACCCCTGTCCAACCTGACCTTGAAGATTTTCATGGAGGGAGCATACACCACCTCTCTGGGCAACCTGTTCCAGTGTTCCACCACTCTCATTATAAAATTATTTACTTTAGATCTAGTCTTAACCTACCCTTTTTTAGTTTAAAACATTACCTCTTGTCCAATAGAAACAGGCCCTGCTAAAAGCTGTGCCCTCCTCTTTCTTATAAACCCCTTTAAGCATTGGAGCACCACAATGCTGTCTCTCCAAAGCCTTCTCCAGGCTGAACAATCCCAAAAGTCTCAGGATTTCTTCATAGGAGAGACGTTCCATCTGTTCTCTGATCTTTTTTGTGGCCCTGTATCTCAGAAATGAGACAAATACCTTCCGACTTGCGTATTTTGTTTTAAGTTGTCAGTTCTGTTTCCTGTATGTCCAGTTTAAAATAAGGTCTCAAAATAGAAGATGGACATAAAATCCATTAGGACATTCTCATAATATTTTGGTCCAGAGTATATGTTCATACTGAGAAGGTAGTAACATTTGCTATGCCACATAAAAGTGGATTTAAAATGCAAATAAATGAAGTTCTTTGCCCTTAGATCTTTCACACCTTCTAAGGACATGGTAAATATTATATAAAATGGTGGAGAGTCAGACAACTTCTCTTCTGAGTGCGTAAGAGGATGGATGGATTTAATTCCCTTTGGATATCTGACCCTAATAAATTCTCCTACCCAGGGTTAGCCACTTATGCCTCTAGTCTGTCCTCTGCAGCTCTGACCCCAATCTTCAATTTCAAAGGATATTTGGTAGAAAGGGAGCAAAAACCTGCCCATTTCATTGCTGCACAGTGCTTTAGAGTTGGGCAATCAGCTTATAGTAACTGCAACTGCCATTTTATGAATTCCCACCAAATCTTGAACTTTCTCAGTAAATTATTTGCTGCCTTCTCCTCCTTTTCTCCAACAGCCACGCTTCCAAGCCATGAGTTGCAGTGCTCGTGCCCAGACCTAGTGTGCAATTCTTATTCCTAAACTGACACTGCTGCGACCCCAGGCACTCACTCCGTGCCTGTGTTGATCTGGTTAACACCACACAGATAATGAGGTCTTCAAATTTTGTTTCCAGGGATTGTTCCCTGCATTATTTCGATTATAAAATACTGCTGTATCTGTACATCTGTATCACGGTGTCACAACTTACATACCAATATGTATTAGCATTTCTTCAATCAAGCAAAAACTTACACATTTTTTTCTTCTTTAGCTCCTGCTTCATTACTTGTGATTCATCATTTCCAGTGTTTCGTTCTGATAAATCTTCAACACGGTTTCATTTTTCTGCTATTATACAGTGTCAACTAGCTCACAAAACCAGAAGAATAGTTATTAAAATGTTCATGCTTCACAAATAATATTTTGACTGTTGGATAGATATAAAAGTCCAGTAGGAAAAATATTCTGACATGATTTGTAACATGCTATCTTTCAAATGGCAAAAAATATCAAAATATAATTGAAACAGCCTGCTCATTATGCAATCCCCTTCCCATTTTCAAACAAATGAAGGAAGCACACAGTATGCATTTTTCTGTGAATCTCAGGGCTTAGCTCTAGACAATATTTCTACTGAGGCAGAGAATCAAGCAACTTTTCACAAAAGAGACAACAAACACTGTTATTGCTTTGATAGTGTTTGACTGAGAATTTGTTACTAAAAATAATTCTAGATGTGTTTGATTTTAATACCTAATTATGAGATTGATTTTTCTATGTGTATTTTTGCAGGATATGGTCCTTTATATTTAATGGAATGAGAGGGTGAAGGAGGAACTGTGAAAAGACAAGTCTTGTTAAAATGAAATCATTATCTTACTAAAGGATGCAGAAAATATAGTGAAGAGATGAGAAACCCCTTTTGTTAAACGTTTGTGACCTGTGCCTTGTTTGAAAAGCAGAATGTTTAGCTGTCCCTCTCCCTCTGTAATATGTTGACCAGATTTTTCTCTGCAAATTTCTTTGGGCAGAGAAGTTACTTTGTGTAATGTAAGATTAACAAAATGTCATCTGAATAAAACATTGATAGACTTATGCATGAAATACAGTAAACCTTACCTTTTCTATATATTCATTCACTGTAATATAAAAAGTGAGACGTGATAGACCTGTATGTCTAGAATATATATTTATGCATGGACACATATGTCTGAAAATAAAATATACACAGGAATACTTTATATAGGTGACTTTCTTCTCTCTTCAAGGTTAAGCTATCTGATTAAATCAAACTCCATTCTTTCTGTTTCATCCATCACTACCAGCTGATAGCAGAAACAGCATGTACCTTCTGAAATAGTTTTTTCTTGTTGTTGTTTTATGATGTGTGAGGCAGAAAGAAAGAAGGTTTAATTTAATCTGCTGGATTGACTTTGCAGAGATGATAGTAACAGGAGCAGTACCTTCAGCTAAGTAACCTGAACAAACATGACATGGAAATTGAAAAGGAGTTTATAAATACAATACTTAAGCCCCACTTCTACCAGCCCCTTTTATAAGGATACTTGAACAAGCCATCTCTTATTACAAGCAAATTTGCTATGAGAAGACTGGTGTTTTTTCTGTTTTGAGTGGGTTTGCGTTTTGTTTTATTAGTTGAGGGATCTTTTGTTTGTTTATTGTTGGGGGGTGGTAGTGTGTTTTGGGGGAGTGGGGGGCTTCCCCTTCTATTTATCTCTTTCTTTAGTTATTAATTTCCTGAAAGATCCCTTTGATGTACATGCTTATATTATTTAGTGAATCTTTCTGTTGGTTATAAGTAAAAATAGAAGACCCAGAACACCTATAATGTGTTTTGGTCTATACTGAATGTAGCCTTTCAAGACAGTTATTGCTTCTCATTTATTTCTTACAGTGATACATATTTATTTAATGAAACTGTCTTAGCAATAATGGTGGTTCTGAGGAACAATTTTCTAGTTTAAAAGCTTTTTAAATTGGAAGTGAAATCAGAAGGGTTTGATTTTTTTAATGACTTTTCCATGTAGAGTGGTTTGGCTTCAATGCCAATAAAATTTAGAGTACAAGGAAATTTAGGGTATATTAGAGGAATAGAAACAGCATGTGTTTCTTTGAGACCTCTATCTCACCTCTTCCCCACCCAAATAAACTCAGGCCAAATTCAAGTCGTCAATTAAGAAATGCCAAATCCTTTCCCACTTGAATTCTTGTGTCTGCAAACTGGCATACCTTCTGAAATATTTGAAAAAAACCAAACTTTTGACACTATAACTATGTAAATAAATCACAAAATAACAGAATCACGGAATGGGTCAGGTTGGAAGGGGCCACAGTGCGTCATCTGGTACAACCTCCCTGCTCAAGCAGGTTCGTCCCAGAGCAGTTTGCACAGGATTGTGTCCACATGGTTATTGAAAATCTCCAGTGAGAGACACTCCACAATCTCTTTGCCTGCTCTGTATCCTTTAATGAACAAATTGTCATGCT
>VWPU01012522.1:0-450649 GCA_013398955.1 Callaeas wilsoni
CCTGTCCAAACCGAGACACTAGGTCATACCAGATCATGATAATGGATCTTCAGGATGTTCACCAGAGCCTGTGTCTAGAGGCAGAAATTAAGGCATATGTGGTGGTATGATCTATCACATGACTTATCAGAACTCCATGGGCAAAAAGAAAGGGCTGGTCCAGCAGACTTGAACAGAAATGGTGCCAGTGATTTAATATATTCACCTACGAGTTAGTATTCGATAATCTCCCACACATATCAGATAGTATTATCTAATATTTATAAATGTCTTTGCTTTGCCTGAAATATTTTCAGTACAGAGTAAGTGTAAAATGTTAAAAGTGTAAGATGTTGGAAAATCTGACAGCCCCATCCTTAGTGTGGAATGCTCAGAAATTCAGCAGTACCGTTATCAGTTTGATCAGTGTAAAGGGTGCATGGATCCCAGGAAAGATATAATTATTCCTCCATTTTGCTTCTGAGAGCCGTTCATTTTGCCGTTCCTTAAGACCCAAACAACGTCTTGGTTTTATTTATATGAGAAAAAAAGGCCAATCTGAATTCTGAAGTACCACAAGCAGCTTGCAAATATTATTGCTTAGTTGGGTTTTTTTTTAGAGATGCTGTAGATAATAGGTGCTTCAGATTTACTAAAGTGCATGATTGCTTTTTAAACTGTGCATTTCTTCATAATAATGCATTGTAAATAAGTTGTTGTACTGTAAAACACCGTCACTCTTTCACAAGCCTCTAAAGTTCTTAAAAGCACTCACTCTTATTTGGCTTTTAAAAAATAGCTATTAATATTTACATTTGTGACTGTGCACAAATACATAAAATCATCATAAAAGCCAGAGGTTTAAGTGCCTGCTCTTCCATTCACCAGGTCAGGAACAACTTTTATATCTGTCTCAGAGGATTTCTTGCTATTACAAATATGAAACTAGGATGTTAAAATGAGAAAGAAGAAAATTTAATAATAATAATAATAAAAAATACTTGCAAGGGACAGAGATCAGCTTGATGGCTTCAGTGAGTGGAAGGAGATTATGTTAAAGCATAAATGGAGTTTTAACATTTTTAAATCCAGAAGGTCTAATCTAATCTAATCTAATCCTTTTCAATCCAATTTTTTTAATGCAGCCTAGACATCAGATTAAAGCTTGCACTTTTTTAGGCCATTGCAAGCATAATGAGCATCTGTGCTACTTTTCTAATATTCAGCATTTCAAAGGAGATTTTAAATGAATCAAAAGAATAATTATAAAATATAAACAAAGAAAGACCTATAAATTAGATACCAGGTATCTTATTTTTACTTTAAGATGAAACAAATTAAAATTTCTTTTTGTAATTTTGCCTTTTCTGCTAAATGAAATAACTATTACAAGTATAAAAAGGAAGAACCTATTTCTGAGGTCATATAGTACTATAGAGGCAATGACTTTAACTAAAAAGGGGTTTTTTTGTGAAATAATTCCTTTTCTTTTGTTGTTTTGTAAGTCGTTTAATGCCAATAACTCCATAAAATCAACAATTCGAATTTTGTCTGCTGAGTTTTTTAGAGTGATGCTAATGAGATATACCAATCAGACAAAATGTCTTGCTTTCTTTCCATTGTTTTTCCATTTTTTTGTTTGGTTTTTTTTTTTTTGGATTCCGCTGCATTTTGAATTTCTAGTGAATCTTAAGTCTTTGTAAAGTTCAAAGTAATATACTCTAGATTACCATGTCCCATACAGCAGCCCTCTGCCTGTACCAAGGTTTCCAAGATCTCTCTTGCCTTATGTGTCAGTCAAATGATAAACTACTTATTGCTGATGAAAGGAATCTGGCTTGTTATCTTTATTTTAACAGGCTCGTTTCTCCCAGAGGAAACCCAAAATATTCTATGAGATGCTTTCAGTTAGATTAGCAAGTTCTTTGTTGTTGGAATAAAAAACTAAAACACTGTAGGGAGATGACCACCATCTATATATATTAGAATAGAATTCTTAAGGCATTTGGGCCTGACTCTGTCCTGGTAAAGTCAGTGACAAAGCCATAGTGAGATTCTCTCCAGCAGAAAGTAATTTATTTTACCAGTGAAAAATTTGAAAATAGAACCTGCAAACACTAGAATACTGCTCTTTTGAGATTTGTGGACCCTTGTAAAAAATTTCTAGTGGCAGGACAAATTTCTTTAGAAATGTCATGCACGTAAATGTGATTTTGTTTTTCCTATACATATTAACAGGTCTTCAAGAGCTCATCTTGAGGCTCCTTCTGCAGTTCAGTAATCTAAACTGGATCCTATGATAAAGTTTTTACTTTATTGAAAATACCTCAAAATAGTTTTGTGCAAGGTGATTAGCTGTGGTGGGCAGAGCAATGAAAATGATTCTTATTCTTCTGAATTAGTAGTTATTCAAAGAGAATGAGCATGGATTTGGATCTGAGTGGCCTGAAAAGATGCAGAGTAGCTTTAAGCCTTAATGATGTTGACAGAAAAAAAACAAATTAAAAAAAACCTCAACCAACCAAAAAAACCCAACAAAACCAAAAGCCAAAAAACCCCAAATAAACAAACAAAAAACTCCAGCCCCCAAAACCAAAAAAGAGCAGTTTAATGTTTTGTTTTATAAAGAGAACAAATTTTTACAGCTCAGAATAGCAGGTGGGACTAAAGAACCCTTTTCATGTAAAAATTTAAGATGATGACAAATAAAATATACTGGGAGGCATCACAAACTCTGGCCTGTAAATCAGACTGAAATGAACCCTCAGTGTCTAATTCTGAAGCCAGTCAAACTGATGGATACCCAAAAGATTGTCAAATTCAAGACCCATTTGTCCTTTTTGCCTTTTGTATAACATCCTATAATCAATCTGTTTTGGGATGAAATAAACAGTATACAAGGCAAGACAGATGCTGTGCAGTATTTAAAAGTGCATATGCAGGAACTAATCAGGATGTAGCATGTTCTTTTGGAGGTGATGTTTCCATGTATACTCCCAATGACATGAAGTAGAGAGGACAGAGGCTGGGGAAGTACATAATAGAGACTCTGAAATAAGTGGTATCTAAATCTTAAGCAAAGCCAAATTGTTGTAAGTATTTTGGCTAATAGCCTTTTATGGTCCAGTCTCTTTATTTTTTCTGTCTTCTCTTCCTTTCCATATGCTTTCCATAAACTTTCCAGCTATTCTGAGATGAAGTTGAGAAGACTCATATAAAGAAGCAGCTCACTGCTGATAAGTGTAGCAGAGATGCTGGACTGCCAGAGTGAAATGGGGGAGCTGAGAAAACTTCCCATATCTCACTCCAAATGTATGCAGGTTGACCATTGGAATGAATGTTTGTGCTCCACAACCTGCTGGAAAAAGACCTGCGTAAACAAGGAAACAGAGACTTTAATGCATTTGAATTGGCTCTCTAATTGGGGAATTCAAAAGACTAAGACTTTGGATTGCATGTAGGTACAAAAAACCATACTATTGTTTAGACAGTAAGTTTCAAAAAGGAGGATGCACTAATGCTGTCATAATACTAACAGCTATTACTACTGAAGCATCTCAAAAGTGAGCTAAAATGCAAACTTACCTGTTTCCCTTTACTCACTGTAGTCTTTTGCTAGTACACTGTTGAAAAAAACAACAACAAGCGCTAAAATATTTTAGTTGGTGTGTAGGAAAACACACTGTTCAGATTTTTTAGGAAAAAGAGAGAATGTATCTGAAAGGTGCAGTCATGTAGACCATACATTTAAACTATCAAAATAAAATTCAGTTGCTATATGGAGGGTTACCTAACACTGGTGTAGTGAGTACATGTGTATTCAAAGCACCTGCTAGAAGAGTCAAGATCTGAAAGGATCTGCACATTTCTGTCAGGAAATTACAAAGACAATTTTTTCATGTGTTATAACACACATTATAAGGAGGCAGAGAAGAGGCTGAGTTAGGGAATGTAAACTCTTATAGTCAATACTTTGCTTATATTTGCATTTTCCTAATTTCATGTGAACAAATATCTGCACAGAATATTGGGCAATGAAATCCAGGTATTAATTTTACATAATGATTCTTTCTTTTTAAGTTGGCCTTTGCACTTCCAAAATTACACTCTACATCATGCTCTTAACCTGAAAAATTAAATAGCCCCCTATTTATTTGAAATAAGCAGGAGATATTCTGCCCAAGACTTCCCCTGACCACTGAAAGTTTTATCTGTTTGCACTTCTGGACTTGCAAGGTCTTATGTGTACCATGGTTGGGATCTGTCTAGATATTTATTCATTCACGAAAAAGCCTCTTTCATCTGTTAGGAATCACTGGCATTGGAACAGGACAGTTACAGTTCTGATTTTCTATTTGCCTATTCCTTTTGGGGGCAGCACATGATCCCTCCAGCTGCCTTGCCCTTACTCTACACGCTGTCTAACAAACAATGCCTGCTTTTCAGACCATGGGTGGTGAGGTGTAATCAGAACTGCAAACTGAGTGTTTTCCATTAAAATGGGATATTAAAACGTCATATTAAAGCCTAAGAAAAGGTCTGAAATAATCCTCGCCACTCTACTTTTGCATATTAGTGTAGTCAAGTGCATGGCACAACCCTAAGCGGTTAAATAATGAAAGGCAAACTCTGATGGCTGCAGAGAAAGTTTTTATTATACAACACAGTGATAGCTTTCTTCCCCTTCCTTCTGACTTTCTGTTGACATTGGTGTTGCTTATCTTTTTCAGCCTCCCACACATATTGATTACCTCTCAAGCTGATGCCCTCTCTTCTCCCTTGACTTGCTGCTTTATCTCACTCTGTAACACTTGTACATTTTTAGTTACTTGTATTCATACACATGGGCCAAATTTATCCTTGGTTTTCTGCCAGGGAGTTACATCAAGTATAAATTTGACCCTTTCACTCTTTCTTACTGCTTCTGAAATCAGGTTTCCAAACAGATGAGGACTGGGTACCCATGATGAAATATTTATAGTGTAAGACTTGACCCTGCACACAGAGAGAAATACAAGGTCTCTAATCAAAACTAGAGTTTCTTCATAGGCACGATCACATGATTTTAAATCTGTGACAGACTTTCTGTCCTCCACTTGTTGCCAGTGGCTTCTGCAGTTACATGATTAGCACATAGGTTTTGGTGTGTATTCTCTGCTGTATTCTGTGTGTAGCTTCAAGGTTGATTGGAAGCCTTCTTTGTGATCCTGTTATCTTGAGCTGTTGATATGTCACTGAGTCCTCCAGTATAAGTCTGAGGAGGACAGTGTCCCCAGGGAACAGCTGAGGACTGTGCCAGGTTCCACAGACAATTCAGCAGTGCCCTGCTTCTCCTGGGAGTGATATGGAAACCTCTGTGACAGCTTTATGCACACATGAGCCTCCTATGACTCTGCAGGAAATGTCACATCCAAGGAATGCACATCTCTTGGGTCATAATGTAGCATAAATCCTGGAATATAATTTATTTTTAAAGTACAAGTCTTACTTTTATATCCAGAAAATACTCCAGTCTTTGCTAACAGAAGCAGCACAGTTTACTCACTTTCGGGTACAGAAAAATGCTGCTCAATTTGAAAGCATCTGAAACACACAGCAATAATTTTAAAATGAGATATACTAGTTAATATATGCCCTGTATGGCTTTGCATTTAGTGCTTCACTCATTGCCCTTGAACTTTTCCTGTCGTTTTGGGAAGACTGGCAAAAATGGATGGATTTAGAGTGATTTGTTTTCTGTTACATATCATCCTCTGCACATTTTTTGCATATGGATTTTATTTCCAGATTAGTTTCTACATTCAAATTTATTGTAGTGGGAAAGAAATAGTAAAAACTTCATATCAGTTCACCAATAAACCACAAGATGGTAAATGAATTCAGTTTCTTAGTTTCTGAGCAGGATAGGAAGGTAACAACTTTAAAAGATACTAATATAAACACAGTAAAGGCTGCAAAAAATTAAGTATGACTTCTATTTTAATTACTTGAACAACATAACATTAAGGACAGCTCACTAAGGGCAATATTTTTAAAGATGAGGAACGTTTCACACCTTACCATGACGGTGTTCACTGTGATGCAATTGCCCATTTTAATATATTTTTCCTGAAGTAACAGGTATAAACAAATTTACTCATAGTGATTACAAATATCACACATTTTTTATATATGGCTGCATCTGTATTTGTGTATAAATTCAACCATTTAATGTGAAGTTGGGAAATTGTATTTTCACATGGATGAAAAAATTGACCTTAAGAAATTTACATAATTTTTAATGCAATCACTGAAAAATTCATCTTCTCTGACAAGCAGAGTAGGCAGGATATTGAAAGCACCTTTTAAAGATATCCCTAATGACTCCATGCAATAATATCATGAAGAGTTTGTGCATTCACTGTGCAAAAACCCACAGGGGATGATTCCTCACTTTCCCTGGGAGATTTACTCTAGCAGCATAAAACACTCCACTGACAGAAGTTTTTACTCAGATTTATCTTGCATTTTCCTTTTTTCAAGCATTATTTTATTACACCACTGTCTAACCAAATAATGATTTATTGTATCATATGTGTTAAATTATATTTCTAGTCCCTTTTATCAATTACTGTGAGAATCTGATTTTTATGGTGTTTGTGAAGTCTCTTCTTTCCTAGCACCTCCCTAGTTTGGGAGCTAACAGTGATCAAAAAATCTAGATAAGAAACAGAATTTACTGGAAGGATTACAATCTGATATACAGTTTAATAAATTATATATTGCTATACTAATATTACAATACTTCTGTGCTGAATGTAACCTGCAAAGAGGGAAGGCATTTTGGAGACAAACAATAGAAAGTTAATCGGTTTCGTTTTCCCTATTCAAAAGACGTTTAGCTGTTATTTTCCAGACAGATGTATTTTTCATTAGTTTTTAAAGTAAAACAGTGAGGATATTAAATAAATATATTAGCGACTATGAGAAACACAAGATTTGAAATCTTGACTGTTTTAGAGATTTCCTTCATTTCCTGGCAGGGGTTCAGAATTATGACATTTTTGTTATCATTTTCTTGTTGACAGATGAGGTTCTTAGAAGTATTGTCAGTAGGCACTTGGTGTCTACATCATGCTTCACAAAAAAGGTCTGTTGAACGGTCCCTTTTTAGAGCAAGGAACTGGAGCGCAGGGATGCAGACTCTCACCTGTGATCAGGAAGTTCCTGGGTCTCTGATCTAAACACTAAGTGTGCTTTCCACCGTTGGCCTTATGCTCCATCATTATAGAGAGGAACGGTGGTACTTCTGACACAAAAAAAGTACACAGAAACATGGTCATCACTAATAGAGCATTGATCTGGAGGACAGAGCTCTGGCACAAAGCATTTTCACTGTGCAGATGTCCTTCCTGGGATCTCCTGTGGCTGATCACCAAAGAGCAGATTGGGGGGCAGTTTGCTGTGATCTGAGGCTTGCTTTGCTGTTGCTTGCCCTTTCCTTGCCAAACACACAATGTGGTTCTGAAGTGAAGAAATCTTTTTAAAGATGAAAAAAGTGATATTTTATAAACTTTCTCCTGCTACAGAAGCCAAACTTCCCAATTTCAAAAGACCACATAGTATCCAGTTTAGCACGAGAGGCATTTTGGGTCCACCTTTGGCAGTAAAGTAGATCTACACCTGTTCTCTGTCATCCTCTCAGCCTCTTTAAAGCTTGAGTGTGAATATAGTATGCCACTTGTATATTGTGGATGTTATCTAAACTTGAACTCAAGGATGTGACCCATGCAATGGCTTGGACCTCAGCGAATAATAATAGACTCCTTAATTAGGCAGATCTCCCTCACCAGGTATGTATCCTATTTCAATATATCTCACAGAACTCAGATTCTTGCCTCGCAGTCACAAGCTGAAAGCTACACCAGCAGAACGATGTGAACGTTCATGGTATTAACATGAGAAGTACTGGAGGTTGTCTGCCAGTCATTCAAATGTTTTTTGTTTTTTTCTGTATGACACACACCAGTTTTGAGAGTGTTCTTTCAACTCATACAAGAAAAGGGTTTTGTCAGTTACATCATTTATGTAAAAATGATCTCACTGTATTGTCTTTCTTATATAAGAAAATGAGCTACTGGTTTATTTCCAAAAGATAAACTTATGTTAATTTTGGTGAAATACTCTGGAAGAGTAAGATGAAATAATCCACAGTCAAAGGAGATGTTTTCTTAAAGCCTTCATAAAAAGTATTATGGTGATTAAAATCATCAATCCTGCATTAAGTATTATCAATCCTGAGCCTCTAAATAGCAATAAGCATTGTTTGGAATTCTCATTCAAGCCTATATGATGGGAAAATTTATATTGAGAATTGCTGGTACCAGAAAGCCCATGAATAATCACCATTAGATATTGACTAAACACTTAGGTTCTTTTGAAATCAATTTGTCTAGAGAGATTGAAATACCCCTGGGTCACATTTAAACTGAATACAAAACACTGGCCTCCATCTGTTTTTCTACTTAAACTAAAACCAAATCAAGCAGAGAGGAGGAAGGATTTCTAAAAAATCTCAAGATAAGATTTTAGGGCTTGATTAGGCTTATCTGGTTTTCATAGCCCAATGTACCATTTTCTTCATTGTATTAAATGTTTTGGGTATAATTTATTTTGTTTGCAATTATGCTAATTAAGGTGCTTAAAATCCTCATATTTGAATATCACTAGATAATCAGGAATCTTAACTGAGGTATTTTCATGCTTCTCCCTTATACGCACATCAAGCCATACTTGATTCTGTTTATCTCCCTATCTTTTGAAAATCTATTTTCTGAGATTTCTGTGGACTTCTTGGCCACACAGAAAGTCACAGTCTGAGCCACAGCATTTTGCAGAAACTAAAGGTCTAAGAGAGAAGCAGGAGAAACACCTGTGGAAGGGTGAAAACATTAGAAAAATACAGGTGCAGAGCATTTCAGAGGAAAAAGAGACCAAAAGTTCAAAGGTACAAAGTGTTATGAACTCAGACAGGAACACTGAGATATAAGGAAGAGAGGGAATTGGCTGAGGCAGATCTTATGATGACTCCATGAAGTTATACCTAAAAAAGAGATCATCAGGTTTCCGCAAACATTTTAAATATTGGATACAGCTCTGAGATTCCATATGGTAAAATTTACATCTTCATGTAAATTCAAATTATTTTGTCTTTGTGAAAGACAGCTAAGGAGCTGCTGCTTAGTCCAAATGCTAAAGCCCAGGTGCCATTTTGGATATGTTGTTTCCTTGAACCCCACTGAACCCATACAGCATGACTAAGGTCCCTGGCTGGCCTGTCGTGGGACAGAGGTAAGGTGGGTGCCTGGTGGGGATGGTCAGGGTGAGGCTGACCTTTGGACCCTGCTGAAAGGGTACTGGAGAGCAAGCAGGATCTCAGCAGGAGTCCAGTCGAACAGGGGAATTTCTTACTCCACCCAGACTGCCTCTGGCCATCTGAATTTACTGCACTTCAAGTCATCCCTGTGCTTCCTTTCATGCTCTGCTAATACTTCTCTTACTATTACTTCATTGCCCATACTGGTCCCTATATGCCACAAAACTTTAAAGACACTATGTCTACTTTGCTTGTTCCCTTTGCAGTAGAAAGCTCCTCAATTGTGGCCTGGGATTAGCAAGAGCAGGGTGGCAACCTCTGTGCAGGGTAAATGCTCTTTTCCTTGCATTTCTTGTTGGCAAGCTGTGTTAGAAAGATACTAATTTGCTGATATTGTAGTTCCATGACGGGGATGAGCTAAATGTGCTTGGCACCAGGTGTAGCTGAAGAGCAAAACAGCCTGAGCTCGGACAGGGTTATTCTGCTGGCACACACATAAAACAGCTGTCCTGACCCTGCAGCATCACACAGTCTGTCCTGTCCTTCTCCCCAAACCTCAGATGGTTATAACCTTTAACAGAGTGCATTGTTCTATGTCAGATTCCCTCAGGGGAGGGAGTGCCCTCCCAAGGGCCCAAGGGCTGCAACTCAGATTCTTCAGCTTCTCCGCTTGGTTTCACTGCTTCCTTCTCAGTACAGAAAGCCCACCAGGTAAAGCTGGTCAGTCATGGAATGGTGGAGCAGAAGAAAAGCAGTAGGAATACATATGAAGGATTGTCCCATGACATACAGTCGTGTGGAAGAAATATCAGAGACTAGTGTTTCTGACCACTCAGCCTTAAGAGATGAGGGCTCTCCGAATGAGGAAGTACAGTTCTGTTTTTCACCTCCATACAGGGCAAATCAGCAGACTCTCTACATCTGTAAACTGTTTTTAGATGTAGGGAAGAGGAAAACCCTGTTGTTTTTCCTATTGCATGGCTAGGTAGTGGGAAAGGAGAAAACAAGGCCTTAATTAGAGTTTATAGTCAAGATGTTAAAACACAGGAAATTTGAAAATAAATAATGCTTTTTTTGTGTTTTAAACCCACTCTATCTATAATGTCACCTTAAAAATATTAGAATATACTAGCATTGGTTTTAAAATTTTATAACTAAGGGGAAGAATATGCTTAGGGAAGCATATAGGAGACTTTAAAATCCATAGTACCATGTATAAGAAATGTGCCATTTAATATTTAATATTGGATTCAGCCGTTATCACTTTTGGCTGAAAAGTATATATTACTAGTTGGCAGAATCCCAAAGTAGGACTAATAAAGAAATTAGAAAAATTTTCCACCAAAAAAATGCCCAAACCTGAAATAAACCAACTGAAGGGATTTTCTCATTGGGGAGAAAAATCCTGGAAAGGCAAAAGTTGTAAAATGATGAACAGTGGCAAGGTAGGTAACACAGGTTCTTCAATCTTTTCTATAAATATAAGTGCACTGAATCAATTAATTCCAAGGTAAGACAAGGAAATAGCCTTCACTAAGCAAAATGACTCAGCAGAACTTGTTACATTCTGGTAAGATATCAATGTCACAGAGCTGACAGAAACGTTCTGTTTAAACATGGAAAGTTTTTTATTGCAGGATTGTTTCTGTTAAAACATTTGATATTTCCGCAGTAAGAGGCTTTTGACAAGACAGACTGTTAATCCAATCTGATGTGGTGATTGACACATTTGCAATATGGCATTCTGGGGTGTTTTAGAACTTACATGATATGAAAGTTAAGAGGGACAAGCCAGCCAAAGGTTTAACCTTGCCAAGTGTGCCTAAGCAGCTCCACACATAACAGTGTTCCTGCTCCTCCCTCCCCATGTCTGACAAACCGCATAGGTAAGAGGACAATAGATAAGTACCAGGTGTACAATTAACAGCATCAAATGACGAGCAATTGAGACCATCTAGTATGTTCCTAGCATAGGTACAATGCAACCAATCCAAAATATAGAAGCAGTACAAATATTTAAGAGACGGTGTACTTGCAATATGTGCAGGGAGACAGTTGCACAGCTGCGTCTCTGTAATTCTGGTAGCTGATTAGTCTTCTTGTCTATTTTGTAACTCCTTAGAGGAAATATGGAGATGAAGTGCACCCAGAATGCCATGTGAGCAAAGGGCCTGTGAAGAGAATAGGGAGTAGCTCAAACTCAGTTGAACAAAACCGTTTTTCAAGGTTCAGATGTTTGTGATGAAGATACACAGCACAAAGGAAGGAGACAGTCAAGCAGCTGTATGCATCTTTTTCACTTCCTGCTTGCAACTCAGCTCATGTCATGTGGGACATTAATATCCCCATCACTCTGCAGATCCTTGATCTTGATATAACTAAATCCACCAAATTATAAAAGACTTGTGGCAGGAATATGGCAGTTTTTTGAGACAACCGGAGAGAGCAGGGCCTGAGAGTCAGGCTGGTGAGGAAGGAATGTCAGGACAAACAGAATCTTCAAATTGACTAAATTCCTCAGAATTTTAAACCTAACCCAAAGACTGAAGCTTCACTCTTTATCCAGGTACAATACTCAAGTTATTACTGCTATTTGTGAAAGGACCACAACTTATTTGTCCCTTCAAACCCTCTCATTTCCCTGTATTTGCCTTCTCTAATGTGTGGTAAATGTGGCATGGTAAAAGCACACAGAGCCTGTAAAACTACTTCCTTTTCAGCCTGCACATTTGTACTCTATGGAGGATTTAGCCCTTATCACCCACTCACTGGCGTCACACGTGAATGCACGGCAGAGATTTGTCATTAGGTTAACCATTAACTGACAACCCTTATGAACCTGGACACCAAAATTCGTGGCTTATACAGCTTAGTCATCATCCACCTTGAAGGAAGTGAGGGGGACCTATAAATCACTCCAATCAATTACCCCCTCCCCCTAAGAAATGTAGTCAAAGCACTCCAGAAATAAAACCATATGGCACAATCATGTCAGCTCTGTTTATATAAGCTGTTCCTAGAAACAGCAGTAGTGTAATAGCAGATTTCCATATACTGAATCAATATTTGAGTGTTTGAGAGCAGGTGTTTTATAAGATGCCATTAAGTGAGCAGAGCACATTAGCAGGTTCAAAACAGACTGTGGAGGGCTCCTCAGCCCCTGTGTCTCCACTTGCATTCCTCAGTCTCACAGCACCAACATGTACTCTCCAAGTCCTCTTGATTGGATTCAGCAGACCCAAACAGATTGTGACTATCATGCCTTGTTTTTTCTCAGAGAGTTTCATGCATTTAGGACCAGCAATAAGAAACTAATGAACTGCTTGTTTATTTGACTAACAGCTCCTGGTAGATGTGCTCATTGGGTTACACAGGCTTTCAGAGGTCTCATTTTTGCATTGCATTGTTTCTAGGTTGCAGAGCGGTGGCTTTAGCTGTTAATGAGCACATTAATGAGCGCCTGCATGGCTGGAGATATTTGTCTGTCATTCAGCTTAAGACAGAAAAGCACAGGCTGTGCTGACTGGCTTACCAAGCACTTGGCACAATTGTAGATGTATGGTTTGAAACACAAGGTATAAAGTTTTACTGCACTCTTAGTATGGAATTTAGCTTGTTTGCAAGAAATATAATATGTGAACTCAAAATTATATAGGAATTACTCTGGCTATTGTAATTCTGTGGTGTCGTATTGTACATGACTACGTATTTTTGCATTATTTAGCATTTTAAACCACTATCTGAAAACCATAATATTTTACAATCTACTGAGAAATTTACATTTTTGTAGATATATGATGCTTTATATGAATAAAACTCAAGTTACCTGTGTCTGTCCTTTTCCTGTGCAGCAGGCTGAATTAGTAGTGAGAGAGCAAATGTTAACTTTTTCAATATTTTTCTCAGGGAGAAGCAAACTTAATGTCTACCAGGAGCTCTTGGAAGCTCCCAGGCTACTAAGATGATGGATGACAAATACAATTCTGCTTTTTCCCCCCACACTTTCCATTTCTTACTCCCAAGTCAGCTGTAGCCTGCTACTAGAGGAATATTGGAGACTCTTGCCTCAGGTAGTTTTGTTGATTCCAGTCTGTTTCAGGATATACTGCCAAAGTCCTCTGTATAATTAATAATATTAATAAATATATTATAATAATAAATATAATTATTATTAACTTGTTATTTTAAGCAAATTATTACCATGTTTATGACAACTTTTGTACGTGAACAGAGATTTCTTTAAAAGACAGTAAATTCTAGTGGTTAGAATATGAGTTTGAATGGGCAGTAACTCAAATTTTCTTTCTTTCTTTCCTTTTAAATAAAATATTTGAACAGTGGATCCAAAGATTGATAGTGAAAAATACTTTTTATTCCTGTAAATTTGAGGTCAGAAATCTCATTAGGCTTTATTTATCGAACAACTCTACTCCCCATCCTCAAGCTTGGCTGGAAATTGAGATTAAGTCTGACTTTCCATTTTGCATAATATTCAATTTACAAAATTTGACAAACAACTGCAATGTCTAAGGGCCATCTTTCTGACAACTGAATATTTTCTAGCATTGTTCTCTGTAACACCAGTGCAAAGCTAATTCCACTTTTGGAAAAGCCTGGAAGAAAATAACTGACAAAAGGTTTTCTGGTGGTCTAGCAATGTTCTGCAGTTCCCATGCAGCACTCTGGGGACAACAAAGATAGTGCTGGCAAGAGCATTTTATTAAATCAGAATAGGACCTGGTATAGGTGGGCTCCAACAACATGCATTTTTCACAATGTAGTTTCCAATAATTAACCTGTAATCTTATGAATCTTTATTGTTTCTTTGTGTGTGTGTGTGTGTGTGTGTGTGTGTGTGTGTGTGTGTGTAGAAAATATTATTTATCCATCATTATGTCTTCAAATGAGAGACTGAATAATATTTCAGTTATAGTCAGTGGGCACCATCTAGCAGGGTGCTTTTGTGGGATATTTATCAGGATAATCAACGTGGAGTTTTTATTTTTGTGAGATATTAGAAACTGCTTGTGAAATTACTTAATGTTTCTTTACTTTATAGGTCTTTTAGGAGTGATATTGCAGCGCTGAATGAAAATGAAACATTGCTCAATGGTTCATATGGCACTCAGTTGTCACAACAATAATACTATGCAGGAAGGAGAATAAAACAAATGTGAGAACTCAGAAATTTGCTTTTTCAAAAGGTGAAAGTATATTATGAATATGTCTATTCACCTTGTTTTTGATAGAAGAGTTTTGTAAACTTTATTTTAGTAAGTATTTCAGTTTTGGGGTAAAAATAATTTTTTCATGAAAATATAATTTCAAATCAGTTCCTCCCATCTCCTGCCTCCCAAAAAACAGATCATCACATTTCCATTTCAGCAGGTCTCACACAGTTCTCAGGAAAGTAACCAGGTTTTGTGTGTTTTATCATGTTCCAGTGCAGACTCTTGACAGAAATTTTGCTGGGATAGAACCTAGATACCAATAAGTTTGTAGGAAATTGATAGCTATCCAAATATTGTTAGAAACAAGATCCTTTTTTGGCTCTGTATCAGGTATATAGTAGCATAAATACTGTGGCTGTTAGAAGAAAATGTGTTCTCTGATTAGCCAATGCAGAATAGGCAAAAGATTGAACAATTATTTCACTTGTTGAAACTTGACAGTATTCTTTAAAAATTTGAAATAAAATATTACAATTCTTTTAAAAATGGAAAAAAAAAAGTTTTTGAAATAAGTTGATTTTTAAGGCAATTTTAGTATATTTCACTTATCCTCCAATTCTCTTCTATGACCAAAATTTAAGCAAGATGCCCCAAGTTTCCTCTTGTTAGAACTTAGGCAATCCTTCATAGGAGTTCTACCAACCACACGGTATCTTGGAATTCAGAACTGAAATTCCCCACCTGATTCAGAATGAATCTATGTTTTAGTAAATATAAGGATCCTGGATCAGACCCTGATTAAAACATATTTTCCGAAATGGCAGGCTACACATGTATTGTGATTGCAATAAAATCCTTCAGCATGGTGATTGAAACTCACTTTCAATTTTAAAGACAAAGTTCTTTTTCTATTAAAAGTTTTGTGAACTGATAGTCCCAATTAGTTTGAAAAGGAGCGTTTAAAGATCAGAATTACTTCTGTGACAGAAACTTTATTTTAAAAAAGTCTTTCAAATTTAATATATTTTAAATTCTAGCAGCCTCGCAACTCTAAAAGCATGTGATTGTCAGCTGAAAATTTTAGTGTTCTTTTGGGCACTGAAAAAGGATCACTGTCTTAGTAAACTTATCACAGTTTATTAGGGATGCACTTTGATAAAAGCTTATTAGAATTTGAGACTGCCGAGCCCTGATTTATCCTCCACCAGCAACTGGATAGCATGAAGCCATTCGCTTACTTCCCTCAACCCACCTCCTGGTGGGATGGGCAAGGAAATCAGAAAAAAAGTCTGAAACTCATGGGCTGACATAATAATAGTTTTATAAGTGAAATTAAGTATAATTAAAAAAATAATTTTTTGATAATGATGAAAAAGACAGAGGAATAAAACCCCAGAGAGGCGATCGATGCGCAGTAAGCGGCCGCTCAGCACCTGCTGACCGATGCCCAGCCCGTCCCCCAGCAGCGCCGGGCCCCTCCCAGCCAGCTCCCCCCAGTTCATACCCTGCCCGTGCCGGTCTGTGTATGGAATATCCCTTGGGCCAGTTTGGGTCAGCTCTGCTGGCCGTGCTCCCCCAGCCTTTGTGCACCACTGCAGAGCACGGGACTCTGAAATGTCCTGGGTTTAGGGTGAGCTCTACTGAGCAACATCCAAAACATCTCTGAGTCACCAGCACGATTCTCACTGAATGCAAAGCATAGCAGTGTCCTGGCTGCTAAGAAGAAAATTAACTCTACCCCAGTTGAAATAGGACAGCTGTTAATGTAATATACTGTGAGATTTAGTAATGTGAATGTCAACATTTAACTTAGAACCATGAAGTAACACTTGGACAAGTAATTTTAACTTTTTTCACCTATCCAGAATTCTTTCATGTATACACAGCTATGCATGTGAATGTTTGCTTGTGCATGTTAAACCTTTTCATACCAAATATTCTTTCTGCTTTGCCAGGTTTTTTAAGGTGAAAAGGCTAAAGATACATGTTTTCAATTGTAGGAAGCTTTTTTGCTTTACTAATGTATTTTTGTGTAATGTAGCAATTTAAAAATGACTGTTACATTTCATTAAGAATTAATCTGCAGCACTGTTTTGACCAAAATTCCACAGAATGAATGTTATTGAATCATGACTTCAACTATATATGAATAAAAGAAATCATGCTTGCTATGTTTAACTATGGATAGAAATTTTAAAAAATTACTTAAGAAAAATCCAAAATGCCACTAACATTATTCTACTAAAGTGTGAAAATGGGAAAGGAAGATTTTGAAAAGATACTAGGTAACAAAATCCCAGAAGTGTTTTAACTGCCTGTAAAATAACGACTTCCTAATTTAAACACAGAGAATACTGCTTTTACTACGAATCCTTCATAGTGAAGTGTCCTTCATGGGGTCTTTCTGTGAACAGCAAATACTGATTCAAAACATTGTCCTAGTTAAAATATGAAAGCAAATCCCCTTTAGAAGTCAAAGGAATGACTTGCTAGCAGAAAAACACAAAAAAGCACTTAAACTTGTTAGTGTGCCTGCTCTCATACCCAAACTACACTCCTACACATATCGTGATCGCACTCAAGAGTCAACATATACAAAGTCTGCTGAGCTTTCAGTGATGATACTTGGTCTTTGATTTCTCCACTGCCAATACACTCTGCTTAGTAGGGGAGAGACAGAAAAGCTGTTTCCTGGCTACTGTTACAATTTAGTACATCTACTGAATCTTATTTTCGCCTTTTTGTTCCCCAGGAAATATGTTTTATATCCTATCATAACTTCACCTTAATAAGCTCTGAATTGACCATATTTTAACAAAATTGTCTTCTAAGCAACTTCTATACCTCTCTATTCTCCTTGAGTTGGCATCAAAATCTCCTGGGAATGATCCAGTCCTTTCTTCTCTTTATTAGGTTTACTGTCGAACACCAATGTTACCCTGGAACATATTGACAGATATTTTGAGATCCCTGACATTGTTAGTTTGTGAAAGGGAATGCATGAAAGTTCCTTTTTTTTCATTTTCCTTGAGATAATCTGTCATGAAAAAGTTTTTAATCCTTAGGAGTTTAGCTATTGTATTTCCTTTGATAGAATAATTAAGTTTGGAAAGGATCTTAAGGTGTCATTCCTTCACTATGTTCACCTAAGCTGCTTGTGATTAATTGGAAAAAAAAAGGAAAACACTATGGTCCGGTTCAGACTTCACCCTTTGACCTACTATTTTTTACTGGATCCAGTAAAAGCTTAAGTTCCAAATGGAAGTAAAAAGATAATTTAAATATTTAATTAAGCTGTTAAAAATGATTGTAAAATACTTATTGAAGAAAACCCCTCATCTATAGCCAAAAATATTTTTTTTTTGTTTCAGCATTATCTGGAAATACAAAAAAATATGCCTTGAACTGTGGATTTAAAATGGATCAGTTTTTACTAGTACTTTCTTTTTTATATTTTCAAGAAATATAAAGAGAAGATAAATATACTCATTAGGAGAATGACCTATTGGTTTATATTTGGGTTTGGTTACTCACTTGATTGGTGATTGGGGTTGGTTACTGCCTATCAGCTTTCCTTTCTTAAACAGTAGCTAGAAAAATACGGAAGCTTCATTTTGCTTTAAAATGGAACTGTAAAATAGCGAGACATTCTCTTTACATCTAACATAATAATTTTTACTTTGCTTTTCTTTCTTTATTAATAATAGAGAAAGGTAATTGGTGATTGTAGATGTACTTCAAAACAGGGGAAAGGAAAAAAGCAAACCTAATCAACTGTGAAAGCAGAAGGGAAGGATCCACTTTCTAAAAGCTGTAAACAGTTCAAACCCCACTTTGTGGGAACCCTTGGCTGAAATAGATAGGTAGCTAATTTCCAGAAGAAATAACAAGATTTCTTAAGAATACAGCTACAAAAAATGAATGATGTCCAGGACATTTACAGCAGGCAGTCTTGGAGAAGTATGTTTCCAAAGACTTACCTCAAAATTAAACTTCTGGTAAATGTTGGACATTTATTTTCCCAGCCACCAACACTAACCAACATCTGCACTTGTAGATTAATTATTTCTTAGGGAGGCAACAGACTCAAATCTGAACCACATATTTTTGGTTTGGGCTTTTTTTTTCCCAAGCATGCCAAAATAAGGCATGCTTGAAAACTTCTCTTCCTTGGACAAGAATAAAACAAGACATTATTTGTAATGTTGATGCCTTCCAGGCATCTCTTCCTTACATGAAATGCTAAAAATTTGTACATTCTGCATGACATTGGTCTGAGATAAGGGAATACTTGAATCTACCATTTGACTAAGAAGAGAGCTAGATGAGATTCTGGAATAATTTCCAATTTTATATTGCCATAATTTTGTTATATAGAGACTTTGCAATTACAATCAAGAACGATGCTTATTGGTCATATGGTTGATAAATTATATAGCAAGTACAAAGCATGCATATTATTTTGCCAAGAAAATAATTTTCTTTTTTATGAGATGACAGTGAGTTGAAAATTATGAGTTGCAAATCATTACACTTGTAAGAAAAGATGTATCAAAACTGCTTCTACATCTACAATATGAAAATATTCTCCTTATTCCTCTGTCCTACTCTCGTGATAATCCACAGTTTTAAGAACAGAGACAACTTCTAACACATCGTCATTTGTAGAGCTATCTTTTTAGACTGCTGGAATACCATAGAGCAATATTTCATGATAGAATTCAGAAATTTTGTTCTGAATATGGTTTCTGCCTCTTTACAGTTATTTATTTTGAATATGTCAAGTCATTTAAACAATCTGTGATGCGCAGACTTGCAAAACTAGAATGCTTTGAGGCAGGAAACATATTTCTATCAATTTGAAGCAGCAGCCATTCTGCTGATGAAAATAGTTTGGTATGTTGCATCTAAATCTTGATCAGGCCTGTAAGTAGTATTCTTGTGAGCTTAGTGCTCCAATTATGGAGCACTTAGTGAAATAAATGGATGGTTTGGAGATTACAGGTTACTAGGATTGGTGATTCCCTCGTCCAACAGATATTCTTCTCCTTAAAGATCCTGCTCTTACCCAGGACTCACAGTGTGTGGAAGCTGTTGAAATATAATGTCTGAAACTCTTTGCATCCACAAGCAGCTATGGCCCGAGCTATTTGTAAATTATGACTTTGCCTAAAATTGCAAATACATCCATCCTTCTAATTCTCTGGGATATTAAAAAGTTCAAAGGATGAAAAAAAGTAGATTTGACACATGCAACAATGTTTTCTCTGTACGAGCCTGATTGAAGCTTTATTGTAATAATCGGTTTGACGTATCTGAGTGATGTGGAAAATCTTATAGCCAAAAATAGAAAATTGGGTAATTTAAAGCTTCAGACAACTTCCATTTTAAAAAATGAAATGTTTCACTAAATTTGAGGGAGTTACAAATCTCCAAACCATCCATTTATTTCACTAAGTGCTCCATAATTTTTTCTTTCACCCCATTTTATCTAAATTTGAGCAATGTTTTTATATATGCTTCTTATTAAAGATCTTTTTAACTTATTATATCTATATTAGCAAGTATATTTCTGTTCTATAAATACCATCATCTATTTAATATGAAAAAGGTACAATTATTTTTACCTGTTTTTTCACTGTTATAAAACTCTTTTGTCTGCCTAAAAAATTTACTGCAGGTAACCAGGAAAAGTCATGCCTTGTGCATGTACAGATATTTTTCTCATTTAGAATGACACAGGCTACCAAATAGTGAGTGCTTCAAAGCAGTTGGCAATAGATAGCATGACTTATTTTGCTTCAAGGCATAAATTGATATTCCTAAAATGTGTTTGTAAAGTAAGACTGAAGATTTTTGAAATATTTTAAAATTGTTTTATATGGAACCATTTTTACTTTATATCAAAAAGATACTCTTCAATTACTAAATCCTTTTTCAAAAGTTTGTCCACACTTCTGTGTTATTTATCTGAAAAATGTTAACCTTGTATGACAGTCCAACAGGAAGGTTAGAATGAGTGGGACTAATTTTTTAGTCACAGTAACAGGAATCTAGAGCCCAGTTATCATTGTTCAAGTTGAAAACAATAGTAATGAATCAGGTTTATAGCACTAATTTTTCTTAATTCCTCAAATCCCTATTTTTTCAGAACAGCAGTACATGTTTTAAGCACTTGCTGTCTACAGATAGACAGGCAAACTGCCGGAAGCATCGTGGGTAAAGTGGATGTGAATAAATTTGAATTCTATGTACATATAGATATGGATATCTGTATATTTCAAAGGCCATGGACATCTTTATTTATGGATTTTTTCTCCCTTAAAACTACGACAAAAATCTGGTGAAATACCCAGAAGCAAGTTAACAAATGGAGCCCAACAATTAGTAGTAATGTAGAATTTCCGTAATCTTGACAGGAAAAGGGTGCACACAGTGTTTGTTGTTGGCTATTTATTTGCATAAAACCCTTCTTAACAATCACTGGGATTCTTTAAAAGCAATATTCTAGAATTCTTTAGAGATGAGAATACAGATTGGTACCTGAAACAGGTCACTTACTCACAGATGCCAAGTAATCTCTGAGGTATTGCACACAGGGCTGGGAAAACTCATAGCTGACACCTACTTGTAATGCTGCCAGAGTCAGGGGTCTTCTGCCGAAGGTATGTCTTTGAATGTTTACTGTATATTAAAGCAACCTGAAGGTGGTCTCAGTGTAAGACTGAGATGAAAAACCGTAAGTTATAGGTGATACTCTCTATTCTCTCTCAGTGAGCATATTGATATATGTCTAGACTCCTTTCTTCCTGCTTCCTCAATTTTTATTTCTCAGTATTGCTTTGTCAAGAAGACTGGATATTGAACATGTGAATAAGAGTGAATTTAGCTGTGCCTGTGAAAGCACATAGGCTTTGTTTTATATAGAGTCAGTTGAAGATTAATGGAAGTAAATTATTCTGGAGACCCAGATATTGCAATGATCAGCAATATGGACTTCTATACAAATAATTAGACAACATTATGCATAATTCACAACATAGACTACTTTGCATTAGAGGGGACTTCAGTATCATTAGGATAACAAATCTAAAAAGACAAATAGGTATTTTGATAAATGACCAGTTCCACCCTCTGCTGCTCTTTCCCCTTTCTGAACATGGTACTATATCTGTGACAGAGCTTTCTGTGAAGGAACCTCATGCCCTTGCTCTGGTGGAATGTGTTAGCCTCCAGGAATGGCTGCAAAGGCAAAATTTACGTCCTTGTACTACTGAGACAGAGGGTCAAATTACTGAACACCTACTGTGAGAAGACCAAGCACTCCAGAAGAGAAACGTCCTTGGTAGTTCCACCTGTATGATCTGCCTCCTGCATATATCCTTATGTGTACTTCACTGGCTTCAACTGCTCTCAGGAACAGTTTTATGGATTAAACATAAACTAGTTTTATTGTATGCTTGAAATGACATTTCATCTAGACCAGTCTGTACAAGTCAAACCATTCTAACATCTTCCTTCCCTTCTGTGCACTTGAGTCCATGAAAACATGACAAAAAGGGAAAAGAGATATGTATAGATGTACAGTACACCCAGCTTAAAGTATTTGTAGTCCTTCATATTTTTAAACTTATTTAATTTATGAAAATTTAACCATTAAATAAGTTTAAACCCCATATTTTGAATCTAAAAGGTGGTAGGTTCAGACTAGATACAAGGAAAGTTTTTATGATGAATGTGGTGAAACACTGGAACAGATTGCCAAGAGAGGTGATGGATGTTCCATCCCTGTAAAAGTTGAAAAGTTGGACAGGGCCCTGAGAAACCTGATCAAGTTGAAGATGTCCCTGCTCTCTGCAAGGGAGTTGGACTAGATGGTCTTTACAGGTCCCTTCCAACAAAAACTCTACTGTGATTTTATGGTTCTATATAGCCTAAACATACAAAATCAAGAGAAAAAGTCAAAAATAACTTTACTATTAACTAGTAGCCTACTTCCTATCTTCTCACCTGAATTAAGAGGAAGGGAGAGAAGGAAAAGAAGTACTTCTACACCACCATGTCATACAGGGACATACTGCAGATATTAATAGTAATGGATATGGAGAGGATAACACCTCCTTAAGTTTTGCCCTTTGCCAGTGTATACGTGTCCAAAATACAGCCTTTCAGATAAAAGCAGTTCGTAAGAATGAAGGCCAGGATACTAGCCAACTGCTGATATCTTAATTAGGAGCAATTTCTCTACTATTTCATAGCAAAATAAAATAATTTAAAATTAAATGTAAAGCAATATTTCTTAAATGTTCAAAACTGTAGGGAAAAAAGAGAATAAACTCTATCAGAATATTTTTCATTTACTTGTTCAGCTGAACAATAGACATCAGAGACATGCAAAAGGGAAGCCACATGGGTTGTATCACTGAATAGAAACACAATACCAAAACTATAAACATCATTTAGACATTGAAAATTTCCCAGTCCACTGAATTTGATGCTGATAGAGATAGACTTCCTTTGGAAGAGCAGTGGTCTGCATGCCTTTTGATCAATGTCTTGAGACAGTCCAACATTATTTCACCTTAAGGTAACAACAAGTCTGAAATTGTTTCTTTGTACAATACTTGTGCATAGGAGAACTGTCTAGCAGATTAATATACAGAATGCTAATGAATTGTGACTCCGATTGTCTGCACATACATATCTGTATGTGACAAGGTGTGTTTACATATATCCAGGGGAGAAAAATTTCGTTTTTGTCCCTGGTAGGCCAAGCCTTTCTTCAAAAGGTTCTGTGAGGATATAGTCCCACCTTCAGAGCCATCAGTACTGCTGCTGTCCTCCACATTTCAGATCTGAAACTTACATCTTACTGGTCATGTGTGAATGTTGCTTCCTGTCTTATATGTGTGCATATACAAACGATGTTTAAGCTAAAACATGAGACTGGCTGTGCAGAGCTATGACTTATGTCTGGTTGAGGAAGCACCTCACAGTAATTAAAATATGTTCTGGTCCCCTTAAGCCCAGTGCTGACAACTGGATATTACAGTATGATCTGAACCGTTTTTGTGATCAGGTAAGTTAATAAAAAACACATTCCTGTGGTAATTGACTTTGGTTTTCCATCAAATCTGGCATTCTTTTTGCTAGATGGAATGCAATTCATGCAGCTCAAATTTTTTATTGGTTCGGGGTTTTTCTGATTTGTTTTTACATTTTTAAGTGGCGATGCTAAATTTCTCACAGCAAAGTAAAATTCCTAAATGACATTTAAATATATATAATTTTAAGGAAAGGAATAAAGAATATGGAAATAAAATCAAGTGGTTTTTTTATTTTGAAAAGTCCCTTCATCTTATTTTCTTGACTGTTTTTGTTTCATGAGCAAGATAAAATGGGTCTTTACACAACTCTAGTGTAACATGTAAACTTCTCAGCCAAACACTATAAAAATGTTCCAATATCTTAAAAATTTAAATAATTTGCATTAAGAGAATACAAGTTTATGTCATTTTAAAAGCAATCACTATTTTTTAAAAAATTATCTACACTTTAGAAAATTTATATGTCAGCTGCTGGATCAAATGATCATAGAAATATACTGAAAATGAATATGAATTTTCAGAAGTGGCAGGGTTGTGCAGACAGTTTAAGGAGTGAAAAAGAAAGAAGCACTTGGTTTCTGCTTATTCTGTAAAATGAGCAGTATTTATTAATGTTTTCACAGGGAAAGTACTGGGCATCTTAGAAAATAGATATTTTGGTATATCAGGATGGCTGGATCTCGAATTTTGTGCATAAATTCGCCAGGATACGTACTGATATAATTCCAGAGTAAAATGATGATATTTACCTGTAGTCAAGTAAATGGAGTCCAAAAAAAGCCAGGAGACAAGTAGCATACTGTTAACAAGAAGCCAGGGTTTTGTATAAAAAAAGTCTTCTGTAGGAAAATCCTCTCATACTTTCCTACTACTTCATGTTAAGAGGCTTAACACTGGTGTGATAGCAAGCAATACTTAAGTGATAGCTTGGCAATTTCTGTAAGCAATATTCAATTATACTAAACATAATACAGTTACATTTATTTAGAAAATAAATGATACTTCAGGCTTTTCTCTTAAGTGAAGAAATCTAGGGGGAAATAAACCATCAGGTTTAAAAGTCTTCAGATGTTCTCTTGGTGATGCTTTACACTGTGCTCTTATCAATGATGTGTGCATTGATACCTGACTGTTCTTGAAAAACAGCAAGGTAGAGAAACTGTGTTTCTGCAAACTAAGTATGGCATTACCTGTCCTAACATTGCTTTCACAGGCAAATCCACAGCAAAACTAATTCAGTTCTCTCTCCCACAGGATATCCATTTAAGGGAATTTTCACACGTGTCCATGGCAATGAATGTTAGAAAATGGCAATGTCCTTATTCAGTTCTCCTCAAATAGGAGTCTGTGGCTAGTTAGTGTCTCTGAGAGATCAGCTGAAGGGAAGGAAATAGGAAGGCAGCAACATTCCCTTCTAAGAAAGCTACAGGACACCACCCCATTGGTAGAAGGCTCTTGGAAAGATGGGATTCATTCATCCAGTCTGTTAAGCATGATAGATCAAGACAGTTATGGCTGGTCATTGTCAAATGTTTAAAATAACTCTGTTAAACATGCAGGAAAAAGACTGAAGCACAATAGAATAACTGCACAGCAAGCTGTTTGTCAAAGAGAAACTGAAAATCTTAATCTACTAAAATATGTGTTTCCATATTGGTGGAAGCCATCTCAGATAATGGTCATTAAAATCTATTAAAACCCTTAGGAACAGACAAATCGTAGGTGCTGCATGTTTTACTGCTTGCTAATATGGAAAGCATAATCCACAAAGGAGTCATTTATGTGACTGCAGAGTAGAGCTAGACAATGCACTCCCAGACCTATATAGTCCTGGTTTATACAACTACATAGCTGAAATGCTCCGTATTCAGAGGCAAATAATTTCTTTTGAAAACCTACTTTCACATGCAAAATGATCTCTTGAGATCTCAACCTCTTACGTTTGAGGTTTGACCTGGTAGATATTTACTGTCCTTGAAACTGTACTATTTGTTTTGCTTAAATAAAGAAGAATACTAGATGTCACAAGTTAGAATACACTTTGAAATACAGAACTAAGGGTGAAGAGTCTCACAGAGAACTTCTCCTCATAAGACAGTAAAAAGGACAAAACTTAATTCTAAGTTAAGTATTGCTTCGTTCATACTATAATAAACAAACCTTAGAATGGCCCCTTCAATGCCGTCCTCTGCTGTCCTTGCCACCAACTCTGTCCTGAATGAGGTCATATACTGTTTTCATACTGGGTTTTCAGAGCTGGGATTCTGTTATGTAGACAGAAAATTATTTTATAATGTCATATGCCTCTGCATGACAACTCAAATACGGAGTTAGAAGGCTTTAAATTGAGTGCAGGCTGTTTTAAAACACTGAGTTAACGGACTAGAGGAGTGCACTTCTTGTATTTGAAGACATATGAATCTTTGAAGACATTTGTCTTTTGCCAGTTTTCTTAAAAGTGCAGATTAAAGAATATTTGCTTAGCTTTTCTTGCATTTTATTTTGACTTCTCTCTTTTCGTTACAGTGTTACAATAAGTCAAGTGTCATGGAATAGGTAGACATTTCACTTAACTAAGACTTGTGATTTGGAGTGAAATCTCTGATTCTTGATGAATTATCTAAGCTTTCTGCATGGTGGCTGGGGAAAGGGTGGACAACGAGGAAAGAGATAGGAAATATTCAGGGAGCAGGACTACACTGAAGGAGAATACTTTGCCTTAGCTCTGCATTCTTTTAAGTCCAGATATGAAACATGGGGGATATTAAAAGGAAAATGTTTCTATTTCATCCATTGAATGTATTTTGATTGTATTGTGAAGCAAAAAATTTCCTCTGACATTGGCCAGGGCTTTTTTCCCTCAAAACATTTGATCCAATGTATGTATAGTGGTCAATACAAAAAATTATATGTGATATTTGAACACATTCTGAATAAGCTGACCAGACCCAGTCCAGCTGAACTGACAATTCTTTGTGTCCAATTAAATCATGATTTAGGTTGTGGTAATTACACAAGGCAGCCAGGAGTAACTAGTAGCGAACTTGATTGAGAAAATCTGCGTGATTTTTCTGTTCTAACTCTTTTAGCAGGTGAACACTAGGTGGTCCTAGTCATAGGACAAAGTCTGTACAGAATTTATAACAGATGTTTAATGCTTCTGGTGTTTAATGCTGTGTTGGAAGACTAAACTTGTTGCTCATTATAGCTTGTATTCCTCCCCAAATTCTGATATCTCAAATATTAAAACCTGAAATATGGATGACAAAACTGATCTCAAGCCCAAATTCGAATAAAAAATTGAGACTGGAAAGGATTCACTTTTTCCCTTTTGGTTACTTGATAGGATTTCTGCTTTGTGCATGTTCTACATACTAAACCAAGTATTATCTCGTTCATTAAAAAGTTTTCAAATAAAAAAAAAAAAACACCAAAAATCAGTAAGGCTTTCTGAAGTGTTTTGTATTTATCGTTCTTTATGGAATAACTTACTGGAAAGAAATTCTGCAGGTAATAATAAGTCAACAAATTTAATGGTATTTCTTCTGATCTGTTTCAAAGATGAATGTCCTCTTGAAAGATGAAAGTGAAATGGCAATGGGAACTCAATTGAAATTATGTATTCAATTGCTCTTTAAGTGTTCCAGCCTAAATATTACTTGACAATTTAGACAGATTAATTAATATTCATTGAATGAGTGGAGTTTTGGCACAAATGCTGATGACAATTACCAGAAATTATCTCTGCATTGAATATTTATTGTAAATGACAACTGGATTACCAAGTTTGCTGTGGTTTCCACAGACCAACTGTAGGTTAATATAGGCCTGTGCAATATTAGAATGCCTCAATTAGAGAAAATTTCTGTTGGATGTTTTTAAGACTAAGGGTGAGCACAAAAACTAGAAGGAAAACTTCATAGATGAAAAACATAGGACCAAAATTATTAAGATTTTTATTGTGGTTTTATTTTCTGATTTTCTCAAAATCTTAGCTACATCAGTACAGGCTGGGGGTGACCTGATGGAAGGCAGCTCCACAGAGAAGGAGCTGGGAGTCCTGTTGGACAACAAACTGTCCATGAGCCAGCAGTGTGACCTTTTGGCCAAGAAGGACTGTGGTATCCTGGGGGCTATTAGACATCATTGTCAGCAAGTTGTGGGAGTGACCCTGCCCCTCTCACTTAGCCCTGGTGAGGCCACATCTGGCTGCTGTGCCCAGTTCCTTAGTGCAACAGATACGATTAAGGAACTGGAGTGTCTCTGATACATGGAAAAGCTGAAAGAGTTGGGCCTGTTCAGGCTCGAGAAGAGGTGACTGAGAGGGCACCTCATCAGTGTCTGTCAGTGTCTGCTGGGAGGGGTCAGAGCATGGACCAGGCTCTGCTCAGAGGTGTTGAGGCAACAGGCATTAAGTGATGCACAGGAAGCTCCATCTGAACATGAGGAAGAACTTTACTGTGTGAGTGATTGTGCACTGGAACAGATTACCTAGAGAGGCTGGGGAATCTCCCTCATTGGAGATGTTCAAGAACCATCTGGACACAATCCTGTGCCGTGTGCTCTAGGATAACCCTGCGTGAGCAGGGAGTCTGGACCAGATGACCCATAGTCCCACAGCGGTCCCTTCCAAACAGGCACATTCTGTGATTCTGGTATTTTGTGAATATGTGATTTTATTTGTGAAACACTTTTCTTCACTAACAAAGGCTTTTGGACTGAGAGGGAGAAATACAGATGAGCTTAAAATTTGGTTTAATTGTGTTAAAAATATTGATTGAGTGCTGTTATTCTTAACATTTTTGAAATCACTGCAAAATACAACTTACTCCTTACACAAGAAAAAATTCTACCCAAGCAGGTTTTATTCCAAAAATTAGAGAGACAAGAGTGTACCCTTTGATTTAACATTGGAAGTGTATTCATTATTTTAGTCTAGTACTAAAATTGGACATTTGTTTAATTTTTCCTTAAAGAAAAGAATCTCCTCTCATAGAGGAGATGTCATCATCTTCCCAGAGAGCTCATCCATTTGCTTTGCTGATTTCATGGTTAGAAAATATTTCTTAGTAGTCAGCCTAAATTTCTCCTTCTACCTTGTCTGCCCCAAGCATGAGGAATAAATTATTCTTGTTTGCAGCAACTATGGAATATATTTTAAAATGGTAAAAGCATTATGTCACAGTGTATTTCTTCTCTAGACTAAACAGTCTTCTCTCAGCTCTTCCCTTCCAAGACCATTTTACCAACTCTCTGATCATTCATGCTGCCATTCTCTAGATTTTTTCCATTTGAGCATGTTTCTCTTGACATGGCAAATCTGAATCCCTAAATACACTCCTTTTGTTAAAGGCCACATTGAATAGTTTGAGTTAAATGGGACATTGAATGTCACATAGCTCCTGTTTATCACAGAAAGGTCTGCCTTTAGAGCAGTACTATGAAACCGTATACTGCATTAACCATTAAAACCCTTTCTGTGGTTCTGACATCCAGCCAGTTATCTCACAGTCTGCTCTTGTGCAAGTGGTTATTCGTGCCAAGTGCAATGCCTTGCTTTCCTTCATTTGATTAAATTAACAATTATCCCTTTGGTTACTAAGGTAAATAAAGGATAACGGTTTGTACTCACAGTGGGCAAATATCAGCCCCTACATTTTGATCTTGAAAGACTGAGTTTCCATGGTTGGGCTCTCTTGCCATTCACCTGCAGGCAAGGAACCTTTCCCAGTATTTTCCATTGGTAGGAAGTGATTTGTACAGCATTAGAAACAACACATAACTAGTATCCCTTATTTCTATAAGTCTGTACTTCAAAAGAAATATTTCTTCCTCTGTGTTCAGAGGCTTCAGTTAGAGCTCATTTTTCTCCTCCTGCCTCAATGCCTTTCCTTTGGTTTATCAAGACCAAAGGCCAAGAGTAGAAATATAAGGGTTGATGCAACAGCAGTACCTGGCTGTGGTAGATGGTTCCCCCTCTTTGTCATTTCACATCCAACCCGACATTTTGTCTATTTTACCCTTTTTAGGGTTCCCCTCACCCTGAACAGTGAGAAGTAATTTTGTGGGAAGCTAAATATATTTTGCACGGTATTACCATGATGATTTTAATTTATAATGAAAAATAACCTAATTGAAGAATATTTATGGTTTGTATGTCCGCACCAGTTTTGCTTCCTTTTATTCATGGGTATGATTGTCAGTGTGGATGGATGGGAAGGGGTTTAGCACATGAGAATTCTGTCATTCTAACTTAATTTAAACATGTGTTAATGGCCATGTCTCCAGGCTTCAGAAAATCAACACTTCAGCTTCTCCTTTATGTTATTTGAAATCTTATTTTGATGGAGATTTTTTTAGACAGTAGGACCTTTGTGACCTCTGAAAAATTGGTTTATCCAACCTTAGTATTTCAAACTGGGTAAACTTTGCTTATAAATAACAGTCAAAGTTGCTTTAATTTTACACATCTATATCTATATCTGTATCTGCATTATTTTGCATTACACTCCCTTCAGAACTTTCTAGTTGAAACAGAAGCAAACTAGGTCACGTCATTGCCAGAGTGGCTATTCTTTCATCTATTTAAAAATCAAAAGAGTAAAAACTCCATTTTACAAAATACTAGAATTATTGTCTTAAATATGCAAATAGTCCCTGTGCAAAAGTGACACATATGTTAGAAGTCCTAGGTCTTAATGAACAGATGTCAAAAATCATTTTAATTATGCTACTCCTTGCAGCACTGTTATGAGTGCATTGGTTCTACCAATTGCCTTGTCTCAGCTTACAACACCACCCATGTGGAAAGCAAAGAAAAATCACTATTTTTAACCACAAATATTTATGTGCTACTGTTAACCAGTGAATTGTAAAACATTTTAGTAGTGGTCCAATTTGGAAATGAAAAGTTAATACTATTAAAGCTGTATCTCCCTCCTTTGCAGGTTCAAAGACTGTAAGCATCTCTGATATTCAGATACAGAACAGAGTAGAAGACGACTGATCAGTGATACAATGCATCCACTCTTTAGGAGAAATAATTTTTAAAAGAAACCACTAAATTCTTTACACTTAATATGAAATTTGAGAAAGAAGCTACACACAAACTGCATATGTACAACAATCCAGGCGCTCGTGAGTAGATCTGGAAAAGCTGTATATTTGTTGCATTTCTTTAGATGTAACTCCAGGCTTACTGCTGTGTCAAGGCTCAGGGACATGGTAACTGACAGTGTTTAACAACTGCCACCCTTATTGCTGTGCATTTGCCTCAGTCCACTTAAAACTCTCAGCCAATATTTGGGCTTGATTACACTATTAGGGTCAACCGTGGGATGTTCCCAGTAGTCAGGATAAGGTAGCTCTCTTTTCAAGGGGATAGATTTAATATAAGATTTCATATGCGATGTAGATCTTTTATATCAGCCCACTCAACCCACAAGGGATTACTGATATTGACACAGTTTAATACTAGGAAGACAAACAAACAGCTTTTAAGAGAGCACAAAACACTTTTGATTACTTACTCAGACTGAAATTATTGATTGTTTTATCAGGCTGGGTGCTTGTATGAAAAGGACTGGGTCAAAGAAAGAAACAGCAAAAAAAAAACCCAGAAAAGATGAATGGAAGCCTTAAGCCGAGGTGTACTCAGGCAGACTAGGCACAGCAGCTACTGTTATGGCTTGGCATCTAACAGCCTTATATGCCCTTGTGAGTGCAATGTGTGCTTAGAGACAAGGTGTTTCATCTGTTATTTTTAATTGTTGCAAATTATGTTTGGGTTGAGTTCTGTGATGGCTAGTGCAATCTCCAATTATTTTAGGTGGCAAGTGCATTAGATTTTCATTTTGTTGTTTAACAATAGCTACCAACTTGCTTCAGAAAACTAAAGATCCTGTTATATGTAAATTTTTGGAAAGATATTTGGTATCACTTCTAAGTGACCATATTATAAAGCCTTTTATGATTGCCAGTAATGTTGTTATAAATCTATTTTGCATAATAATTAAATAGTATCACTCCAACCCCAAGAAGTCATAGACCTTTTGTCATCATTAGACAAAATCAGGCTGAGTGTAAACACAGCCTAGTTTCCTCCGTGTTTTTGTATTTGTATGCAGCAATTGTCAGCATGTCGGCAGTGGACAGTGATAAAGTGCATTTTTCTGCTTGGGTGGTTAGCCCTTTCATTTTTACAAGTGACAAAATAAAAATCTGTTGAAGAGTGAACATGCTGCTTTCACTGTGTCATCTCAGCCCTGCGGGTCATTTTATTATAAAAATGTAAAAATCTAGTCAATTTTATTTAATCAGCTGAAAAGGAAAAGTGTTTCCAGGTCATTAATCAAGTGCTCCTTCTCTGTGGGAACTTGTCTCTTCAGAAACTGCCATCTGAATCATTAATAAAGCTGAAAAGATTTTGTGCCAGCAGGTTTTTGAGAAACCTAGATGTTATCAATATAACTGAAGTAAAGTAATTTGAGGTCAACAAATAAAGCTTTATATATTCATTGCTTCAAAAGCTGAATATTGCCTATTAAAAAACAATTAATTATTTTTTTAAAAGCATTTAATTGTTGGAAAATATACAACTGTTAGAAGGCATTTGATTATATATTCCATAATTACATGTTTTCTTTAATGTTACCTAACCATATATTTACAGTAAACTTTTATGTGAATTGATCAAAACATGATGAGACATTAAGAAGAGATAATTACTACTGTATCTATAATAATAATGGTAGTAATTAAACCACAGAGAACTACATTCAAATAATGTCAAGCTGGAGATTTAAACCTCTATTAACAAAGAGATTGAAGGCACTCACTGCATTGTTAGCACATTCACCTCCATGCACGCCTTGGTGCAGCAGCCTGTGCTACCTGCGGCCAGATCCCTGTGTACTTTTTGTGGCAGGCAAGGAGAATACACTTTCTCATCCCATGAACATGTTGTATGATGGAAAGTGTTTCCATCCCACGTGATGGAACCTTAAAAAATTAGTGGTTTGGAATTGGTGGTTTAGAAAGAGAGAGGTAAAGTATGGAAAATAAACATGAATGCAGGAATTACACCAGTGGCGATTCATGTTCTTACCTGTCCTTGGGAGACTAAGCTCTGATTCCCCATTCTTTCACCTGTTTTCTGGAAAGAGAGCAGTACCAAAAGGAGGAAACTGAGTTTCATAAATTAATAACCTAATACATGTTTTCATTTTGCATGGGGAACATAGATTCATGTGTTTTTCATCAAAGAGAAAATATTTGAATCCAGGTTCCCAGCTGTTGCCTCAGGACTGGTTTCTTGTCTCCAGGCTTCACCTGAAAACTGTTCATTTCTTTTTGACAAATCTGAACACATTAACTGGAAAGCGCCTTCTGCCAGGAACTACGTACTCAGATTACTTGTGAATACCCTGTTTTTGTTTACTCTAATGGTCTCTGTAATTAGGAAAATAAGAGAAGCTTGCTTGATTTATATTTTTTGCTTTACATTTGCATCTTTTGGATTGGCCTCAATTAAACTAATTAACTAGGTTTCCCTAATTACATCTAATTTTTTGATACGTAAGAAATTAATTTTGATTTCTGAAAGTGTTAAAGTTATAATTTCAAAAGCTACATAAATCCATGTCTATTCAGGAAGGCAGTATTTCAAACTATATTTATATGGGGGAGCATTTATTCATGCATATTCTAGTGACAAAATTCATGCATACTCGTCATGAAAAATACAACAAAAAATAGGTCCCATGTCAGTTTTTCTTTGTTATTTTAAAGGCATTTTTAATCTCATATGCAGTGTCTTATAACTGAATTAAGATGTTGATTTCTTCACAGTGAAAGCTCATAGCCTGTTATAATATTCTAAATTCTGTATTCGGAACTATCAATATAATTTAGATTGTATTATATTGTTTTTAACAGTGTGCACTTAATGGTTAATGCTAATCACCATCATCCTCATTACATATTGTAGACTGTGAAGACTTTTCCTAAATGGTCCTGTAGCTCTGTAGTGAGACTGCAATCCGTGTAAATTTTGCGTAACGCTCTGGATGTCCTTGCTTATGTTGGACTTTGCTTAATGTGGGAGATGGTTATGTTGACACAACCGCACGAAGCTTGGCACGCAGGCAGGCCACTAAAGAACCAGAATCTAATTGCATTTACACTAGTTCAGTTCTCCTGGAGTTGCTTGTTTGTACCTGTGTAACGGAGTGAAAAAGAGCCTGCAGGTCAACAGCAGCAGTAATTACATGTCCACTAGGATCTGAACTGAGGCCACCAATGCATTTCATACAGTTGACCACACAGTCATTGGATGGTAAGATGTCTTGTCCTGAGAAACAAAAGCTGCTCCTAACATGAATTTAGCAGTGGAAGGCTTAAGAGTCCATTTACCAATCCCCAGGACTCAATGGCTCATGAGACTGGTAATGTGTTATGAAGTCTCTCACCATCACAAACTTACACTTTTAAGAATATGTGTGTGTGTGAGCACACGCTGCTTTTTTCTCTCCCTGTAGAAAATTGACTAAAGATGTCCTGCTAGCTTTGGGGAAGAACATCTTTACCCCGCTGTGATAATTTGAGAAGTGGCAGAATTTTGTGATTCAAAGTAGGTTTCTTCTTTCTTTCTTTTGCACGTTTTTTTCTCTTAAAATGAACTGTCAGAGCTATTTTACTCTTAATACAGAATAATCACTATAACAGTTATCTAAAATAAAGCAAGCTGTGTAAATAATCTCATTTTCTCCAAAATCACTATTTTTATAATTATTCTATATCAAGAAAAAGAAAAATTATGAAGTTTTGTTTGAAGATAGAGATGATTTAAAAAACGACTGCCTTGAATCACAAAGCTCTGACAAGTTCTAAACTATAAGAGTGGGAGTAAGGATGGTATAAAAAGGATAAAACAGCTAGCAAGGAAGCTTAGTCCCAGTACAAATGTAAATTCCCACAATTTTTTTGGTAATAGACCCAGTAATTTTTCAGTAATTGTTATTAATGATTGTTGGCAAGAAAGTATCAACAACTCTCATTTAACTATGTCAGTTACCAATAATATAAATCTTTCAGGACTCATTTTTATGCACACGTATATTTTGCACATCAGAAAACCAGTATTTTGCAGTTGTAAAATAGATTAAGCGGGATCAGAAAATGTGGAACTACGTCTACTTCCAAATTCACAAATTTTCTGGGTTTGTTTGCTTGTACAGACATTTACTCCTCCTGTGAAAGTGCTGACTGGTCAATTTCATAGAATTGTAGAATATCCTGAGTTGGAAGAGACCCACAAGGATCATAAAGTCCAATTCCTGGTCCTTCACAGGATATCCCAAGAGTCACACTGTGTGCCTGAGAGCGAAACCCAAATGCTTCTTGAACTCTGTCAGGTTTGGTTCTGTGACCACTTCCCTGGTGAGCCTGTTCCAGTGCCCAATCACCCTCTGTGTGAAGAAGCTTTTCCTAATACTCAAGATAGCCCCTCTTCCTGTCCATGCCCATCTCCCCAGCTCCCTTCCTCCCTGACACAGCTCCATGTCATTCCCTTGGGTTCTGTCAGTGGGTCCACAGAGCAGAGATCAGTGCCTGCCCATCCCTGTCCCCTCCCAAGGAAGTTGTAACTGCAATGTGGTCTCCCCTCAGTCTCCTCTTCTCCAGGCTGAACAGACCAGGTGACCCCCATTGCTCTCATACAGCTTTACCTCAAGGCCCTTCACCATCTCTGTTGCTCTCCNATCTCTGTTGCTTTGGACTCTCTCTAATCATTTAATATCTTTCTTATACTGTGGCACCCTAAACTGCCCCCAGCACTCGATGCAAGGCTGCCCCAGTGCAGAGCAGATCAGGACAATCCCCTTCCTTGCCCCACTGGCGATGCTGTCCCTGATGCCCCCAGGACACGCCTGGCCCTCCTGGCTGCCAGGGCACTGCTGGCTCATGTTCAACTTGCCATTGACCAGGATCCCCAGGGCCTTTCCATGGCACTGCCCTCCAGCCTCTAATTCCCCAGTCTCTATGTGTATCTCTGTGTGCATGGAGTTGCCCCATCTCAAGTGTACAATCTACCACTTTCCCTTGTTAGCCTTCCTACAGCTGATGGTTTCATAGCCCTGTGATGTGTCCAGGTCTCTCTATGGGACCTCTCTGCCTTCGAGGAAGTCAAAAGCTCCTCCCTGTGTAATACCACTGGCAAACTTAGTATATCTTAATTTGTTGGTAAAATAGCCAAAGATAGAAACCATATTCACTTATGCATGAAGTCGAAGACATTATATATATATAGACTTATGGGTTGATGGTAAAAATAGACATCTAGATGCTGTAAATACTGAAAAACCATGTAGTAATTAATTAAAAAATTGACAAACATTTTTAGCATATTTTATCTCCTTCTTGCTCTTTAATGTCAGAAATGTGAAACTATTTCTCTTCCTATGTCAGTCTCATTCAGTACATTTGCCGAAATAAAAACCTAAAATCTTTACATCTGTTGTTACCACAGTTCACAGGATATTGTTCTCCTATGTGGTATGGGATCTCAGACTGGAACTGACCTCTTTTGGTCACTTCAGCCTGATCTCATACTACTGCAAGACCTTGCTAAATTTCCTGTCTTAATATTTTTTTCTGGAATCATAGATTTCTCCGTATTTGATTTTATTTATATAGTCTATTCTTGAATATGTTTGAGCACTACACTTTTGGCTTAGTAATTTCTTCTCTCTGGAACTCACTGATAATCAAAGATTTTCCCAATGTTCATTCTGGTAGACTGAACCAACTACACTACTTTACTACCTCTCTCTGCTTTGAGCAGATATTCCTTTGCTTCCCCACTACTTTACTTTTTCTGTTTTTTTATTTACCTTCCTCTTCCTCCCCCTCCCAGCCTGAATGGTTAGAATTTCCCCAATATTTCAAATGAGGCCACATCAAGTCCTTAGAAGCTTTTTTGTTAATTGAAGTATTTTTTCTATATTTTCATAGAGGTTTCCTCTTCTATATTTCTGCTTTCAGTGCAACTGCCACCATCTCCCTTATTTACAAGCGTTCTCTACTGATTTCCTTCTACTTCTGCTTAGCTAATGACTTCTCTTGTAGCATTGCAGCAAATGCTTGACTGAAATTCAGATAGATAAGAGCATCTAAATGCAACTTTATTGATGACAGATATCAGCTGCTTGATGATGGATGCATTTTTATCCCTTTTACTTCTCAGGACCTTGGAACACTTTGTAGAATAAGTACTTTTCTTAGCATTTGAAACCCTAGAAAAATCCCTGCTCTTCATTTTGTTATTGAAATTTGTCTGTTTTTTATATTTTGTGACTCAGAAAACATAAGCAGTTGCTTTGTAGGAAAATGGACATAAATATTCTGTGCTTGGCTAAATATGTAATATACAAAACTACAGGATGTAGGATAAAATGCAATATGAGGTATAAAAGACATTAAAGTATTAGAGAGCATCCAAAGGAGGTCAACAAAGATGGTGAAGAGCCTTGAGGGAAAACTGTATGAGGAGCAGCTGAGGTCACCTGATCTGTTCAGCCTGGAGGAGATGGAGGTGAGATCTCATTGCAGTTACAACTTCCTTGTGAGGGGAAGCGGAGGGGCAGGCACCGATCTCTGCTCTGTGGTGACCATGAGAGGACCCGACAGAATGATCTGAAGTTGTGTCAGGGGAGGTTTAGGTCTGATATTTTTTGAAAATCAACCTCACCATTTTGTGAACATTTTAATCTGCTTTTCCGTTCCTCAGTACCCCTCTCCCAGCCCGATGCAGTAGAAATAAGGGTTACACTCTTTATGAAATACTAAAAATTTATTCTGATTTTTATACACCTCCTAGTAGAAAAACAAGAGATGGAAATAATATCATGCATTTTCTGTGAATCTGAATTCCATCTAAACCTCTGAGAAATGTACAACTCATCATAAAACACCTCCTTTTTCTCTCTGCTCCAGCGACTAATACCAACATGACGGGAAAAAAATCAAATCCTTAAATATTTACCTTCTAAAAATGATTCTATATGTTCTTCAGCATCAAGTTTTCTTTTAGGAATAAATTTCATGAGCTGTTATTGTTATCTTTTTTGAAGATGCAATTTCTTATATGCAAGTCACCCCTGCATAAGGAGAACTAAGATAATGTGAGTACTATTGCTTTTTTCCATGCATTTATAGAAGTAATTTAATTGATGAGGCAATGAATTATTTTCATTTTAAGGGCAACAAGCTATGCTGAAAAAATATGAAGATGCCCAATTGTCATGTTAAATAATATCTGAATGGGTAATAATGAGAAAAGGGAAATTGTTCTTGAAGGTGGTTTGTCATGGCTACAAGTTGCCAGTTTGGCCAGACAATCAGTGATTCCCACCCAGGAACAGGAGCTCTGGATAGTAAATCCTTATTTGTTGTCTTACCCAAACCACACAAAGACTTCCATTCCAGCATGAACGCAGCTGAATGCTAAAACAGCGGACACCCTCACTGCTGTTGTCCACTCAGTTAAGCATGCTTAGGAAGGTGAAAAACAGATGACTAGTTTTTGTGTATATGTAAGTAGTTCTTTAGAAAACTGCAGTGCTCCATAGGATGATAAAATATAAAAACAGAGGGTATACATCACAATAATGTAATGGCTTTTCTTTAGCTAACAGATTTTACTTTTACACACATGGAGGACTTATTCTGGAAAACTGTCATAGGCCTATGATCTTGGAGCTCCAGTTCTGACAAGTCTAATCACAAAAGGAAAGAGGTGTATTAAAAATGCATTAATGCATAAAGCTATAAGATGCATGCGAGTTTTAGGGTTTTGCTGGAGCAGATTTTTGCATTTCATCTTCTATTTTTCTTGCTGATCCTTCAGTAGAATAATCTTATAAGTATCAAACCATTAATATATTGAGTTGTCTTCAGAGCTCTAAAAGCCACTTGAGAGAGAAGTTACTCTTAATTTATTTCTGGGACAGAGAAAAGAAGAAAAAAAGACTTGTTTTTGTAACAGCATTATTTTTTCTGATGGTAATCACTTAAAACAAGTTATTCCTGAAAAAAATTATTTTTGTTTTCAGTTTTGCAATGTAACACTATAATCATTGTATCACATGATGAAATAGAAATAATTTCTCAAATAATTATTATCATATGCATAATATTAACTCATTCTATTTCAGTCCATTTCTTCTCCTTTCTGCAAAGTGGAATAATTTATTAGTTATCAATAATGTATGCTTATGTGTAGTGTGCATACTTCCTCTGTTTAATCCCTCAGTGGTTTTGACTAATCTTTCTGCTTTTTGTTTTCTAACTGACAAATGATTTTTATACTCCAATGTATTTATTCATTATAGGAACAAACTTCTGTTGTGCCAGATCAAGCTGTGAAGCTCTTGTGTGTAGAACTGTGCTGGCCACAGAAGTTTTACTTCAAATAATAAACTCTGTAATTTTCATCTGCATCGTATTTTTCACACGCATTGTATTTACCATCAGCACTTATTCCGCATTTTATTACGGACCTCGTAACATCTGAAAGCAGGAAGGAAAACATGTCATTTTACAGAAATCCTTGGTTTGGGGGGGTTTGGTCCAGTTTTATGGTACCATGGGAAGCATAGTGGTAACCATTCCCAGCTTTTTTTAAGACATCCAAAGACAAAGGAACTTGGGCTCTTTTTGAGACAAGTTTCATCTTGTTGTTTGGAATAAACATAGTGGTGACATAACTGGACTTTGGAGATCATAATAAGAAACAGAACTGAATAAAGCCACCAGAGGTAACCTTCAGACGCTCACATAATTTGGTTTCCAGGAGCTCAATGCCGAGTGACAATGGCATTGGTGTCTTCCTCCCAAGAAATGCAAAAGTATAATAAATGTGGCTTTCATATGTTTCTGGACCACTATCTAATGCCCTATTAAGTTACGGCACAGAGGAGGCTTTTATAAGGGGTGTGCATTTGTGTCTGTGGCATAACAGATCTGTGTGTGACTTCAGTGCTTTTTAAAAGTCCCAAAAGATTGAGATAAAGAATAGGAAACAAAGTATGCATGCTCTATGCCCTCTCCAATTATGCAGACTTAATGTACCTTCTGAAATTCATTGGGCATAGTATGGTCAGCCAGACCTTGGGGGAATAATAATTCTCTTATCACTTCGAAGAGGAGAATCTAATTTCAAGTTGAAATTTTAAAAAATTTTAGAGGATGGTTTGAATCCTTCTCTAGTGTGAAAAGCTCTTTCAGAAAAGTTGTACTGTAACAGTAATGCTTTCCAAGGATGGTCTGAAGTTTGCAGGTCTGTGTTAAAGAAAGGGATTGAGATAAAACTGTCACATTAAGAGAAGGACATCTCTTGTTTAACTGCGTTTTCCCTTCCATCAGGGAGATATTTTATTGAAATGCAGGACTTGCAATTCATATCACCAGAAGTCTGCTACAACTTCCTGTCTTGTTGCCTAGCTGATGCTAGATTATTATAGATCTAGATTATTATAAGAAATTTTCACTTTGAAGCAGGGCTATTGCCAGCATTTGGTCAAATCTGCTGTTACACAGAGATCCAGACAGTGCTTGCTAAAAATATTCTTATGCTGGTATAGGAAAATGATTGCACGGGGGAATGAAATATCTCAGACAGAAAGGATGGGTGTTTGTGTACCAGATGGTGAGGAATGTCTCCACAGCAAGAGTCTTCAACTGGATCATGTTGCCAAAACTGTGTTTAGACCAGTTCTTAAAACCTCTCTGGCCAGTGGTCCTGCATGTCCACTGGAACATGTACATGATTCATCTCTCCTGACTACTATAAAGTACATATAAAACATCTAACTATCTTAAGGATGAATAAAATGCTGTCTTATGTGATTACTTCTACCATCTGCATGAACAGTTTTTACTGAATAATCACAAGTGTCTTCTCTGAGTACAGTTCAGTCAATTCTGCACTGAGAAGAGCTGGGAAATCTCTTTGTCTTGTATAAAAGTCACATACCTTGGGGATATATATTAGCACCAGATAGACAAATCACCTACCTGTTCCATTAAATCAGATGTAGCCCTTTTATCTCCTGGCTTTTTTACACAACCTTGTTATTGTTTTTGTTTCTTTTTGATTATCATTAGTAAGAATTTTAATACTGGAGGCTCTTCAGACTGATTATGCTGTGGACACCTTAGGATGTCTATCATCTCCTCAGGCAGCCTGGTGTATACCAGGGAGCCAAGAGGAAATACCTTGATTGTAAAGTTATCCAGATTATTTTCAAATAATTGCAAGAAAATAAAGCGGTGAACTGATATTCTCAAATGCAAAACAGCAATCTTATTTTTATACTGACTTACAAAGTTACACTCTATTTCTTGTTGAAATGTTAATATAGAGTTTGGTAATTTTTTTTGCAGATAAACCTATTTCTCGTCAGTGAAATTTTCTCTCTTATATTAGATAATCATACATTCTTTGAAAATGTAAATACCCTGCACTCTTCAGACTCATGTCACTAAGTTTATAAATAATTCAAAAGATTTCTGTAAATTGAAAAACTGATAGTAAATCTAAGAAATATTAACCAATTTGACTGTTGACTAGGGTTTTTTCAGCCACAGTGATGTGGGTTTAGATTTTTGAACTCAGCCATGAATCAGAGTTGGGATTGTATGCTATTTTTTTCATTTTGTCTTTCCTGAATTTTCCTGGAGCCAGTACTATATTGAGTCTTTGTACTTAACTTTTGTCCCAGACTAGATGAATCCAATCAGATTGGAAAGTAGGCTGTAGGATTTTGAACGTGAACTATGTGTGTATTCTAGCTTTTTAGGATATAACTGGTTTTTTTGGGTTTTTTTTGTTTTTGTTTTGTTTTTTTCTGAAATTGTTTTGTTACAAAGACTCATATTGAAGCATCCTAACAACATCACAGAGCAGTGACCTCTCTGGCTCAGTTTTCTGTCTTAGATAACGTTCAGTGTGACCATTACTAAAAGGCAATTTCCCAATAAGTAGCTGTGAAGAACAGAGCAAGATCTTAAAATTAATAGAGTAATTATAAAATCTTAATGGCAGGAATAACAGTAGTTATTTATGCATTAACTGATTTAAATTTGGCTCTCAGATCTCTGAATGTTTTCATTATAAAAAGAAAAATTAGTGGAAAAGTTGAGTGAATAAGTCAACTGTCCCCACATTTAAATATTCACGTTCATTTCCTCAGTTGTTGCTGCTTATATACAATTTAAAATCTCTTTTTTCTCCAGTACATGGGACTATTTACTCTGAAGATAGACTAATTGGAGAGTCATTCATGCTAAGAATCTGTGGAGCTTTTGATGGAGTGCTGGAGCAGAGCAATGGCATGAAATGAATTGCTTAACCATAACACTTTTCAGTAAATGACAAAAATGTCATATGTAGTGGGAAACAATATTGACTAGAACAATGACACAATCAAGTCTGAAGTTTTACATAAAATTTTGAAAACAAGAAAATTAGTTTGTTCACAATAAAAATCCCTCAAGGCTCAGTATAGGAAGGCTTATTTACTTTTACTCCAGAACTACCTCCTCACTGGTTCATTTACATATGTGCACAAGCCAGTTTCTCCTTATGGGATCTTTTTCATGTGGTAGAGATACTTGAATCTGAAATTTGTGGCACCATAAGATGACATTTTCATGGCATTGGCCACACAGTCTTCATTGTTATTGTACAGGTAAAATGGCAGCTCACATAACATGCTGAAAATATCTATGAATTAAGGGTCAGCAAAACAAAGCGATTTAAAATGGCAGTCTTGTGGTCAGTCTTACTTTTTTTTTTTACTTCAATATGTTTTAGATCTGGTCGTAGTAAAATAAAAGTTCAGTAATCACATTTTTGGCATATATTTAATATGAGAAGAACTTAATGCATTATAGCATAACAGATTATATGAGGGTGACGCATTTATATTAACCATTGCATAGGCTGTTTTGGTGGTTTGGGATTTTTTCTTAATTCAGGAGCTCAGAATAAAAGCATGTGCTATTATCTTTTTTTAATCTGTAAATAGTTGAGAAAGATAGATGAAGGTACAAATAATGCAATGATGTAATATCATAGTACTTGAAGAAAGTTGTTAGCATTAGCAAATAATAAGAGCATATTACAGTTTTTACTGTAGTAACACTCTGTCTCTTCATCCAAATAACAATAAATGTAAGCATCCTATACTTTTGTAAAACAAAGGAATGTGCAGCAATAGGACTCGTGTGTTAGAATATGATTGAAGACAGAAGAGGTTTACCAAAAGTCGCAGATTGTAGGTTCGTGGGAAAAGGGGCTTGAGTTAGGTTATAAGGAAAGCTAAAAATCAGAATGCTTTGGGGGTCTCACATGAAGGTCAGATGCACTGAGTGTGTAATAAGTGGGAGGCAATGCAGCAGCCATTATCTTCCCCCTGACAAGAGAGCAGCTCACTGACCTCGTATGTTGACAAATGGAGAGGAAAACTCTGCACTGAGATGTAAATTCCCCACGCAGGTCCCTCATGAATATCTTGTTTCCAGAATTCAAGCCAGTGACCTGGAAAACAAGGTTCCTCCCCAATCAAAATGACAGGCAGAGCTGGTTTCCTGTTAGGAAGGCTACTAGATGTGTAAAAAAATTATGATTTCTGAGAAGAAAAAAAATGAGATGTCACACAGAGCAAAATATTACTTTCAAATGGTCCTCTGCATCTCCCTTGAATGGCAGCTGTTAAGAATTCAATTGTGTGTATGACACGCTGCAATGCAGGATGGAAGTTCTGTTGGGGAGCAAAAATGAATAGAAATTTTCAATTCAAATACTCATTTGAGAATATTTGAATATCTGTCATTCTTTTTAGCCTAAAGGTTAATTCTTGAAAAGAATTTCCATTAGTAACACAAATTGTAACCTTGTCAAATCCTCTTATGTAATGCATCAATGCTGAAAGACATACTCTGCAAAACTGTACTATTAAATACATAACCTTGGTTCACAGTGAATTTATACTTTTAGCAGTTTCCTTGATTTGTCAGTTATTTGTGTAAGATTTTATGGTTTTGTCTATGTACTTGTGTCAGCATACAGAGAACATTTTGTAAATGTTACTATATTCTTTTTTGCATATGTATGTTCTGTTGCCATGCTCTCTTTATTTCATAGATAGTAATTAAGAAAATTGTATGATGCCATTGCACTCATGCAAGACAAGTGGCTGTCTAAGGAATTCTCTTCTGTATGACAGATCTCTTTTCTCATTCTGTGCATGTATGCCAATGTTATATCAGGATGTCCATTATTATATTTCTGCAGTCCTGATTTCTTGTATAGGGAAAAAACGATTATGATTATTCTTTCTGGATGATGATTTAGCTCTTACTTCGCCAACAGACAGGATGCAGAATTATATAGTATTTCTATAAATACCATAATGTTTAATATTAAAGGATGCCCAAATTTAGACCCTGAACTGTGGGCAAAGGGAATGTAGACTTTTGTTAGAGACTGACAGCCTAGAGATGTTGTGGTTCTCCAACCAACAACTTAATTTACTTAAATAAATAAATAAAACTTCAGGTTTCCATTTTATAAATTAAGATTTTTTCTATAGTGGCTAGGTTTTTTCTTCTGTGGAAACTTCAGACAGATACATTAGAAGTTTTGCAGAATTATGAAATAATTTTCTTTTTATTACGGTAGTAAAATTTGTTTTCCATAAAATATTTTTAAAAGCTTTTGGCTTTGTTTTATAGTGGATTTAAATAATTATCTGCCCTTCACTGTGTTCTCTTCCTTCATTCTGTTTCATTCTGAGTTGTACCATGCACTGATGTAATGTTCATGCTGTTTCTGCTGCCTGGTACAATTTTTGTTAAAAGACAGCATGGTTTGAGTTTGCACACAGAGCTTAGGCAGAATGAATATGTTAATAAGCTCCAACCTCAGGTTGCACACTCAAATTACTATCAATTGTGCATGCAATTTTTCCAGGCTATTTGTTCTGAAAATAAGTACTAAATTATGCATTCAATGCAGTGTCATGTATGAGTACAAAAGAGGAATTTGCTTAAATATTTCCAAAAAGGAATATTTGTGTGTGCAAATATGATGCAATTCAATTATTTGATGTACCCACTTTAGCAATTTGGAAATAGGAAGACAAAAATCTTATCGTATTGAAAGTGGGAATGAAATGCTTGAAAGGCAGGCAACTGAGCCTGTGACTTACTGTGGATGTATGTATTTCAGTTATTTGGCACCAGTCATCAAATCCCTTAGTCTGGATAAAATCCTAAATATAAGTGAAAAACCAATAGAAAAACATTATGGTGAGCTGTCCTAGCAAGGCATATATTGTCAAGAAACTGCATTGTTTATAGTTGCTCTTCATTTCCTTGTCAAAGGGTGTTTTCAAACTCCGACAGATTTATGAGGGAATACACTTTAGTCACAAATCTAAGATTACCTGACACTGAAAAATGTTCAGATCTGTCCAAGGAGGAGACCATGTGCAGGCAGCATATCTACTCTGTTGCTTTGGCTCTGCTCTTTCATGACTTTTATTTTCTTTTTCACTTGTTTAAATGTGTCAGTTCATTTTTCTGGGAGTAGCAGGTATGAAGTAAGACCAACTGATGTGACAAGAATACAGGGATTACTTGGTAGGGTGTGTTTTAAATGGTCTATGACTCACACATGTTAGTTTGTAGCTTTACACCTTTTTTAACACTATAGCTTCAAGCCCTATATGCTCTGTCTCATGTACTCCAAAGCACATACTAAATACCATCAGTACTCTTCTAAGACATTGAAAATGTCCAAGCTGTAAAGAAGCTCTCCCAAAGTAAACCGCAATGAAAAGCAACTATAAGTGTGTGTATGTGTATATATATATATATGTATATATGTATATGAGCCAATCCCACACTCTCAGAGCAATAGGAAACAAATGAGAGAGGTATTAGGAAGCCTTTGCATGGAAAAAACACAATTGTGGAAGAAAGAGGAACGACGTATTTGAAACCAGATGGATATGGATAACCTTAGAAGACAAACACAATTTTAGATCCTCTTGGAGTAAACAAGTTAAGCAAGTTAACTTATAGAAACAGACAGCAGTTCCAGATCTACACATGCTAGACTGATGTGATTTGAAGTCATGAAGATGCAGATGAAACAATTAAATTCATCTTGAAAGTTTTCCATTGAAGGTCCCTAATATAATGCTATGGACTTCTTGTTGGCCATCTAAGAGATTCCTCCATGACATTGTTTTTCCAAGCTCCAAATCTTCTCTCGAAAAGGGATTAATTTTCCTGAGTAATTGTGGCAATTGTGTCCTGAGATCTGTATTGCTAGTGCAAGTCAGGAGGAGACAACTGCATGGCAACTTCAAAGTTCTGTGGCAATGGTTCTTGGTCTGGTGAAGTATGTCGAAACACGAGGGATTTCCTCTCCTCAGTGAGAGATGGCACTGGTTGGAAATAGACAGTAGGCTATAGCAAGGTCTCAAGTACAGGATGCAAGTTTGGTAAATTGAATTTCACATTGTGCAAAGGTATAGCTGTGATAACCTATAGGAGGCTGGGCATAAAGCAAAGATCATTCAGCCATCACAATTTGTGGTATGGTCAGACAGTCTACTCTGGTCGTGGGGGCAGAAGAGAGTTGAGATTCCCTGACACTGAAGATAATGTTTTTTCACAATCTAATGAACTCTGAAAGCATTATAGAACTTCAGGACCCTTGCCTGTTAACCTATAATCAGAATAAAATAAATTATTTTTAATGTGGTAGTAAAAAAAGGAAGTCGGTATTTAATCATAAGCACTAAAATTTGAATATCTGTGGGTAAAAAATATATCCACATTTGTTAAAGACAGCTAGTGTTATTCTTTGTTCAAATAAAGGGGGAATTGCGCCCATACCCTGGGAACATCTTGTAAATGAGTTTGCATAGAGAGTCGAGAGGGATTTGAAACTTCCACTTTTGTTTGGGACTTCCAGTTCTGATCTGAGGATGGGAAGTAAGAGATGCTTGCTGACACAGGCATCAATAAGAGACAGCATGGAGCTGAGCTTGCTAGAAACTGTTTTGAAATAAGTTATACTAAATTAAATTTAGCCACAGCCAAAGAATTCCTGCCTGAATTTTTGGGTAGGAAGATTATCTTTAAAACTGATTTTCAACAAATTCAGCTTATTGTGTATGTTCTGATCTACACATCCAGGTTATGGGGAGGCGGAGCAGAACTGGAGTTGCTGAGAATGGCAGAGTTACTGTCAAAACCTTGAAATGTAGGACATGTGTTGTAACATAAACATAGCAGTTTCAAATTATCAAGACATCAGGAGTTGTGGAGTCTTTTTGTCTTTTAAGTAGTGTTACATTTTCGAGAGGAGAAAAATCAAATATTTCTGTGCCTTTAAATGTTCATAGTATTTTTCAAAAGATGTCTGACATTTATTTTAGGTGATAATTCGAAACCAAGAGGTGAAAGATGTTGAATTGAACCTGCAGTAGATTACATGTCAATCACCAGTTGACTTCTATTGTTGAGGATTAGCTCAATGAATGCTATAAGGAATATTATTTAATTGTAATTGAGAAGTGGGAGTGTGAGAGAAAGACTTACCTTTAAGTCTCTAGAGGCTTTGAACAGTAGCTGCCTACAGAGAAGCACTCAGACTGAGATAAACTCGAGGACACTTACCCAACAAGAACTAGACTGATTTCTTTTCCTGGAAAGAAAACTATATTTAATCTCATTTATTACTTAAAAAATATTTCGTCATCTTCATAATATGTAAGCATCCTGATCGTCTGAACACAATAATTTGTCTTACAGATAGGCCAGAAAAAAAGAGAATTTTATAGGACTATAAATAAAATTCTTGTTAATTATGTGCAAAAAAGTGTCCCTTTACCCCCATTTGTGGCTACTAGATGCTAGGCTAAGTAACATGAAAAATGAATACACTGAAAATAGCTCTTTTAACATACTTAAGTCAGAGTTAAGCTCATTTTTTTAAACATCGGATATACTGATTTCTATATTTGTTTTCTATATCTTGATTATTTAAAAGGGTTAAGGCAGCAAGCACTCACAGGGCGCTCTTAAATAAAGGAATGAAGGGACCTGTAGTGCTTGTGCTCCTACTTCCAGCTGTTGTGGAACGCATATCCTTGGGCATCCTTCCATATTCCTCCAAACACTTCACTTTGAAGTGTGAGAGTAAACAAATACATTTGAACTTCTTGTTTTAATAATACGGAGGCAACCACTTCAGGTGAAATGTTCAGTCTGTACACAGCTATTCATATTAAGATACATTAATGTGGATCTAGATAGAATGAGTTTTGTGTGACATACCTGCAGTTTTTCTCTGGGGCTCTCACTGAGCATTAGGAGATTATGATTGCAAATTTTTTCAAATTTTGCAGCCAGCAATTTGGTGAAAAATGGTCTCAGGGACAGAAACACTAACATGTATCATAGAATCATAGAATGGCTTGGATTGGGAGGGATCTTGAAGATCATCTTATACTAAACCTCCTCCTTTGGGCTTCCACTATACCAGGTTGCTCAGAGCTCCATCCAGCCTGGCCCCGAACACTTCCAAGGATGAGGCATCTACAACTTTGCTGAGCAACCTATTCCGGTGCCTCATCACCTTCACAGTAAAGAATTTCTTACTAATATCTAATCTAAACCTATTCTCTTCCAGTTTGAATCCATTCTCCTCTGTCCTGACCCTGCACGCTCTTGTATAAAGTCCCTCTCCATATGTCTTTCTTGCATGTTCCCTTCAGGTACTGGAAGGCCACAATTAAATAACCCCTAAACCTTCTCTTTTTCAGGCTGAAGAATTCCTATTATTTTTGCTTTTCCTCATAGGAAAGGTGTTCCATCCCTCTAATCATCCTGGTGGCTTCCTCTGGACTTGTTCCAACACGTCAATGTCTTTCCTGTGCTGAGGATCCCGGAGCTGGGTGCAGTGCTCCAGGTGGGTCTCACCAGAGCAGAGCAGAGGGGCAGAATCCCGTCCCTGCCTCCCCTGCTGCCCACACTGCTCTGGATGCAGCCCAGGACACGTTTGGCTCTCTGGGCTGTGAGTGCCCATGGCTGGGTCATGTCCAGCCTCTCACCCACCAGCACCCCCAAGTCCTTCTCTCAGGGCTGCTCTTGATCTGTTCATCCCCAGCCGGTGTTGACAGTGGGCCTTGTCCCTCTGGATATCTTGTCATTCAGGTGTGTCAACCACACCGCTCAGCCTGGTGTCGCTGCCAATTCACTGAGGGTACAATCGATCCTTCCATCTATGTTGTTAAAGATGCTAGATAGAGACCACTGAGGGACACCACTTGTCACTGATGTTCATCAGGACTGAGCCATTGACCACCACTTTCTTATCCATTTGACTGTCCACTCATGGAATAAAGCTCTCTCCATTTTAGAGAGAAGGATGTTGTAGGGGACAGTGTCAAAAGCTTTACAGAGTCCAGATAAATGACATCTGTAATCCCTCCCTTGTCTACTGATGGAATTGCTTGATCACAGAAGGCCACTGGGTTGGTCAGGCAGGACTTCCCTTGGTGAAGCTGTGCTGGCTGTCTCGAATCATCTCCCTGTACTCCATGAACCTTAGCCCAGGTTCTAGGAGAATCTGTTCCATTTATAACCTTTTTAAAGATGGATACAATGTGTCCCTTTTTCCAGCCACCTGTGACTTCACCAGGCTGCCATAACATTTCAAATATCGTAGAGAGTGACTTGGCAACTACATCAGCCAATTTGCTCAGAGCTCTGGGATGCATTTCACCAGTTCCCAGAGGCTTCTGTAAGTTCAGATTTCTCAAGTGGTTATGAACCCAACTTTTAATTACAGTGGAAGGGACTTTCCTTCCCAAGTCGCCATCCTGCTATCTATTCACCTGAGAGGTGTGGGAAGAAAGGTTTTCATTGAATACTGTGATAAAAGTTTGGTGAGTTCCTCAGCCTCCTACTTATCTGTTGTTACCAGTTTGCCAGTGTTATGAGAGGGCGTTCACCTTCTTTGACCTTACTTTTCTGGTTTGTATGCCTGTAGAAGCCCTTCTTGTTCTTTGCATCTCTTGCCAGGTTCAGTTCCAGCTTTGCCTTGGCTGTCCTCAGCCTATCCCTACGGAACTGAACTTCATCTTTATAACCTTCCCACGTCACCTGTCCTAGCTTCAGTTGTCTATGTATCTGGTTTTTCCGCTTTAGTTTGACACAGAGGCCCCTGCTCAGCCATACTGATCTCTTGCCTTCCTCGTCCAATTTCTTGTGCATGGAGAGTCAGCTCTTGCACTTTATGAAAGATTTCCTTACAGATCTTCCAGCACTGTTCCACTCCCTTGTCCCTGAAGGCAGTCTCCCAGGGAATACCACTGACTATCTCCCTGAAGACCTGGAATTCTGCTTCCCTAAAGTTCAGGGTCCTGATTTTAGGCCTCACCTGACCCCTATTCTCAGGACTGCAGGCTCCACCAGTGCATGATCACTGCAGTCTAGCCTGCCTCCAATCTTGACATCCTCGATTAGCTCACTTATACCAATGACCATCAGACCTATGTGATGTATTTGCAGAAAAAGAGAGGAAATATGTTTAAAAAATTTGGAAATTATGGAATATTTGGCTTACAAGCCTTCATTTTGAAGTTATCTATGAGTTGTCAAAAAACATAAAGCTATACTGGAAAAATGGTCTTATCTATTTAATGCATTACACATTTATTGTAGCAGTTATAATTATATATCAATATACATGTGACAGGTTTGTGATGCATGCTTATATTTGCCATAAACATGAAGTAGCACCCAAAATGACTGTACAGTGACTGTTCTTACTATACATTCCTTAGAGAAGACGGGAGAGATTTGTAAAAGTTATATTGCCGAGCGAAAGTACAGATAAAAAGCCCTAAATTCATAAATATAATAGTTTGTTGACAATCTCAGTGCAACTTCTCTTAGATTTGAAAAATAGTGCAGAAAACAATTCTACAGCATGGTATAAAGTACATCCAAGTAAGTCTGCTTTGGGACTGGTGTGTAATGAGACTGTCGCATCCCATTGACCCTACGTTAGCCCATGTGTTTAATTAATGAATATACCACATTTCATTGTGATGATGTAATTTGGTCTTCTACAAACATTCACTCAAATAATTCTGCTCTTTAAAAACAATATGTCCTTCAGCATTAACTAAGGCCTTGTGAACTTCATAGTAGCTACCTATTATAACAGTAAACACAAAAGAATACAATAAAATAGATACTTGCATACAGACTATATATAAGACCCTATTTTTATGGAACTGGCTGACTCAAAGAGGAGCACAAGACACCTGTTTCTCAGTAGTCTGAATGCATCAGACATACTGAAAAATAGGAGAGACTATTCCTCATAATTTTAATGTGAAATATGGCAAAATCTGTTGGGGTGTGTTCTTTTCTCTTTTTTTTAAATATTTCTACATATTTGACTTTGAATTTTATTTTTATTTGATTTTAAAAGCCCTATTCTTCTGTGCAAACCCAGGAATTGTATTTATTTATTTATTTTATACTAGACATAAGCCTTAAGCAAAACGTATGACAGGTTCAATAATGACAGAGTGCAAGGCTTCTGCTCTTTGTTTGCTTCAGGTCTATCAGACTGACCAAATTCTGATCTCAATATTAGGATAATCTTGGAGCTGCTGTAATGATGCTCTAACTGCTTATGTTTGGTAATATTAAAAAGTTGATGCAATACAAAACATAGCATATTATAACTCTTTTTGGGTCATATGGAAAAACTTCAAATTCATTAATTAGAATTTGATTCCGACTTGAATTCTTCCCCTACACTAAAAATGTGATTTGTGACTAATTAAAACCGTCATTTGTGCTGCTATATTTACATTTTTCTGTATTTGAGACTATACTATGTGCATCACCATACATGCCATTGTAGTAGTTCCATGGTTAAGTTAAAACTAAGAGAAACTATGAAATATTAAAAAATGCTTTATTTTGCTAGGGGTTACTTCTTGCATTGAAAATCTCTAATCAAGTAAGAGGCTAAACAATGATGGAAAACCAAAATCTCTAAAATACCCTCACAGAAATATCTCTGATATTTGACTAAATAGAGGAACTACTCAAAATGATTCGTGATCAGTTTTATTCTGTCTTATGTTTCTGAAAAAAAAAAACAAACCCAAAAACCTACAAAAAACTGTCTGGATCCTATCAGATTTTGAGAGTAAAGTAAATAGGATTGAATCTCTGCATGTTTATGGTAGTTAATATGTAGAGAGAACACTTTTATAGTATTAGTTTGGCTTCTGTTCAGAATCTAGCAATATTCATATTAAATTTCTATTTAAATCTCTTGTAGAGTTGAATAAGTAGAAGATTAACATATTTTTCTACCATGTTCTTAGTATTTATCTTGACAGTTGACTTATCTACATAGACAAAAAGAAAAAAAAATCCTCACTTGGGCCAAAAATTAATTATTTTTAATTAAATAAGTTGTTTATATAAATATATAAATAAATTTAAATTAATATTTAAATTAATAAATAAAAACTTCAGTTTTAAAAAGGAATATAGACACATTTTTCTAAGTGTTTTTGCAATCTTTTAAAGGTTAGATGAAAATTCAGCTGAATGCAGAGTATCCATGCACTTTTTGTCTCAAGTAAGTTGTGTGAGAAGTTGGTTTTGGAAGTCTTTTGGCTCTTAGATCGGAAGAGCACACGTCTGAATGCAGAGTATCCATGCACTTTTTGTCTCAAGTAAGTTGTGTGAGAAGTTGGTTTTGGAAGTCTTTTGGCTCTTCCAAAAAAAACTTTAATGAAAACAAAAGTGCATCAAATCCTCTGCATCCACCTGAATTTTCAGCTAACGTTCAAAATTTTATAAAAATATTTGTGAATTCTGCAGTCTAGACGGAAATGATCAGAAATGTTTTTGAGCTACAATACACAAAAAATTTCCATTTTTGCAGCACAGAGATAAGCAAAATCTCCAAATTTCAGGGATGAGTTGCACTTCCTGAAGGGAGCTTCATTAAGAGACAGAATAAATTTTTGCCATTTGTGAAAATGAGGGAGGATGAAAAGATGAAAATATTTCTTTATGAAGTGGCCAGTTCTCAGAATAGCTTAGATTCTACTTTGTTTCCCTTCCCACTATTTTCCAGATATTTTCTGATCTCACACATTCTCTAAATTGGAGGAAAATAGGATTTGTTTTCATAGGTTTTCCTTTCCCTGTAATATTACTTTAGTTTTATATCAGACTTCTGGTGAAATACCCAACCTGCTATAAAATTTGCATTTACAATCAGCCTTGTGTTAAAGTAGGCTTATTAAGCTGTTTCACAAAAATTGAAGATTAATATTCTCTCACATGAGGACAAGCTGAAGTACTGATAGATTTATGGAGTCTCTAAATATTATTGATTTAATGTAATATGATTTTATAGAAAAGTTATTAGTTGTTGAAGCACATTAAAAAGAACTTTAATCTTCAGCATAGGCATGCAGCAATTTATAAATCAGACTTTTGAAATGTCTCGTGCTGGAAAACTATACTGAGATATTGGAAAATCACTACTTTCTTTTCATTTTAAATTTATTTTATCTGGAAGATCTAAAATGTACTCCTGTCTCCTGTGGATATTGTGCTTTAGAATTCTGCAATGGATGTAATTTCGTATTTAATACCATATTCAAATTTTTTAAGGAACTTCATTGTTTTGTGACAGGTGAAAAGATGTTTCACTACAGAGAGTTTAGTGGCCTTATGAATATTTATAAGCATACTTTTCACAGCTGTACAGCAGACAATCAATTTCAGTGATTTTCATATGCAGTGGATTATAAGGTTTTCTGGTTTTTGTCCTTTCCAGATTAAAATTTTTATCCTTTCTTTTTTTTGCTTTAAAATCTGATAAAAATTACAATATTTTCCTCTAGTGTTCTAGAGCCTGCCCAATACCACCCACAATTAGAAAAACACCAGGATCTTTGCAGACCACCCTTCAGCCATCACACTGACAAAAAAATTGTAGGACTCATATTAGACAAACTGCATTGGGAACAGGACACTCAGCCTTTGACAGAAGCTGGTGGGCTATTAAGGAAGTAGCCAAGTAGCAGCATGCTGTTCTGACACTTTTCTTGCAGTCGATGAATACATTCACTCCTCTAAGTGAATGCCAAGGCGTCATGATTAGCATAATTAGAGCATACCTTTGTGGCACAATTATAACTGTACGAAGTTGCAGCAAGCGAGACTTGGTTGCAATTGGTGATATGCCTCATTATCTAAATACACAGCTTCTGATTTCAAAGACTGTTAAGTGAGATGGAGTAAAACTACGCTTGATTTGCCCTGGTGTTGCCTGACAGAAACCTTACATATATTTTTCCTCCTTAGCTTAAAACTAAAGTTATGCTTTGTGCTACCTTTATGCTTTACATTAGCAGCTGAGCCAGATAAAACATTTGTCCTCTACAAAGTATTCCCAATTGCCAACTGCCTAAACAATAACACATATAGAAACATATAGAAAATCACACTAATTTCTACACTGTTGTAGATCTAACTGGAGGGGCAGAGCACACTTCAGTACATGAGTCATTGTGCATTTTCAAATGTACAAATATGATAAAGTGTGATACAACATAAGTATGATGCTGAAACCCAGGAGTCTCTAAAAGCCGTCACCAGAAAATCTATTCAAAGACAGAAGTCTAGTCCATTATATAGTAATAATAGTTCTTGTCCTTATAAAGAGAATCTTTCAGCATAGTTAGAAAACTTTTCTGCTGATATCCTCTCACTTAATGGCTCCTGTTCTTTATTACTTTCTTCTCTCTGGATCTCTGTTTTCTTCTCCACTGCACCTGCAAACCTCAGAAAAAAACACGACCAAGACTGCATTTACTAAGCTGAGTTGTTCAGTTCATGATGTCATAAAACAAGTTAGAAGTCTACGTATGTAGAAGTCTTGATCAGAGAGTAAATACTCAGTAAATTGTAAAGGGTAAACCTGATTAGAGTATGTTAGATGGGCTACGTTGAGGGCTAGCTCTTTCTCACGTAGCCTAGCTCACTCTACGTGGCAATAGGGTGTGCACGGTCAGTCTGTCAGCTGGTTCTGGTCAGTCTTTCCCTGACCAGCACATGAGCAGAAGCTCTGGGTCACTTGGTCTAGGAACTGAAGATTGGGAAAACTATTATCTCTTCTCCAAGTGCTTTCAGTTGTCACCGCTGTTGATCTTTGTTGACATTTTCCACTTGGTTCCATATTATTCTTCAGCTCACATAGTCATGTTGCTCTTTCTAACAATATTTGCAGGAATTATCTCTTTCTTCCTTTACCAGCCCTTTCAACTCCTCCTTGTCTCTCCTGTATGCTGCACAGTGAGCTTTTACTTAAATCTATTTCTTTTCTTCCCCTTCTTTGACAAAAGGATTATCTTTTACTATATGTTGCACAGTAATGTCACAGCAGATCTTCACAATGCTTTTGGATATTTTTGTGAATTGGTATTGGTATAAAAAGGAAAAAAACCCCCAAAAACCCAGAGATCTATAATTTGTTATTAAAAAGTTTGCTATTTATAATTCAAAACACAGTTTATGAAATTTCTTGCCTTTTTAAAAATCTTTGCTAAAACTACTGTTTTGTGCAAAGGCGTTCTTTATCAAGGGCTGAAAATGAAATCACTGTTTTAATTAGGAGTATTTTTCCATTTCTCAGATGAAAGGTGTTCCTTCCATAAATCCACTTTTTCTCTTTTCTTCCTTAAAAAGCAAAAAAACCCCTCCTCCAAAACAAGAGTCTGTTCACATGCCATTTTTGATTTCTCAGTCAGAAATGTATTGTGATTTTTGAGCCGCTTATCCACATACTGTATTTTTCAGAGGTCATACCTGTTCTGGTGAGCTTCTCCCTTTACATGCAAAAAAGTAGAAAAAACATGTAAATAAGTTCTGAGACTGAAGTCCTGGTTCTGTGATAAGCTTTTTGTGGGTAGATGATATTATATGGCAAAACCTAATGTTGTAAATAACCTGGCTTTATTTTAGCCTTGTATAATATCAAGGCATGCTTCCTATGATTTTTTTCCCCAATCATTCTTTCTAAAGGCAAGGAAGGTAGAAGTGAATGCAAATCACATTTTTCTCCTCCCACACATACATGAAGACATTTTAGGCAAAGAAAAAAGCTTACTTTTCATTCATAAATCTCTCAGTGATAAAAATCACTAATAACTAATTCCAGATAGCCAGGATCTGAATATACCTAAGTAAGAAAAAGAAGGATGAGAATATAAATTAAGATAATTCACATAATTTGAAAGAATGATTCTTGCTTAGGCTTACTAAGTAGACTTTTTAAAGAATTTTTATGTAGAACATAGATAAATATCAAAAGTAAAACTAAACAGTGTTTTTAAGTCTATAATCTTGTTAAACAACTACTAAAAGAAGTGTAAGAGTCTTACCCTCGTCTCACTGAAAACTCCCAAAAGCTGTCATTGATTCAGTGACATTAAGTTTGCAACCTTAATCTGCCACTCTCAGCTAACTTATCTAAGATTCCAGTGCTGAAAATCTTCAGTTTTCCTCAATGTCTATGTATTTTTATGTAGTAATGTTAAAAAAAGACTAAGCCTTATCCTAATCTACATTTAATAAAATGGTTTTTGTTAGGGCCAGATACTGAAACACAGAGAGTAGCTAGGAACTACAAATACCGCATTTAATAATGAACTTCATATTGTGTTTAGTTGAAGCTATGGTCAAGGGAAGAAGCACGTAAACTATGCTGGAGGAAAATCTGAGTGATATTTGTTGCCTGTTTTCCAGAGGCTGTAATACACCACTTACTTCTCCAGGACTTGGGCTAAGGAAAGACAGGACTGAAGGGTTGTCTCACCTATTGATTTGTCTCACCAAAATGACTACTCAAAATGCTTTCTTATTCCTCTTGCAAAACTCTGTGTATGTCTAATTTCATAAGTTGCTTCTGTATTTTAATTTTAAAATTTCCCATGTAGTCTAGAGCTTTGTAAGTCTTCCCATAATTGCACTGAACCAAGCGGTTTGGCACATGACCTCATGTGGCTTTCCAGATCTGGATGTTTCTTCATCTGTTTTTGTTCCTGTGGTGCACAAAGAGGAAAGATGATGGCTCAGTGCCTGCAGTGACACCTGTCTCTCACCTCTGTTTTTAGGAGGCAAGCTCCAGCCTGCAACTCTTTTTCAGAGACATGGCTTTGCTCTGACTCTGTGGTTGCCACCTTCCCCATGTCCCTGGAAAGCAAGGACCTTTGTCAGAACTGGAGACCAGTACCTAAACCGACTTTGATTTTTCATGGGAAGATCTAAACAACTTTCAGCTCAATTCATACAGCTTAGCTCAGCACATACTGAGAGTACTGATTGCCCATACCCTCTATAGGTGTTCTTCAAAGCATACTTAACAATTAGAGAAAAGCAAATGCCATATTTTTGAGTGGTGTCATACTAGTTTTCATTTATATACAACAGCCACTGAAAGAGTTAAGCTCTGAGTGCTCATTTATTACTATGCATAGTTATTATTACACATAATGGCAAAGTAACACATTGTAAATGGTTTGTCTTAAGCACCTAACAAATATTTTGTAGGAAAAGAAATGCTACTTTCTGAATTACTGCCCTAGAACAGGAAAGATTTCTAAACAAGATAACACAATTGAATAAGAAATGGGATTTCTGAAGTGAAGGAGGTCCAAAAAATAATTCGTGATAATCATTCATAAATTTTACCACTCCATTGCCAAAGCCAAGACAAATTAAGGCTATAATAGATTTTGCACATTTTTAAATTTCATAGGGATTTGCTGATATTCCAGACACAGTATGACTATGTTCTTCAAATATGATGAAATTTAAATGTGTAGAGATAGAGAAAATCGAACACAGAATTGTTCACTCTTCACATTACCTCTCTGAAGGACCAGGATCCTTTTGGAGAAAATGAAACCAATATGCAAAATTTAATATTTTCTTTTCGAAGACATTGGACTTTCTATCTAAATGCAGCACCCCTTAAGGTTATTGGCTATTCTGATGCCATTAGAAAAGTGATGCAAAAAATCAGTGCACTTAATTCAGGTAAATTATATACCTACAGAAGTAAAAATTGCCATAGCTCTCATCTGTACACCACTGCAAAGATTATGTAAACATTTCTGCACAGAATTATTCATAACAACTCCGTCTTCTGGCACTGGTTGGGATGCTGTATAAGTTGTGGAATGTAAAATATCATTTGAAAAGTGCCATGTCATTGGGAGAAGGCACGTGTTTTTGTTACTTACACAAAAGGCCTTTTGAATTAGACATATATGTCATCATGATATTAGACAGAAGCTAAATTTGGTATAAATACCCATACAGCCACTCTTCTATATTAACCTGTTTGTTTATCTTCACACATTTTATAACTTTTTTTATACTCTTTGAACCACTTTTAAGTATTCAAGGTCCAAACTATAGGTCACCTTGGTCAGAATACACTGTGCCTTTTGAACAACTTGTAAAAAGCATTATTCTTAAGACACATCTTTTTCAGCAATTTCTCATTCACTTGAATAGACAACTGAAAAAGTACATTGTGTGCAAGAATTCTGTTTTTTGTTGGTTGTTTTTTCTTTTCATGACTGGAGTGCATGAAATGCCTGATATACTGAGGAGTGATTTTGAAGTGGAGGACCTAGTGCTGTGCCACTACTTGCACTTGGAGACCAGCTGTGCCAGTTGCTGTATTGGAAAAAATGCCTGCTGTGAATCTAGTCTGCATGTGTTGCTTAATTTCCTGAATTATCATATTCCCCTAATCAGTTTCTGAGTTAAGGACCAAAATTGAGGATCCAGGTGAGCAGCAAGGATTTAATGTCTAGAATGAAATAGTCTATTTTGTCTCTTTTTTTTTTCCTTGCAAAATATGGGTACATTTATTCCATGTATCTTGTCTTAGCCACTGAACACTTCTTTTGATTCCACTTCATCTAATTGACCTAAATGATATTTCACAAACTCAAGAGACTTAAGCAGTATTATAAGAATCAGATGAGGGCATATCTACCATGGATCCACAAAATAAATAAATTTGTCAGACCTAGTAAGTGGAGACAGTTGAATTGTTCAATATAAACCAAATATTTACTGCCTTTCTCAGTATACATATTTTCATTGAATTGAGCACTACCGTGATGAATTTTTTCATATATGTAACTGCTTATATACAGATGCTTTGAAAAATACAGCTTGGTTTGGCACTATTAAATAAGGTTCACAAATGCCTTGACCACAGGATCAAGGCTGGACTTGTAAACTTTTATTTGTGTTATATACTCCATAAGAGGTAAAAAAAATTATGTGGTAAGATTTTTCACAAAATCACACAAATCTACCCTTGTCTATTTGATTCCATTTGTTAGAAAAACAACAAGAGGGAGAGATTTCAATACCAGAATTGAGCTATTCTTGTGCTTGAGGAAGACATGTAAGAAAATTTTATGAAAAAACAATACTGCAACCTGAGGTCTATGAATTAAATCCTCAGTGTTTATTGACTACAAACATCTCATAAGACATAATGCAAGTTCACAAATCAAAGGAGGAATAACTCCATTAAATGGCTTTTGGATGATTGTATCTTTTTAATGATAGATGAATTATAAATTTGGATGGGCATAAATGCTTGACAATTTAATTGCTCCAGTTTGGATAGTAACATATGATAAACTGCTACTTCTTTGTGGCTGCACAAAGGTTTTAAAAGTACTTCTGGTGATATGCTGCAGCAACATACTGAAAATAATTTGAATGGTCTCTGATGTTATCTCAAATCTTCTTTCAGAGGAAATCCTGCTGTTAAAAGAAAGTTCTTATTTAAAGGATAACATCTGCTGCCTGTCAGCATAAAGTGACTACTTAAATGGTTGTTTGTGGTTGCTAGAGCAAGCTTAACTATGAAGTTTGAGGTACAACACATGTACACTTGGTCTACAGCATATTTTCTCCATGTCCTAGCTTTCTCTGGTGTTGGATTGCTTCATGTAGCTGGTTTAAACAGCCAGTGTGAGTGTATGGTGGTCAGGTCTGTGAAGTCTTGTCCTCCTGCAGTTTTTCCTGTGCACAGAAATAGAGATGAAGGAGGTGGAGTACCTTACAAAACAAAACCTTTCATGAGTGCTGAAGAAGACAAATTACCAGCAGCTTAGGCTGCACTTGTGTTCATTCTCTGCTTTCAGGGTTCTGTGAAGGAAAAGGACAGTGCTGAGGTGGTAACACTTTTACAGGCTCTGTAGTGGAGTGGTAAATGTTATCAAGAGAGGGGCAGACAGGTTCTCTCTTTTCCCACTGATAAGCTTGTTTGTGCAGTAATGCCAGTGATGACCTTCCCTCTTTCACTTTTAAGTGCTATCAGAAATGCCAGGCTTCTAAAAAGTGGAAATCATGCCTTGAAAGACAGGCTTATTTAGTTACTATCATTTGGGCTCATTTTTATTTATATTTTTGTAGATAAAAATAATATAGTTCCACATAGGATGGTTAAAAATGGAATTCTTAAAAAAAACTTGACAAAACTAGATATTGAGAGAGCCTCTTTTCCTCATGAAATACAATTTTCATGTTATATTTAAAAATTGACCACTCCAAATATTTTTTATTATATTACATAAGGATAATATGGACCTTGATATTTAGGAACTTTAATTTCTATACACTAACATAAAATTTCTTTGACTGTGCTTTTTGTATTCTCACAGAATGAAGGAGGAAGCAAACAAATTTCCAAGGAAAATACCTTTGGCAAATACACTCTATTCTTGTTGGCAAGAACATACTGTGTATGTTGACAGAAGCGATTCTTCACCTTGATTTATTACTTCTTCTAAGTGCTGTCATCTGTCCAGATCTGGGCTCCCCAGCACAAGGGCACTGACACAGTGAAGTGAGTCCAGGGAAGAGACACCAGGATAATTGAGGAGCTGGGCTATATGGCATGTAAAGAGAGTTTAAAATGTCGTGGGTTTCACAGAATCACAGAATGTGTAAGGTTGGAAGGGACCACTGGAGGTTGTCTGATTCAACCTCCCTGCTCTAGCAGAATCCCCTCCCTAAAGAATATTACTCAGGATTGAGTTCAAATGATTTTTGAATATCTCCAAGGCTGGAGACTCCACAACCTCTCTGAGATACCTGCTTGAGTGCTTGTCCAGCATAAAAGTTAAAAAGTGTCTCCTGATGTTCAGAGGCAACCTTTGTGTTTCACTTCATGCGCAGCGCCTCTTGTCTGATTGCGGCACACCACTGAAAAGAGCCTGGCTCCTTCTTTGCACTCTTTCTTTGAGTACTTATGCACAAGCAGTAAGATCTCCCTGAAGCTCTTGTTCTCCAGGCTGAACAGTACTAGATCTCTCAGCCTTTCCTCCTGTAGGAAGTACTCTAGTCCTTTAATCATCTTTATGGTCCTGTTTTGGACTCTTTCCAGTAGCTCCATCTCTCTCTTGTACTGAGGAGATCAGAACAGGACACAGTACTCCAGATGTGGCCTCTCCAATGCTGAGTAGGGAAAAAAGATCACCTTCCTCAATCTGCTGACAATATTCTTTTTAATGCAGCCCAGCCATTGGCCTTCTTTGCAGCAAAGGCACATTGCTTGCTCGTGCTAACCTTGTTGCCTACCAGGAATCTCATGTTATTTTCTGCCCAACTGCTTTCCAGCTGGGTCGCTCCCAGCACATACTGGTAACTGGGCTTGTCCCGCTCTTGGTGCAGGACTTTGTACTTCTCCTCATTAAACCACATTAGGTTTCTGCCAGCCTATTTCTCCCTCTGACAAGGTCCGCCTGGTTGGAAGCACAAACCTCTGGAGCATAAGCCACAGCCACTCCTTTCCAGTTTGTGTCATCTGTACATTTACTGAGGATATACTTTTTTCCATCATCCAGATCATTAATGAAGCTATTAAACAGGACTGAATCAGTATTGAATCCTGGGGTACACCACTAGTTATTGACCTCCAGCTAGACATTGAAACACTGATCACCAGTCTCTGGGCCCAGACATTCAATCAGTTTTCAATCTACATCCCTGTTGGCTTAACTAGCCTGTACATCAACAGCTTGTCTATGAGTATCTTACATGAGACAGTGTCAAAAGTCACTTCAGTAATCCTCTGCTTTTCTGTGTCCACACGGGCAGTCACTTTATCATAGAAGTTTGTCAAATTGGTCAAGTATGACTTCCCACTGGTAAAACCATGCTAACTACTCCTGAAAGTTTTCTTGTGCTTAGTGCTCCTGGAAATAGTTTCCAGGATTTTAGAGGAATGTCTGCTTCTAGGACTTGTTCAAAAAGACTGGTTTAAGAAATTAATCTATTGCTGTTTCTAATTAAGTATTATTACTATCATTAGACTGGATAACCTCCATAGATCACATCCAATCTAATTGCACAATGGTGGCTAGCAGGACCAGACTAGGAATATTGCCATGCACATTCATTCAGTGATATTACTTAATCTTATGATAAGTGCATCTACGCATTTCGGACTCTAAACCAGAATACACACTTCCTTTCTGTAATGTTGTTGTAGGGCAGTGGGTCTGGAGGGTCTTCCCTCCTTTGGATGTGGTGTAGACCTCCACTAAATAAGCGAATGTTATACCCATTTTCCTGTCCAGTGGACAACTGGAAGATGACTTCAATGGAGGTGATGTCTTACTCCTTTTTTTGATGCTTTAGCTCATGTTCTGCTTTATATTTAAAACAGTTTCTTATATTCTTCAGTTTGTTCCCCTTTATAAAGAACAAGATAACTCCTGTGGACCTACAATAGATAGACTTCGACCTAACTGAAATCTCTTCCCATGAAGTACGGTGAGTAACGCCACGTTTCTCAGCTTGACAGTAATGATAAAAATACTGAAGTCTAATAAAGAAAGCTCATGATATTCTGCCCCAGCATAAATACTGCCTCTGATTCTGGAGTAACACAACCCCCACACCAAGCGTACCATGGTTCATAGTACAGCCTAAGTTCTGACGTCATCTGCAATTCCCTGTCTCTTTGTTAGTCATTGCATTTTGACCACACATGCCTGGCTTCCCTCCCTCTGCCCCGTGTGGGACTTGGTTCAAGAACATAATACAAGATTCTTACTTTCCATACTTTCTAAATTGAGACAACTCTCAAGGAAAGTAAGGCAGCACTACTGAAATGCATGTCCACGGATGAGCGTATAGTCAGTGTGAGAAACAGACGTCAGTAAAATAATGCTTCAGGGTCTTATCAATGTCCTTTACACTCAGCCACCCATTGTAGAGAAGCCCTTTCATGGCACGAGTGATTAACCCAAATGAAATGATCTCCCTACTTATAATCACAGTTTCATTTGATCTCTGCCAATGCATTCTTCTTTTTAAAAAGAAATTTGCTAAAATCTGTTTTAAATGAAGGAATAAGAGATTACGTGGCAACTGTTTCCGTATTTGCTAATTCAAATAACTGCTGATGATCTTCAACACCTTTCTATTTTATGCTATTTTAGTATTAGAACAGCAGATTACTGTGATAATCAATGTTATTTGGTTGTATTATGGCTGAATACAAATCAAAACTTAACACGAATTTAACATTTGTTTAGTTTCCTAATGTAGATCTTAAGAGTAGAATTCTACTCTGCAAAACAATTTAAGTGTTAATACTGTGTTGGGCTAAAACTGGCCTGAGTATTAATCCATTGAAAGATGGATTTAACCTGCTTTGGTAACTCTTCCATGGCCTGTGAATATGATAGAATATTAGGTAATATTACTAAGCTTTTAATCAGAAAAAAGTGTGTGGGGAGGGTTTTTGCAATTTATAATAATTTCAAGGCCTAAGACAGAAATAGAATCCTGCTTAGTGCTCCATATTTGCATTGAAATCAGCTTACTTTTTTCTGTGTTTGCCATGAATATCCTTGACGTCTTGGTTTAATTATGAGAGATGTTTTTGTTTAAATAATTGTGTTACCCTCTTAGCCCAACTTGTCCTGTACTATCTCCTTTTCCTGTATGATCCAGAAATTAAGTCAAAATGACAAGGTGTAAAATCTTCACAATTTCCATGGCAATAGAGATATGATTTAGTGAACATAGGACTTTATTTTCTAGAGAAAATCAGGTAAATGAGAGAAAACTTCCCACCCATCCTCACTCAAATATTGTTTTATTTTATTTTAAGGTATTTAGTTTGATATGAAGTTTTAAGTTACATCATTGCAGTATGAGAGTTGTTGGACACAGCAAAATAACAACTTGCCTCTTCGGTACACAAAGAGAAATTTTCCCTGGGAAACTATCATACTGAAAAAAAAGGGTCATTGATTTAGCAGCTGATGTTTCTTTGTGAGCCTTCACTGAATTTTTGCCTTTGCAAGAAGGTATGGAGGATATGGTAGATGTGCACTCTCCAGGATGACATCTAAAACTGTGGTTTTATAAAAACAGGAATGATGTGCTTTTCAAAAGGATTCTTATTGTGTCTAGCCTTTTGATAACTCATATTAGCTGTGCCATAGTAAATCCTTCCTGTAAGCTTAATTTGCAAAAATGTGGTACCTGAAGTTAAATGTGTTTAACATCATGCACTAGAGTTTTCCCAATATCTTGCAGCTGAGGAAAACACATGAGCCCCACAGTTCAATACACTAAAAGTATTATTGACCAATAGGATGGGAAGTGAATTCCAAATACGAGGCTATTTTCAGCTAATTAAAGGTCCCATGGCACTATATGCAAGAGTAGGAACATCTGCTACTGTGTGCTAGTCAAATTACAGGTTCAGTAATTACTTTCTGCCTAATTGAGCTCCTGATTAATTTTAGCTGGATTTAAGTATTTGTCATGCCTTTCTGTATTTTGTTGCTGCTGTCAGTATGGTGGAGTGAAGCACTGGTGAGAGAAAGTTTCATCTGCTTTGGCTTCTGCTCTGTATCTTGAATGTGAACAATACCTCAGGGCAGCACATGGGGATTATGAAAGTCAGTTTCTTTTGGACTTGTAAGCAGTAGACAAAGTACAGCCCTAAACACTTCACTTGACTGAGGTCTCTGTACTACATAAGGCCATCAGCAGTTTTCCTGGAGAAAAATGAGTATTCCATTGAATCAAACTCTTGTGCCCCACAAATCCCCCCACAATTTGCAAAGAATCTATTTATATGAATTATTTTAAATGTCATGATGTATAGATTTGACCATTCTATTTGCTTTAAAAAGTATCATAAAGGTATATTCTAAATGACTGCATGTTCTATGGAATATATGGAATGTGCATAGTCTCATAACGAATTTAAAATTCAATGTAGAGGATGGAGTAATCTAAATTTCTGATGGAAAAATTATGGGGATATTTACTAGACTTTCTGCCAAAACACAGAAATAATTCAGGATCATATTCGCATTTTGTTTTCCAGTTGCATAGTTATACTCCACTTGTATGTATGGACAGAGTGAATTGTGGAAAGAATGATGACTTTTATAATAGATACCAGTATGCAGATATATTTACACATAAATATGAATAATTTTTAGAAGGAAAAAAGTGAAGCATGTATGTGGTGTGGTAATCACGTATGGGATTATGTGAGAAAAGTGGCAGACTGACAGAATGCAAGTCATTTGGTGTGATCGCTGTACTCTTGATACTATCTTTAAGGGGACTTCTGTTTCACTAAACTAAGTGAGAATCAGATTTCACCAACTGTGCCTGACAATAGATTGTGGCTAAGTCTGACAAGGCCCCTGGGAAAGAGTGCTGCCCTCTGTCACCATATGGTCTGGAAAGGGTTTCATACCTGTTACAATATCCTGAGGAGAGGGATCATCGCTAAATCTATGCAGGCTCATTCCTAATTTCATGAAGCTAATGATCTGTGAAGGATATCTTAAAGATGCTTTCTGTGAATAAGCATATTATTTAGACTGTCAGATGTAGGTTTTTTCTCTCGTATTAGTTTTCATTGCATAATGATTACACTCCTCCACTGAGAATCAGAAACATTGAAAGAATTGTTTAATCTCTCCTGCTATTCATGAATATCAGTTGAATATAAGTTTAACAAACTTACTGGTTTTTTAGGGCAAGATACTTATCACCCAATAGATATGCTATTTCCTAAAATGAAATAATTCCCATGATAAAAAGATATTTTTCTTGTTTCTAACAAACGCTTTCAAGTTTGCACATAGTACAGAGTGATGTTAAGCTCCATTTTCAACCAGAATTTTTCCTATGGCGTGTGCATTTTGATCTCTCTTGAAGGTCAAAATAACATTCTTAAGTCCCATGTCATTGTGAAGTGCTGAACTTGATGTAAATATCAGTTTTCTATATATTTTCTCCTCTATAACTTTAATATAGGAAAAAATTTACAATTCACTTTTCTGCTTATACATCAATAGAAAAAAGTACTTTCTTTCCAAACCCCTACATCTGGGATAATCTATGGATAGCTAAACTGTTATTCAATAAAGGATTAGATTAAGGTATATCTTGTTTTATTTGTAGACAATGTCATTAAAAGAAATAAAAAGTTTTCAAAAAAGCTTCAGAATTTATGGAGAATCTAGAGAGATGCTAAACTTCTCTCCCACACCCATTAGCCTGATGTAGTACCTCTATTCCTGCCCGGGGAATACATCCACAGGGATATTCCACACTCGTATTCCCCTTCTCCATTACTCACTTAATATACGAAGAGCCTGAAATATCTGAAAATCTCCTCCTAACAACAAGCATTTGTATAAAAATGTTTAGGAACATGACATTTAGGTACACACTCTTGAAATGAAAAAAAATCCCAATTACTGTCTTGTCAGAAAACATGGTTAGAGTTTACCTTCTCTTTCTTCTTGCCTAATGAACACATTTTAGCATTAGATGTTTTCGTTATACAAAGATGTTCAAAGAAAGATTATTTCCTATAGAGAAGCTGGGGTTAGCAGAAACAGGGATTTATTAACTAGTTATTAATCCTTGGTGTGGTTATTTTAATTCTCTGAAATCTGTCTTGAGAGACTATCTGGATGGGGAGGGGGGATATTTTAATATCAGATCACGACAATGGAACTGGAAGAAAGAACAATTCTACATGTTCCTAACACTTAGGAAGAAATATGCTTGGAGATAATTGGATTGCAATGGCACTGATTAGAAAAATTTACTTTGTTTTTTAAAACTGTTAAAGTAGGGTTTCATGACTGAGTGAAGAGGGTGAGTCTTTAATAGAAAAAGTAACTTGGAGAAGTACTGATTACAGTTATCACAGGCCAAGAAATATTTTGTTGAATACCAATCAATTTAATGAAGACAAAATCTAATTTTTAGATAAGTGTGCTTTTTTGACAGTTCTGTGACAAAGATGTGCTCTGGTATGCTCTTTATGGCAACTCAGGAACTGGAGCTCTTGGAGAGCAGTGAACCAAAGAATCTCAATTTAAGTGAATGAGGTAATGAAATCCCTCAAATTACCTTGCCCTTCAAAAAACATTCTAAGCGTGTGACTCTCCCCCTCACTTTCACTTTAGGATAGCTGAGAGGGTGTCAGAAGGGACAGAAGCTATAAAATCTGGTGATTTGTTTAAATCAAGTTCCAGAGGATGAGATTTGATGAGAGGCAGGAAGTCTTCCATGGACAGGTCTTTAGAGCAGTTCCTTCCGTTTTAAAATCCTGGCCCACCTAAGTCATGTTGCTTCCTGTGGCTCACCTGGAGATACATTTTTTCCCTCTCTAGCTCATTGAAAGCACTACAATTGTTGTGGATATAAAAGCTATTCTGAGCTGAAACAAAATAAATATAATACCCTTTGAAATGCTTATTCAATAACAGATAACCCAGGACAGAAAGAGCCCTTTCAGGACTCTATAATTATTTTATTATTGAACTTAAAACCCCTTTGGTTCATATCAAAAGAAGCAGATGATCACAATTGCAACACAATATTGTTCACTCTCCTATATGTATACTCCTCCATCTCCCAGTCCTTGAATGTGTCCAGCTAATGGTACCTTATGCAGAAAGCTGTGGGCTCTGGTTCTTTGCTCAGTCACCTGTGCAGTGGCTGGGTCTCCCTGGCTGTCAAAACCAAGTTTGCCCATAACCTTTGCTGTGTGCAGCTATCATATATTATGTGAGCTGCTTCAGAGAAAATCCTGTGCTGTGAATCAGGGTGTGATCAACCAGGACATAGAAGGTTATGGGGTGAAAAAGGTAGCAAATGTTCTTTAGTCCTATCCAGTTGATGAAGTCGAAGGGTACTTAGCACCCATGGAATGCTCACTTTTACAGAGTAATACAAAAGATGTCCCAGTCCTCCCCCTCCCACTCCTGACAGTACACAGGTGAAAGTTTCAGACATAAAAACTTTCCTCAAGGTGTGCAGGGTGTAATCAAACATGTAATCAAGCAGACAAAAAAACCCCAAACAACCCAGAAAATTATGAGAAAAATGAATATGAATGATTAAACTGAGACATTTCTAATCTTGATTTGTACTAGCTTACACGTTTCTTTAGCGTTTGAAAGAAAAAGATTAGCAGCCCAATAGTGGTTTCTAGAGGCCAACAAAAATGTGTTTATTAGAATCCCTGACCTTCATGTTTATAATGCCCCACCTGAGTCTGAATGATGTTTGAGAAGTCCTAGCCTGGTATCAGTGGGAAATGACAAGATTTTCTTAACATCCTGCCTCCAAAAGATTACATAGCATCCAAAATCTCAGTGCAAAGAAGAAGCGAGAAACAAACACGATGAATTCAAAGAGCAGTTTCTTTCTTTGGAATTTCAGGTAATTTAGGACAAATGTCTGCATAGAAAAAAAGATTCCATAAAATAAAGAATGGAAAAATTACTTTCAGAATCCCATGAGACTCCTTTCTCAAGGAGGCAGAAGGCCTAATATACTGAGTGGATCCATTTCTTATAGAAGTGTGCGGACACCCCGGGGCCTGGGTTAAAGATCTGAAGAGAAGTGTTCCTACTCCAGTTCAGCTCAGATTATTGTTCAATTTTTTTTTTCTCAGGTAGGCAGTGATGAAGTTGTAACAAGAAATCCAAGTGCAATCAAGAGAGACTTCAGGGACTTGGTACAACTGGTTCAAGGAGAGTAGTGGTCTACTTCCAGTGACAGGGAATGATTAGGGAGGAAGCAAAGACCCAGTATATCAGTACTTGCCTCTGAGCCTGGTGTCACTGGCAGAATTTTGGGTTCTTTGATCATGAGTCAGTTTACTTGACACCAAGCCTGCTGGCAACAGACAGGGTACACCTGTTTGAAAGGGGGAAAGAGATTTTCAAGCAAGGTTCATTGATTTGAAGGAGGAAAAGGATCAAACTAGGTTCACTAATGATAAGCCTGGATGTATTTAAAAGAGGTGTAGGTGCGGCACTGCAAGACGTAGTTTAGTGGTGGACTTGGCAGTGCTGGATTATCAGTTAGGCTTGATCTTGGAGCTGTTTTCCAAAGAAATGATTCTATGATTCTATGATCCCTCTACATATCCACAACACAAACTGGAAAGTAATATCTTTGCGTATGATTTGTTCATGTTTATGTCTGTGTGGGTACATGTGCAAAGATTGCAAAAGTGTATAGGCATTCACATATATGTTTAAAACGCCTTTCAGATATTCTCTGTCTTAATTTGTAAGACTATCTCCACACTAAACATAATCTTTAGTACTGCCTATATTTCTAGTAACTGAAGTAACTTGGCTAATTTTACGCACATCACGTTTTTCCGTGGAAGCTGAATATTTTTATATTTGCAAGGCTCCATTGGGAAAAGCCATTTGTCAGTTTTGGCTCTGAAATAGTATTTTAGTATTTAGACTGGATTTTCAAAGGCTGTTTTTAAGACCCAGTAAATGTGGGCTACTTTAATTTTTGAGAATACTGTGACTAGATAACTCTCCATGGGGTTTAAAATAAAACAGGAATAGAATAAAGCCATGGGTTCATACCACCCAAAGGAATGCAGTGAATAGAGGAATATGCACAAAGAAATGTGCACAAAGAAATGTGCACAAAGTTAAGGTCACTATAAAAGGGCAACAAAGACAACGGCCTGAGGAAAGAGATTAAAAGGCTTTTTTTCCTTTCTTTCTTTTTTTTTTTTAAAAAAAAAACCGAGTAATTTCTTGGTTTCTATGCTCTAGAAATCTTTGTCATAACTTTTTTTCTAACTTTTAAGAAAATGAATGTGTACATCACAGGAAAAATGTGCTCAGAATAATTAAGTAACTGATAATCTCCCAAACCATTTGACTGATTCACAGAGTTCTGCATAGACTTTCAAGTCTAATTTTTGTTAAGAAATAAAGCTGAGTTTCCTGTAATTATCAAATTAGCATAAAATTGATAAAACTTTTAAACTCTTCTCAGTAGTTTTTTAAGTGTATTAGACCTTTTATGTATAATTTTTCTTTTTTGAAGTTTTGGCCATAAAGTTGGGCTTAAGTCTCCCAAAAGCAGGGGAGGATAACTTACAAGTGACTTTCATTTGCAATGTACACAGTGCCATACATAGAATTTATCTTTCACTACTCTGTAAGTCTGAATGTTCTGGATTTTCATTCATAAATGAGGAGATTTTACAAAGATCATTCTTTTGTGCATCAAAGTGTAGATAGTTATTGCTGAAGTTTTGATTCTGTTTTTCTTTTTCTCTAAAGAATATTTTTTGTGATTTTCCTCCTCTGTCTTTCTTCCACTGTCCTTCATTTCTGAAGATCTACTGCCTGTAGAATAATGTCAGTGTTTTAGTCCTTTTTCTATTAACTTCCTTGAGAATTTCTAAAAATCCTAGACTTTCTGTAAATTTATTATTTTGCTACAATAGTTCTTTTATACTCAAAAGTCTTTCTGAGAGGCAATTGAAAAAATAATTCCTCTCAAGTTAGTGTAGAGCTTCACAAGTAGCAACAATTAACCATTTATTCAGTCTATCCTGTTTACACCATTCCAAAACCACTGAGAAATATGTTTAAATTTTTAAAAAAGCATTTATTTACAAATTTTGTCAAAAATGGTTCCTGGGCAGTGATACAGGTGCATACTAATGCATGCACAGTCCAAGGGAAAAACTTGCAGAGCTCACAGGAAAAATACGCTTTTTGCTTACAGCTGGCTGACAGGTCAGCCCCTGTGTCACTATGAAGTGGTCTGATGATGTGCTGCTACTTTTTGGATAGCATTTTCTTTTGGCATTTTTGATAGATGCAGTCTGTTGACCACTAAATATTTTTGGCTGTCCAGGTAAAATATGTTTTAATTGCATTTGATTTACATGAACGTAACAGAAGTAATATTTTGAGCCATATATGACCCAAAAGATATTATGCACATGTTTATCTTATATTTCGAAGTGAAAGAAGGATATACAGATAACTCTCCTGGGGACCTTTATGTAAATTAAACGTTGTGGTAGACAGCCTATGTATGAGTGACCAAACTCTGCCTTAAGCAAAATTCTTTACTCTGGGATAAATTAGACATGCTTTTTATTGCCACTGTCTGAGTCAGGAGCCTGGGAATAGCAATGAGCATCTTACAGGGCCCTGAAAATGGACAGATTAATGTACCACCACGTCCTTAGGGAAAGAATTTCAAAAGCTGTAAAATTTAAATGAAATTGTACAAATGTTTTCATTTAAAGTTCATAAGTTGGATGTGCCTTACAGTTTTTTCTTTGGAATTGCAATGGATCTGTGAAAAGATGTCCTCCAAGTCTCAGAGTCTTTTAAAAAACCAAATATGGGTTTTCCCTGCTGCTAATTACCTGTGTATGGGCTGCTAGCTGACTGACTTCATACAAGTCCTTTGGAAGCGGTTGGTGAGGCAAAAGACGATTTGTCAGTTTAATGCTGTTACCCCAGAATCACAGCAGTGATGCTGTTTAATTTAAAGAAAAAAAAAAAGTTTAAATTAACAACAACAACAACAATCAATGGCTGTAGGCGGTAATATTCAAAATTTCCATGGTGGTATCAGGAACTGCTTGTGTTTCAACCAGCACACTTTCTTTTACACTCTTAATTTAGACAAATTCTGAGAGTAAATTTTCTGAATATGAAGGGAAAAAAGCACAGGAGAAAATGCTTTTTAGAAATATCCTAGATTAATTGTAAGACTCTGTGAAACAATTTCACTCTCTTAGCAGGTATCTTTGAGAGCTCATAAAACACAACCAACATTGGAAGAACTGCAAAAAGAAACACATTCTATAGGTTGATAATGGAAGAGAAAAATGGAACTATCAACTCAGCTTATGTCTCTTGAAAAATCCTGGGACTTTTCAAATTTTCAATTTTCATTAAGAAAAATGAACAAGCTATTAACAACTGGAGAATAATAAAGCGACAGTTATCATGTAGCCTTATGTGAGAATTTTTTATTCACAGAGTACCATCAAATGTCAAGGAAATCTTAGCCTGGATGAAACTGCTGGAGTGCAAGTTAATGTGCCCTGAAAGTATTGACTGGTGGTTACAGTCGAAATGGCTTTCATGGAGTTATATCCTGTGCATAGCATATGTGCACTCTGAGCTGTCATATCCCTCAAGGGCAGAGAGGCCCTGCAGAGAGACATCGACAAATCAAAGAGATGGACAATTACCAACTGCATGAGGTTTAGCAAGAGCAAGTGCCAGATTCTGCACCTGGGGTGGGACAATGCTGATTGAGTGTATAGACTGGAGAGTGAGAGGCTGGAGAGCAGTGCCATGGAAAGGCCCTGGGGATCCTGGTCAATGGCAAGTTGAACATGAGCCAGCAGTGCCCTGGCAGCCAGGAGGGCCAGGCGTGTCCTGGGGGCATCAGGGACAGCATCGCCAGTGGGGCAAGGGAGGGGATTGTCCCGCTCTGCTCTGCACTGGGGCAGCCTCACCTCGAGTGCTGGGGGCAGTTTTGGGTGCCACAGAAGCTATTAGTGCCCAAAGGATGGCAATGAGGATGGTGAAGGGCCTTGAGGGGAAGCCATATGAGGAGTAACTGAGATCACTTGGGTCTGTTCAGCCTGGAGAAGAGGAGACTGAGGGGAAACTTCATTGAAGTCTCCAACTTCCTTGTGAGAGGGAGAGGCAGGTACTGATTTCTTCACTCTTGTGACTAGTGAAAGAGCTCAAGGCAATGGCTTGAAGCTGAGTTCAGAGAGATTTAGGCTGGATATCATGAAAAGGTGCTTCACCCAGAGGGTGGTTGGGCTGGAACAGGCTCCCCAGGGCAGTGGTCACAGCACCTAGCCTGAGAGAGTTCAAGAAGCATTTGGACAGCACTCTCAGGCACATAGTATGACTCTTGGGAATGCAAGGCTAAGAGTTGTACCAGGAGGATATTCTTGGGTTCCTTCTAACTCAGCTTATTCTGTGATTCCATGAACTAGAAAGCACATTTTTAGAAGGAGGTAGAAACCCTGGTAATGTGAAGTAAGTGCAACCAACATATATTTGTCTGACGTACTTGGCTTGCATTTGTTTTTCTCCTTTGAACTTAAAGGACCAGGCAAGAGATAAGCTCATGTATGACAAACTACACATACACTTTCAGTGACGACCTTTCACAGTGATGATCTTTCACAAGGAAAGAAAAGGTTTACTACAGAAGAGCACCAACTCTCTTATTAATGAAATATATTTTCTATGAGTAACTCTCCATCATCAAATTAGGAATTTGGCAAGTGGAAGGAAAATAAATGGAAAAATATGAAGCTTATACATTCCTTTCCGTCCTACCTTACTTTCACACCTATTTTTAGTCTTAGAACTAACACTTTCCATATTTACACTCGCTTGCAATATTTCAATAAAAATTGCAATATTTTACATGTGAGGGATGGGGTGCCATCCATAGGGACCTGGACAAGCTCAAGTAGTGGGTCCATGAGAACCACATGAACTTCAGTTAGTCAGCTCACCTGGTACAATAACTGTGGTAACATATAGATGACAGAGAGGCATGGGCAGGCAGCATGTTCGTTCTGTGGCGAATACTGATCATTCCTGAGCACAGTATCTCTGCCTCAGAGGACCAAGAACCCTACTAATTTCTCTGAAGCAAATTCTGTTGTCATCTATCAGGTAGGTCTCTGGAATATGGATCAAGGCAGGAAGAGATGTACACATCACCTCTGAAAGCAAGGGGATCTACCACCAGGCACAGGCTGCTCTAGGCAGATCCTTATATAATATGCTGTGTCTTCTGTGTCCCACACTTCACTGGAATATGAACCTTCTCTAAACGTGATAAACACATTTTTGCTGAAGTAAGCCTATGATTTAGGTAACATGCTTGGAAGAGATATGTAGCAAAAGTAACAAGCATTCACCTGCCTAGTCTCAATTTAATAAGATACTTAACTGTACCTAAATATTAGGTATTGCAGTATGAGCTTCTGGGTATTTAAAATCTTCATTAGATCTAGTTCTAAATTAGAAATCATTATTCTTCTTGTTTACCCACAGGTTCTTGAGAGAGGTACCTATTTTATATAATGCTGTTGAAAGAATCAAGAATTGATGACTAGCCTGGAAGAGGATGTTTTCACCCAAAATTTCCAAAGAAGTATGAGTAAAATATCCAGTGTATGTGCAATAACATAAAACTCATATTAATTAGTTGTGAAATGTTTAAACCATAGTTATAAACAGACCCTTAACAAGAAAAAAAGATGTATTCTGCAGCCAGAAGGAAAAGTGATTTGTCCTAAAAAGATGGTAATTTCTTGGAGAATATCCATAAAACTGAAATATTAAAAATGTGTCTCAGGAAAATATTCAGTTTTTCAGTGTCCAGTACAATCCTGTAGAGCTGAGCCCAGTGCTCATCTCAAAATTTCTTAGTACTTACATTGAATTAGTACTTTAATAAAATTTTCTTATTTGGTCCAATACTGCAACAATCTTGTATATTTGGAAAAAATATTATCAATATATTTAAAAGTTCTATAGCAAATTATCTTCATTTCTTATTGAAAATCTTTAGAGTGCTTGAAACAATCAGCATCACGGCAGGCAGTTTATGAAAAAATTGTTAGAGTAACAGTACTTAGAGAAATTGATATATTGAATCAAACAAATTTAGGAAAAAATAAATCACTACATGAGACACATGAGAGTTTAGTTATGGTTTAGTGATATCAGTATTAAATTGAATCACCTAAATAAGCTGAAACCTTCTGCAACAGTCATGTTCATTATGTTCTAGATTCAGAAGATTATTTTTATGAATTGTTTTATTTTAATTTTTTTTTGCTATATTACTTATTGTCTTTTCTGTATATTCCTTGACAAAAGCATAGGCAGAATCTGTGCCACCAGTAAAATTATCAAAGGAATGCCTAATCCATTTGAGGTAAAACCATATTTATGGCAACCATGCAGGATGATGCTCTTGCCAAAACGCACTCCAGCCAAAGACGAGCAAAGCAATTATGAATTGTTTCACAAGTACTTTTACAAGACCCGTAATTTTCCAAAAGGACAGCTGAAATCTCATCCCACAACTTTTCCTCCTTTTGAAAAGTGCTACTTTCCCTGCTGCGCCAAGAACAGGTGCCCCGTTAGAACAGCGCGGTGCTGGTATATGTTATGGCAGGTACCATGAGCAATACTCCACCATGACTGATTACCTCCCCACTAACGGTAATCACTGTAAACAGACGGGTGCTGTTTGACTGGGTGGATGGTGGTCCCACCTACCCGACAGCCTGTGAATGTGTTTTATCTCATCTTGCCTTTCAAACCCTGCATGGACTTAGACAGAGAGTTGGAAGAAGCTTCAGAAAGTTATGAAGAAAGAAATGATGAATAGTAGGCTATTAAATGATATTGCAACAAATAAAGCATAAATACAGGCTTTTGACAGGGAAGGCCTTTTTGAAGCTGTATTTGGGAACTAAAAAATGAACTGCTTGACACATAAAGATAACAAGAGGCTTCATCCAGATTCTCATTCTTCGTCCCGTTGCGACTACACTGAAATATGCAGCTGAAATCTTGAAAGGTGTTGTACGAAGCTTTGAGTATAATTTTTCGGTATTTTCAACTACCTGTGATTAATTCCATTTTAAAATTTCCCTGCTGTTCTTACACTGAGAATTATGAAACAAAATTACCTTTTATTTTTCCTTCCAGTTGGAAAATGGGACAAGAGCACAAAACTTCTGATCATAACATCGATTTTTGGGAATAAAATTTTTACATTCTTATACAGGTTGACTATTTAGGCAAAAGAGTCCAAAGTGAAAAAAACATAATTATTAAATATGAATTTATTTATTTATTCATCATTTGATTGCAACAATTCGCATTATTTGCATCCTTGAGTCAAAATCTCTGGGGAGATGTCATCTATTTATAAGGATCAGTGTAGTTATATTTCAGGGTAGACTTACATTGTACATTCTTTAGGTTATGGGGCTTTGCATATTTGCTCCATGGACTTCAGGATGCTCAAACAACCAACATAATGTGAACTGGTAGCATAATTTTTAGTGGCTATGAAATAATATTTCTGACAGTTAAATCCAGCATATTTAGCATGTAAAATGCATTGATATTTATATCAAAGTGAAAATCAAAGATTTTCCTGAGAATTTCTCATTATGATTTATATGCTGAGGCTCAAATCAATGTCTTGTTTTGTTTGGGTTTCTTTGTACTGAGAAACAGAATTACCTAATTCCTACTTTTTTTTTTTTCCCCAGAAGTAACAATATTATTTCTGACTATTCTCTCATTTTTAACCAATCTTGTTTGCATTTATTGTGGAAACTTTCCATAATTCTGTAGAATCTTGGAATCAAAGGATGGTTTGGGTTGGAAGGGACCTTAGAGATCATCTAGTTCCAACCTCCTGCCATGGATAATGATGCCATCCACTAGATTAGGTTAATTAGGGCCCAATTCAGACTGGCCCTGAACATTTCCAAAGGTGAGGCATTCACATTTTCTTGGGGTAGCTGTTCCAGGGTCTCATCATCCTCTGAGCCAAAAATTTCTTTGTAACATCTCATCTAAATCTCTCCTCACTAAGTTTAACCCCAAATCTCCTTGTCATATAACTGCTTATTTGTGTAAAAAGTTGCTCTCTGCCTTCCTTATAAGCCCCTTTTGAGTACTGTAAGGCTGCAATTGCATCTCTCCAGAGCTATTTCATCTCCAGACTGAATCATTTTCTCAGTCTGTGTATGTAGGAGAGATGTTCCATCCCTCTGATCACATTTGTGGCTTCATCTGAACTCTCTCCAACAGGTCTTCCTTGTGTTGAGACTGTCAGTGAACACTGAGGTGAAGGACTTTTCAGGACATCAGCCTTCTCCATGTCCGCTGTCACCTGTTCTTCCTTCTCATTTATCAAGATTGAGGGTGGTGGAGGGTTTACACAACTTTCTAATCTGTGTATTTATAGAATTGCTTCTTGTTATTGTTCATATCCCTGGGAAAGTCCCATTACATCTGTGCCTCAGCTTTTCTGATCCCATCTCCACATATCCTAACTGTATCTGTGTAGTTTTCCCAGGCCACATGTCCCTGCCTCCACTGGCTGTGCATTTCCTTCTTGCTTCTCACTTTGAGGAGCAGGTTTTGTTCAGCCATTATGTTTTCTGCCCTTCCTTGCTTGATTTCCTACATACTGTGATGAAGAGCTCTTGCCTTAAGTGGCCTTAAAGATTTGCCTTAAAACTTATGTATTATCATATTCTATTTTTTAGAGTTTTCTGAATGATTAAACCATAAAATCTTAGAGCAGTTTCTTTTTCTGGCCAAAATATGCTTATTCATACACATTTTGAAAGGTCAATAAAGAAAAGGAAACCTATAGATTCTCATTAAAAAGTCCTACAAGAATTCTTGCTTTTGAATTATGAGCCTATATGATATCATAACACATTTTAATGCTGAAGTGCATCAGAGTGTAAAATTTTAGATATTGAGTTTCCCATCAGAATCCGATATCTCTTCAGATAATATTCAAACTACAACACTATAGCTGTCTATGGAATTGGATGCAGTAAAGAGGGAAAATTGTATCAAAACGCACTTGATTCTTCAGGTCAGAATCCTGAGTGTTTTTTGAGGAGGTCTAGCTCATATAGATAATATCATTGGATTCATCTCCTCAGTGTTCAAATCACCGTTAATATTGAGGGTCATGAAAAAACATGTAGGTCTCAGATCATCAGATAAAATTGTGTCAGCCCACTCAATAGACATCTCTGCAAACTTTTACATGCTGCCTACTATGACGGGTTACAAATATCACAGTAGTAATAGTAACCATGATATACGATCATTCATCATTTTCTTGCCTATCTCCATTCCTTGGTTTGCTTCTTTTCCTTTTTATTGGGAGCATAACCTCTTTTGATAATTGTACCTGTAAACCAATTTATAAATATGCATGCTTTTAAAAGTGCAACTAATGACTCAGAGCAACAGTAAAGTCTAGAAACTCTAAATCTATCTTCTTAGATTTTTTTTTTATATACTACTGTAAGCATCAAAAAGAAGAAAAGCTAGAATTCTGCCTCAAAAACCAGTTTGAATTATTTTGTTTCAAATCAATATAGACATGCAAAAAGGCTTATCTGTGCAGATGGCTCATGTACAGGAAGCAGAATTATACACAGTTTGACAAAAGGTCACAAAGGAATAAACGCAATTCTTTTTGAACTTGACAATAATTTATTAGAGCTTTACTCAATTTAAGTAACAAAATGGCACACTAAAGGTTCAGAATTCTCTTTTGTATACATTTGTTTCACCATCCTCAGTCCATCTGAAAATAAACTGTCCATAGTGAAAAAGAAGGAAGTCAGTGTTGAAAGACAGTTAGTTAACCCTTTGGGTAAAATTTTGAGATGAAGTCATAGGAACTTACAATTCATTGTATTCTTTTCCTTGCTTTTCTGAAATCCTTGTAAGAAATCTACATTTTCAATGGTTGTTTCACTCTAGACTGAAAGTGTACTTTTATGTAGCAGCTGTATATTAGGAAAATCCAACGGGAAGAAATTAAGACGCAGTTTTCTAATCCACAGGAATTATTCATAATTGGCCTGCAAAGTATGTTTTTCATGCTAAAGTCACATCTGATTTCAATAAGTATTGGCAAGAAGAAACTGGCTTGTGTCTAAGAGCAAATTTCAGAGATGTTTTTTTTGACTGTTTGCAATGGCTGCACGCCAGCCAACATTGACTGCTTCCACAGTTGCTTATACCGGCTGATTAACTCACATGTGTACAGGTTGAGACCTGACCTATATCACGTTTAAGTTTGGACACAGGACACAAAGCATGTATCCAGATTTTGAAGAACCTTCAATGTGAGGAACTCTAAAGTTACAGACGATTATTCCTATTCGTGAAAAGATTAACTCCACAGATGTAAATTTGATCATACAAGATACTGTAAGCATGATAAACAGGAAAGACTGTAGAGAGCACAGGTTCTTGTACAGATTCTATTAGTCAGATGGAAAATTCAAGTTTAAAATTAATTTTTATTTTCCTGTGCCGGGAAATTATGTGCCAATATATTTTGAAAATTTGGCTACTAGTTCTCCAAAGAGAAGCCAGTGGCACACACCACCTGCAATGGTGGGCATAATGCCCATGGCACCGATTCACAACACAACATAGCGGTTTGATGTCTGCCAGTTCACAGTTGATGTGACTATAACAGTGACTTTCGGAGAACTTTGTAGCCATGCACTTTTCCTGTACATTTATTATTGTCATGCAGCACAGGTCATACCACAGGAACCTATGGGTCTGTGCTGATAACCTTTTCATCTAACCAACTAATTTTGTTCTGTTTTCTATCTTTCAGTTAACTCTTAACCTATACAATCCCATGACAATATAATTACTTCTAAGTGTCTTCAATGAGGAACCATGTCAAAAGCTGCTTGAGTATTAAAAGGGAATGAATAGACTTTCAGTTGTGAAAATGGCTCATGTTCCTTTTATACCTCAATCATCTATTGGCCTCATAGCCTCTCTGGTAGGTTTCTTACTTCTGGACTCTTACTTCTGACATATGACACTAAAATTCTATGTTTAACTAATCAGAATTAATGCTCCTCCCCTCTTCCTCTTTTGACACATTTCTACTTTTTTAGGACTTGTATATTTTAAATTTGAAATACCTCCTTTGCTCTGCTTTAAACAAATCAGCTCTCATGTTCTTTTAAATACTTTCTGGTGGATATTAGAATCTTATTTGAAAATTAATTTGAGTATCCAATATGGTGTATTTAAATTTTTAAAACATGTAATCTGGAAGCATTTCAGACCTTCTGGTGATTTTTTTCATTACTTTTGGGCAAATTTTCTAGTTGCTTATAGAAGTGATAGAAATGAAGTGAAATAATTTCTTCTGTGTAGTGCTTGGCTTTCTGAGTAGTCTTCTATATGTACTTCAACTTCTGTATATATACTTCAACTATACTTGTTGATTCATGGTGAGGCATTGCCCTGATGAGGACTTCTTGGATCATTCTATGTTCAAGCCAGAACTTCTTTTGCCAGCCTTGCTTGAGAAGAAGTTCACCTCCCTAACCTGTGAAGCCATGGCTTCATTGATCTTTGGTGCATTCTCTGACTGTGGAGGGCAGGTTGGCAGCAACCTCTGTGCACGGTTTCTACTTCCAGGACATGACAAAAATGTGATGATGCTCTTTGGAAATTTTTCCTTACTATCTGCTTGCAGTAGGAGAGCAGATACCATTCAGAAGTGCATTTATTCATTATGAGTTATTTATAAATTCTTTATGCCACTCGCAGAGTCCAAGTGTATAGCAATAGGGGCATAGAGCAAACTGATGTGACAGCATGGGACACGTGTTTTTGAGGAGTATATTGACAACATGGATTGCAAGGGGACCTTGTAAGTATGCAGAACTCAGATAACAATCCCTGGCACACTCTCTGGGGTGCTTTGCCATTCACTCAGAAAGACCGGAGTAGCTGGACAGAGTACAAAGCGAGGAAATTAAAACCTTAAGTCACTTTTGGGTCTTTAGGAGCCACTGTTCAGCAAAGTGTGTGCCCAAAACACAGACAAATGACATTTAAGAGTGTTTTTACTGACCTCAGCCACTGTAATTGAAGATCATGTTAAAAACATTTTAAAAATCTGAACTTGTATCCCATTCATTGCAAAAAATGTGATTTTGAAGGAGTCTTAACATGGCCCTGACAATAGTTCTGAAAATCTCTCTGTTGAAGAGTTTCTGGTTATTAATCATAAGACAAAGTCCGCTTTTCTATCAAGTGCATGAATAATCTAAAAATCTGTATTAGCTGGAGGTTTTGAACTCTTGAAAAATCAGTGCCTGTAGCTTTTTAAAATGCAAATTTAAGGAAGGAAAAGAGTATCCTTTAAAAAATCGACATTGAGCAATGCCTTTTTTTTTTTTGTGAGACACTGCAGAAATGCAGAACCTACCCTTAAATCCATTTTTCAGATTGAGTTACCATTCATATTAGCATCAGTGGGAAGTCTGAGATGTTTTACCCTAAGGCAATGGAAAAAAAATTCAGGCTGAGTTTTGCCTAAAATCCTTTCAATTTCACAGAGGCACATGGCATGACATTTCCAGTAGGTACAGAAATCTCCTGGTAGCACAATGATTCACCTTATAGACGTAAGAAGCCAGTGACTCTGACTTTACATGTAATGTACAGCTGCAGAGCTGAGAAACTCCTTTGGGTGAGCATTGCTGAGTGAGGAAGCCTCCAAAAACGACCACAGCAAGCACAGTTCATCTGAACTCTTCCACCGAAACATTAGCTTCTCCCTTTCCTAGCACATCCCTCCCCTTTGTTTTCCTTTGTACACCCCTGTTTTGTTTTGGTATTCTGGGCTCTTCTTTTGCTGTGGTGCTAGAAGCCGTGGCAGAGCACATCTTTAATTTGCTCTTGCACTTTGCTGAACTCAGTCAGCTGTCACCCAGGGTTGTGGAAACTAGCAGCTTTCATGGTATGTATCTGAAAAACAGACCAAAAGCAATGAAATCACAACAGTGTGAGCACTTAAAAAGTAATAGCATTAGAAACATCCACACAGGTTTTTTTTATCTGTGATTTCCTTAAATTTTCCAAAATGTTTTTAATTTTCCTTTAGCATTTAAGATGCTTATTTTCTGCATGGGAGGTAAAAAGGCAAATGACCAAAGCTAAGAAAATCTTTACTCAAAAAGTACTTTGTTGAAGTTTCTGCAGCAAAAACTGCAAGCGTCCCACGCACATCTTCTTCTTCAACCCTGCCCCAGGGCTGCTCCTTCAATTTGTGCTCACACAGCTACATTGTGACCTTGTCCACTTTCCCGAGCTGACAGCCACAGAGTTGGTTTTAGCTAAATTATATTTAACCTGGCTCAGCCCCAGTTCAGCTCATTGCTTTAGCTCATTACATGGAAATGAACATCCACGGATGGAGGGAGCCATGCTGCTCAATCCTCTGTTTTCAATGAGAGAAGTCATCCTAAAACGACAACCTCGGCATCAGATTTAATTGTGTCAAAGAGTAATTTGAAGTGACATTGGTGTACTAGACTGCTAATCAACCTAAAGCACTAATCAATTAATGTGGAGGAACGTACCTGAGTATAATGTATTAGTAATAGGCATTTTCTGTGTATCACAATGAGCCTGTAAAGCAGAAGGCATAAAAGTAAGATTCTTCCCACCTTACAAGCAGGGAAACCTTCACAGTATCAAGTCTGCTCTGACAGATGATCATAAGAGGTATACTGAAGCAAAAATGATTGCAGATAACAAAAATTGGTCCCAAACACCCAAACGAATGTTTTATTAATTAAATGTTTGTATTTATTCATGCTAGAGAGTTAAAGCAAAATTGCAACCTGTTTATATACTTTAGTAAGTTGCTATTCAAAAATTCTCGTAATAAGCTAGTTCTGAGAGTGACCCAAACAGTTTAATCGAAAAGATATAATTCAAGGTACATACCTAATTTATCTGTAGCAGTAAGATCCATTCTTCCTATTTGCTCTGCAAATAATTCTGGAGTACCTGTGTTTTGCTATGCTGGGTGTGTGGCTGACTGAGTTTAGCATCAGTGTGAACAGAAGGGGGTGGTGTTACCTTAGCTTGTGCAAGACTGTACTTCCTAAGAATGGAACAAATAAATTACCCCTAACTTCATTAGATCCACTGAAAGGATAAGATACCTAGGAAAAGAAACAAACTGACCTTGCTTACATTAAATCAGACTTCTAAAACTTTTTATTGCCGTTCGATATGGCTTTCCACCCCTTCTACTCAGCATTGTGGGGCTAGCTGATTTACAAAAGACACACGAAGTTCATAGAGATATTTAGATTACAGTTCTGCAGCATTACTTCGCAATGCTCAGTTTCCATGCTATTTTATTCTTGAAAATCCATTATATATATTGCCAGACAATAAGAGATGCCTAATTTGAGATTCAGAAGACTCTCTCCGTATGTACAGCTTGTTGGAGTCAGGTGGAAAATGAGAGAAGATGGAGCAATATCTCACAACTGTGGAATCACAGTTGGGTACCCTGTGGCCATCGTAATGTCAAGTAACACCTCTGCTCCAAGGAAAAACTCACTACAGGAAAATTGTGATGTGCCATGCCATTGAGACCAGGAAACTCAATGGGAGCTTCTGTGCAGGAGGTCCAAACTAGAAAGATTTTTTATCTTTTGCTTGCTTGTGTGTGTTTGTGTTTGTGCATGACAGTGAAGAGCCTTCTTCTGATTCTTTGGCTAAGTAACAATTGGTCTTTGGGACTGGTTACGCAGTCAAAATGCCACACTTTAACTCATTGACATAACAGTGGTTACAGAAGAAAAAATTATTACATAAATATAGTCACAGCTAGGTTTTAATAAAAGGGACAAGTCTATGGCGTAAACACATTCTGGCACAAAAAATTACTTAAGTATCTATGTCAGTTGAAGAGAATACATTTAAGAATGCTTTGGCAAACAAAAAAGTCCACTGCGATTCTAACAGCTTTTTAGAATCCAGTTAAAATTGTTAATCTAAAGACTACTTTTTGAGCTTATTTTAAAAACAAGCTTTGCACCTAAGTATCTTGAAGTGGCATATGAACAGATTTTCTTCCAAAAACTTTCCCTGGGAAAGGAAAGGAACTTTTCATAGCTATCATTTCTCAGGCAGCTTTACTTATATTTTTCTCCTGCACGGCTGTTAATTTTGATTCACAAAAATGTCAAGCTTTTAAAAGGTTGTATTCCTTTCCCAAGGTGAAGCTAAGTGTTCCTAACATCATGCAAAGTAGTCTGAGGAGAAGAGAGAGTTTTGAAAACATGCATTTATGACTCTTTGAAGCTGTGATAACCACTTGGAGCCTTGGCAGTGTATCGTCGATGACCTTTTCTTGTGAGCACTCATAATTGCAGCGATATTAATTAATTAAATTTTACTAAAATGTTTTGAAGATGTAAGATTTCAGATACTATAAGTATGACATAAAATTTAATGAACTGTCTACTTATCTCTAGAAGAGTCTGCTTGGGGGAATATTTATGCACGGCAGAATGTTTCAAATTGTAGAAGTCAGAGAAGCAGCATGAAAACTTGTGTAGGAAGGAAAAGACACAATCAGTAACATTTATCCAAAATCATCCTTTTTTGTGCAAACATGGCTTTCAGTAAGACCAGTACAATACATACATTGAATTTTTTCTTTCCAGTACAGTCTAAGAAGTGCTACATGCTGCCTGGAGTAAAGTCCATAGCCTCAGAAAAAAGTGTTCTTAAAGTACTTGGTTTGCAAGCCCATCTGGTCTCATGTTGCTCGTCATAAAAATGTTAGGTTTGCTTGATGTTGCAGCTTAACGTGGAAAAATATTACTGAAATCACAGTACTGGATGAGATAATTACTTCAACTTTCTTATTCCCAATTTAACAGTGAAATTAAGCATGTGCTTAATTTTAAGCACATGTGTAAATCTTATTGAAATCAGTAGGATTTAGGCACATATTTAAGTGCTTTTTTGAGCTGGGGCCAGTAAAGAAATATGACTAATCTCATTAATAAAGGAAACAGGAATTAGTCCAAGTTCCTTAATCACAAACAGTCTGTTTATGGGGAAAGAACTGTACTTTCTATGTCTCCATTGTTGCACACTTTAAGAAATGAATACAAGCCAGAAAGGGAAATTGAACTTTCTGTAATATGATGATGCTATAATTTGTGCAATAACACCTTCGCAATTGTTCTTTTGCTTGTTTGTGCTACTGACATTTCCCACCCCCCAGCAAGTCTATGCTCAGGTTGGCAATCCATTTCAAAGTTAATCCTCATAGCTCCACAGCAATGATTGAAGCAACATGAGTTGAATGCTGGCTGAGGTTTTAGACCTCAGGGTTGGGTGTTTTCTTCCTCCTTGCATAATGTCTAAAGAAGAATTAAAACAATTTTCTTAGATTTGCTATTCAAAACTGTCCAGCTACTCAGTTTGTGTTTTTTTCCCTGTTGATTGCAAAAGGCGTACATAATCTTGGTACATCCTACCTCATCTGAAGGTGAACAGTTGTGATTTGGCCAATTAATCAGGTAACGCATTTTTTGTTGGACGTGAGTATAATTCTCAAAAAGTGAACATTACATAGAAATTCACAAGAATAATTATTTCAGACTCTGATTCAGAGGTTTCATTCTTTGGAAATTATCATCTATTAACCTTGAAAGACTATTGAAAAAAAATACAGGGGAAATATTGTCAACTAAGATATAGTTGGTTAGTTTTGCTTTTTGATTTTCTTCTTTTCTTGTCCTTCTATTTTTAAAATTTTTTTTCTTAATTTTGTTAAGGAAAAATATGATTGATATATAATAAAAGAAAATAGAAATTCCAATATTGTAACATTTACACAAAAACACATGCACCAATTTTTAAATTCATTTTATGGGTGTAAAAATTCCTTCCAATAAGATAAGGAAGAGGGAGAAATCATAAAACAGCATGGACATTGCCACAATTCAAAACAACGACAAGAAAAGCAAAATTTTGGCTACAAGAAAATAATAACTTTAATGAAAAGACAGAAACCACATATACAATACATAGAAACCAAGTTTCCTTTTAATCTCTCTTTTTTTTTTTGATCGAGTCTATGAATTTTGTCTGTCCTAGTTTACCAAATAAGCTTACAGGCAAATACTGCTTCTTGGTCTTGCATTACAAGCCTAGTTAAGAACTGAAGACTGGTTTGATTACTCGTTTTTAGCATGACCCTCCACAGTTGTCTATATCCTGTAGGTAAAAGAGAGATAATTAATTCAATAAACTACCACAGAGATACTTTTTCCATCTATGGGGTTAATTAGAAATCTAATTTGTTCTGGGATGCTAGCTGCCCATTTTATTTTTTGATCTTCCTGGGGTTGCTGTTATATGATGGGATGCTGGGATGTAATTGAACATACTTTCTGCAGCTTTTATGTTTACTAGCCCTTCTAAGAGGACTTGTAGAGAATGAAACATGAGGCTATTAAGCAGGCTAGCACAGTGAGCCTTTAGTAAACACCTGTTTCTCTGCTGTGGCTTACATTTGTGATTTTGCCTGAATTGATGGTAGCACTGCTCATGGCACAAAAATTAACTGGCTGTGAGCATTTCTATGGCAAGCATCCAGTTTCAGAAACCTATAAATTCTCAGATTTAGTTACTCAAAACTTTACTCTGCTTAAAAAAATGGCCCTAAGCTTTGAGTTTGGGCTGATATTCAATAAGTTAGATTTGACGTGTATTTAAATTGGGAAATAATTTACACTTTTTTTGCACTCTATGTATCTTTCCACAGCTCTCCACATAATTAAGTGGAGACAGGATAGCCTGAAAATCCCTATGTGAATATCTGAAGAACACGAGAGGAGCAACTATACTGGAGAGGAAGGCTCTAATGACAGAAATCTGGAACTGGTGATAACTAATCTGAATCAATTTTAAAATTTGGTCATTCCTCTGACCATCTTAAAATTTAACACTAGGAATATTGCCATCAGTGCAACTTTACAGCAAAAGAGAAAGGGGCTAGCAAGAAAGGCTTCAACAAATACCTCTTGTCTGTTCTAAGGTGTCTGCCTATTCTATGATATGTCCTTTAGAGAAGGAATGTTTTCTTGACAAGGAGATGAGCAGAATTTCTTACCTGCAGGTTTTGTGGCAATGTGTACAAAGATTGCCTGAGTCCAAATATTTTCATGGAGTGTGCCACTGCGTAGGCACTGCAGTGCTCATTGTGACAGAACACCATCAGAAGTCTGGTGTGGTAAGAGCACAAGCCTCTGCTCTATATAATTTTGCAGTGTAAATTGCAAAGCCTGTGAAGCTGTTCTTAAATAAAGATTACTGGGTTAAACAAATGCTTTAACTCCCTGATAGTGAGTGGTTTATATTTCAGAGCCTTCTGATGAATATCAATTTTGAGTTACAGATAGAAAAATGATCACAATGGTTTGTTTAACTGGGAAATCTTTCAACCCTGTTTTCATTCATGTACAGATAGTAACCAAATAGCGACTGTCAACAGACAGTGAATTCATAACCTTCTACAGTGACAGTTTCCACCAAAGGAAGGGTTTTCTGATGGCCTTTTATCATAAGTGAAAGTACATCTTGAGTTGAGGAAACAATGGCAGATTGATTCAGCACACTCCACCGTAAATTCATCTAATTCCCACAAAAGACTAAATGCACCAGGGGTGTTGTGAGGACTCGGTTTACAAATCAGAGAATCACAGTAGAGGGTACCTCACAGTAGGGCATAACATGGAAATTGTGAGATTGCTTCCAAATATAAGATGGAGGTAAAAGATAAAGAAATTAAAATCTGACATTCCTGAAACTTATTAACAATTTGTATATCAATAGAGACATTTAATTAAGTCACATCCATTTATTAATCAGAATTTCAGGAAAGAGGAGAAAGAAAAAGAAGGGTTACAATGTCATATAAAAATATCAGGAACATAATAGTTTCTATTAGCTGTTGAACTGATTCCTGAGATGTGGATTAGTTTAAATATTCCTACAGAAGTTCAGGAAGACAAGTTGCCACTTAAAACAATGTGCTGTATTCTCAAGTGATGATGCAAGAGTCTGTGATAATCACTCAGTCTTCCCTTTTCTCTTGATATAAATGGCTACAGATATTAAATGGGGGCTCATGGCATCTATTTTCAAACTACATTTACATCTATGGGTGATTTCTGGTTTTGCAGCCTTTAGAGTCCAGCTGGATGGTAGAGTATTGTTGGGATTGGCCTTGATGAAAGCAATAAAAGAGTGTTTTTTTCAGCAAAAGCCACTATGGGCTCTTGTTTCCTCTCAGTCTTCCTAACATGGCACATGGCCCCCTCAGAGCCAAAAGCAGTGGTGCTGTCATGCAGTCTCCAGATTTGAAAATTATGCTACTAGCTCAGTTTTATTCTCTCTTTAAACAAATACTGTGTGAACAGCTGAAACTTTAGAAGGCCAGTTCCCCATGGCTCTCTCCTCTGATTGATGGTCTGGTGTCTAATCTAAGTTTTGACCTCAAGCTTCAGACTCTGTCTCAGTAGGGACCAATTTGTGTGTTTTTCTTCTAACCAGCTATCCATTTTAATCTAAGCAGTATCACTACTTTTGTCATAATTAATTGAAAAATATATTTTGAAATTGGAATTGAAAAATATATTCCAATATTAATAGTTTTGCACATGCAGTTTCATTGCACTCATGTTCTACAACTATCTCTTTTTAACACAATTGTTCCAGCAACTGAATAGCTCTATTCCAAAAGTCCTAAAGATAAGATGCGAATTTAAGTCACAAATAATGTCAAAGGAAAGAGGGAATTAGTGGAATGAAATATAATGAGAGAAGCAGGAGCAGATTAATGCCACCTGTTTGTTCTTTTAAATGCTTTTTTGGTTATTGTTCTTTAGTATTTCAGCAAAGCAGGAAAATAGCAAAGGTCTATGCAACAGAATTTGGCATGTAGTGATTGCACTCCGCTGTTCACCAGAAAAAACTCAAAGGAAATGAAAACATATTTCTCCTTTTGCCAGGGAGTAAGAGTGAAAATTCTCAGAATTCACATTGATTCCACTCACACTTATGTAATGATTGTTTTCTGAAGAGACAGAATCTTCCAAAGGCAAGTCGGACACCTCTATTGATATGGGTAGATTAGATTTTGAATGTGGTTTTTTTTGCCAGGATTTTGACCAGATTTTGGTTATATTCCTACCCTCTGAAAATTCTTACAGCCCAGGAGCTCAGCACCCAGGCAAACAAGTAGGCACTGACTCATATTATTGGTTCATAAATTCCAAACATACACGTGTCACACTGTTGTCTTTTCCGGGCATGCTTGTTTTGTTATAAGCCTCAAGGGGAATAATACGCAATGCCATGTCACATTTCTTCCATCTAATCTAACGCAGAGTTGGAACTAGTCCTCCTGTTCTTCTTAATGCAAAGGAAGTATCCAGCTGCCTCTCATTTCCCACTAAAGAAGTGAGTGGACTGTGTGGGATTTGTACTTAGGGATTCACCCAACTGCTAATGAACATATTTAAATTCTTAAACTTTCAAGGTAAGGGCATTTTCGTTCCACACCGTAAGGGATTAAATACTTCCACTCCCATGAAGTACACACAGCATCCTTCAAATCTGCAGACATTCCAAGAAGTGGGTATTTCTTTCAAATCTATTTTCATATTCTGAAACACCCCAAACAGCAATTTTACCTTAAATTTAGTATCAATTTCCCAAGATAATGATGTCTTTTCACCACATTTTCTTCTCTATTTGACACGATAAGACTATTTTTGATCCAAGAATGTGTTCTGAAATATGTCTACCTTTCAAAGAAAATACTATTAATAAAAGTTTCCTTAGATCTAGAATTATTAATTTCTAATTGTCATGGGTGCATGCATCTGTATATTGCATGATTCTGTAACCTGAGAAATTCCATCCCATTATTTTAATCTTAGCTGGTAGATACAAAAAACAACAAGTACCACAGATCCTAACACTTCCAGAATGGTAGAAATACAAGTATAAAATATCACACCTGTAATGAGTATGAAAAATGGCAAGAAGTTCGGTGTAATCTATACATGAGCTTTCACAAATAAAATGTACATGCAGATTCATACAAATCCTTTTTTGTTTCAGCAATGGCAGCGAGAGGCGATATTATTACTGAATTTTTTTTTTCCACAGCCTTTTTTGAAAGCCAGTGCGCTCCTTAGTGAACAAGAGCTGAGGTTTATTCTCCTCGCCCCCCAGTCTGACTGTTCAACATTACTGGGAATAGGATAGAACTTATTTTCCATGAATGTGCTCATAGGAAGAGTGCCCTTGACAAAGTCATAAATGATGCTGTAAGTAGCAGCTGTGCTTTTGCTCTCTGAATTCAGCCTGCATTTCAGACTGAATCTCAAGAAAATCAGAGCCATGCAGCATTTCAGCAAAGCTTTAGGTGTGTAGGACTTTTAGGGACATAATGACCATACGGACAGTCTTTGACCAAACATTGTACAGCAGTGGAAGTGAACCAATGTTTGTTCTGATCTGGGAAGTATCCATTGACAGACTGCGGACAGTTCAGATAGCAACTCAGAAACTATCAACACAAATGAAAGGAAATCATAGAAGGAGGAAGAAGCTAATATTTCATCTTCAAAAAATGATAAACATTCCCATGTGAAAAAGACATTTATTCCGCTAATGAATAATTAAGATATTCAAAACAATGATGTTTTTTTAGGCAGTTAAGATCACTATCAGCAGTTGTGTTAAGCTGGCTTCCCATTTAGATCATCGTCATGAGGAGAGGTCCAATAAATTATTTTCTGCCAACCCATGTAACACATCTGTTGGAAATATGAGAGGGGACAAAACGCATAATGTCAAGAGTATTTACATTGTGAAGTCTAACTTTTTTAGCTAGTGGAACTTATTTAATTAAAACGTGTAATGAACAAAAGAAGTCACAATGTGATTGTCACTGAGAAAGTGTGCAAATTGGCATACTCTGAGCACCATTATTCATTTTTCCAAAAATATCTGACACAGGCATCCATTTTAGACTGAATACATAAAACTGCATTTTTACTTTTCCAAGATAAATATCTGTTTATGCTTATATTTTTATAGAACAAAAATATTTATATGTTTTGATTTATGCAAAAATATGCCTGGATATGGGAGGAAAATTCAAAATGGCATCATCGTACAGCATTTTTGGTATAAGGAAAGACAATGCCTAACAATGCAAGTATAATTTTTCAGGGAATCTAAGTCCCCAGAGTTCAACTCTGAGCAATTTAAACATAAGAACATCATGCTACAGTGAAATCCAGCCACTTGTGGACCTACTGGTTTGTCCCACTTCAACCAGGAATTCAACCACTTCCTTCAAATCAGGAATGGAAAGGTCTCCTAGAAAGAGCGACATGTTCAACTATTTCTGAGAATCATGTACTGTCTTCAGCCAGTGGTGGTGAGAACTGTGGGAGTAAAGAGGGAGGGCAAAGGAGATTTGCATCCACACTGGAATTTTAGAAAGTGAAGCAAATCACAGGGAGCATCAAAGAGGGCTAGAGGTAAATGTGAAGCATTTGCCTGCAGCTCTGAAATGTGGCTGAACACCTGGTAGCAGCAATGCCATCAAAAGCAGGCAGGCACATGTTGAATTATTTCACTGAACCAGGGAAGGAATATTCTGCTGAAGAGTACACCTTAAGAAGTAATTTTTTGTCTTAATTTTTTTTTTCTGTCAGAAAAATCTTATAAATTTCCTGGACAGAGCATATGTATGTTAGGAAAAAAATCCCATATTAACAAGTCTTGGTTATTCTTTTTCATTTCTACAGCCCTTTGGAGTAAGACTAATAGATATTTAAACAAGAGCTTGTTGTTTAATTTTTTCATTGTCTTTAGATTAGTCTGAATGTGTCAGAAATATAAGCTATCTTTCATTCAACTTCGCTAATTTTGGGAACCAGGATGTGCAGCTTAAAATGAGATTATCCTTTTATTTAGAGAAGTCCAAGACTTAAGAGGTTAATCTGTTATAACTGTTAATATTGCCCAAAAACATGATGAGTTTTGTAAATGAACAGCGATGCAATGCCATGCTATGAAATAAAAATCATGTCTAAGGTCATCTGAATAATCCTTGAGAATAACAGCTTTAAAGAGATACATTAGTGTGTAATAAAATGCCCATTACCAGCTTCTGCTCATTGGGTAACCTGCTTTTATCCCCCAACTCACTGATCTGCCATGCTGAGATGTCTTAGAGGCAGTACTTCTGGAAATGACACATCAGAGCCAGTAAATATGCCTAGCCAGTGTGGAAATACCATTTCTGGATCTGGGCTCCTGAAGCTGACACACCCAGGAGCAGCAGTGCACTGGGCTGTAGCACAGCCCTAGTTCAAGGAGGCAGATGATGGCAGGGATGGGAGAAGCTCCTGTGCCTGTAGGTTAACAGAGATACAGGAGAATTCCCAGGTCCCACAGATTAATCTGTTTAAAACCCCAATTATTACCTCCTGCCATGACATGACCATTGGTACACTGTAGCTTTGTGTCTGCCTGAAGTTTGTGCATATTCCTTGAGCATGGTCTCTGCTGGAAGGTGGATAGTCCTTCATATCAGGTATTTCTCTGGCACTTAGTTCCTTCATATTTTTCAGTTCAGTGTTTCATGATTTCTGGACACCAAATTTTCATTGATGTCATTCATAGTCATGTACTTGAAAAAGTGAAGTTTCTGTAATCATGATGTGTGCCTTACTGTGCTCATTTTTCAAGCTTGAGCAAACTTTGACAGTTGAACAAGGATTTTAAAAATAAAAAAAATCATGCAAGTTCCCCTATACAAGAGAGCAGGCAGAGGAGTACCAACGTAAACTATCCAAGGCCATCTTATCAATTCCTGTCTGTGGACATAAGAAAAAACTAATGCAAGAGGGGCCTTTTGAACGCCCTAATTAGGGCAGAACCTTTGATCAAACACAAGAGATTAATCTTGGAAAATGAAGCATTGCTAGCTTTGGTTCATGGAACTATTTGCCTAACATAGCTGATGGTGATAAAACTTATAAAGTTTACTATGAAAAACTTCCTTTTTTTCTCTTTGCCCATATGATGGAATGTGCATATCCATGATTTACAAGGATAAGTGGATCACATGATTCACACAATTTAACTTACTACAATCTTTTGGGCTCACAGAGAAGCATCAGCTGCAGTTTTGGATTTCAAAGAATTGCTTGGATTGGTTAAATGTGTTTTTAAATTTTCTATCATGAATTAAAATTTTGAAAGTGTAATTTAAGCTGATAGGTTAACCCCTAGTCTCTCCTAGAAGTCTGGGTTGTCTCTGAAGGGAACCAACTGCAGAATGATCTATGAGACCCCTGCAACACAGAAGGAGCTTACTGGGATTTTTCAAAAAGGATGATGTTCATGGCATTCTCTTTGGAAGTGTTTAAAGACATAAAAAACTATGATAGAGTCTAAGACAAGTAAATGGCCTTTAAGAGTAATTGGGTTATATCTTTTGTCCTGAGAAAATCCACTATGATGTGGACTATAACTACTGTAAGGATATATTAGGAAAACAGAAAAATGGTAGTAAAATGTTAAGTATTTTCATCATTATTAAATGGTTTTTCCTACAAACATTCTCGTGTTTCACGGTGGTGTGAGTTCAAGGGAATAAATGCTGTCTAATAAAATTCAATGTACTAATATGTAATTTAAAGCTCACTGTTCTACTTCTTGCTCAGTTCACCTTTTGCTTCTTGTCACAGTTTTTGGTGCAATGCAACAGTGCAATCACTTATTTTTCATTGTTTCAAAAACAAGAAAAGAAAACATGTTCAGGTCCACTAAGTGCTTCCTGAGTCGGTAAAGGAGTAAAAAATTACAGGAAACCACACTGAAAACATAATACAATTTTGAAATACAGTGTGTGAATTTGGAAAGAAAAGTGTTTGGAAGATAAAATATTTTGCAGAAATGGGCACTTTAAATATTAAGAAAAAGCAAAACTAGAATAAATCAGGACATTACAAAACTATACTATGTCACATGTTTACATCTACCTCTGCATTTTTAAAAATCTATCTGAATACAACAGTATCTATAACCCAAAAATTAGTTCTATTTCAACCCAGGCACTGCCACACACAGATATCCAGTGAGTCTGTGTATGCTAGTGATGATATCTACAAATCTATGCCATTTGAAATAAATTGCACCTTAAATTTGAAGGCAATTTTAGGTAGTTTGGTGTGCTGTAGGGTCCCATTTTTGATATTTAGCAAGCCTGAGATCTTTCTAACTTATGAAGTCTGCCTGTCTACAAACTAGCATGGATGTGTTTGTGTTTATTACCTTTTCTCATGCATGCCTTGAAATGACTAAATTACAGGTATTTTACATGTGTTTTGTGGTACAAGACAGATACCGTCTGTTAGTATAATTTATCTTGAAATACCCTGTTTTACAAAATTACAGAAAAGCACAGCAATTTGCTCTTTTTTTCCTTTTTCTTTTTTTTTTTTTAATTTCCAAGACTATGGCAAAATCTTCAAAGCCCAGAAGATGCCTTCTAGCTAAGAATTTAGCCATGTAATAAACAATTTTCATCAAAGCACTAGGTTTGTGGAAATAAGAGTACAATTGTAGAATCCAAATTTTGATAATGTTCTGTACTTATTAGCTATTTTGTCTTTTGTATTTTGACCTAATTCAGCCAGCAAACACATCAACCCTTATGTAAGATTAGGTACACATACATACACATACTCCAGCCCAGATCAGATTAGCTGCAATCAAGGTAATTATGTTGAACAAAATTGTTCATCTGTGCTTTGCAGCTGCCATTTGGATCTAGTGTTTGATCCCAAGTGACTGAGTTGTACATATGTTCCTCCTCAATCCCGGATAACTTGGGTTTTATTATAATACATAATCGCTTCTTTAAAACTCAAGACTGAGATTACAAAATATTTAGTTTTGCAGATGAATTAACTCTTATTTTCTTGTGATGTTTTTCCTTGGTATAATCCAAAATTCTTTAATGGGTACTACCTGGAATTGAGCTTCCCAAAAACTGAAGCCATCATCTAGACAGCCTGCTCTCCTCCACCTCTGCCACTTATCAGAAGCTACTTCCTTAGTCAATTTTCATGTTCTGCCAGCAGTTAAAACTAGGCCATGAACATACTCAGAGTGCTAAACACCACAGAGTAGTCAAGCAGGTGCCCCTCCGGTGTTTTTCTTCTAACCTCTTGCATTCTAGACATAAGAAGGCAGCATAAATTCTCATAAGCTCCAGTAACTGTGTTCAAATGAAAAAACAGCTATAAACTCTCAACCGCCCTTCCCCCAAAAAAACCAGTACCTCCAGAGAACTTTGGTTCAGAATCGTTGGTAGAGGTGTCTCCCAGTGCTGCAAATATTTAAAGAGCCCGGGCTTATGGTTGTGGTCATACCACAGTTCATAATTGTAAATTTTGATTATTGTGACATCTGAGTTCTGACACCTCTTACTCTTTATCATATTGAAACAAGGTTACTATCAATCCAGAAGAGCAACAGTCTGGAAGACAAGAAAGAAAAACGCTAATTTTGCCTAGGATTTCAACTCTTAAGGGCTTCTTGGAGAATTATTATTATTATTATTATTATTATTATTATTATTATTATTATTATTATTATTATTATTATTCCTCCAGCTTGTGTTCATAAATATTTACTCTTTCATATGCTGTAAAATGAGTTTCCTGTTTTTGTAAGATAAAAAGTTACATTTTGTTAGTGGACAGAGAGATTCTTCTGTTGTGTTTAAAAGATGAAGCCCTTCGACTACTCCCTCACGAGGAAAAGAAGTTTCTAAACAAAATGGCCTTGTATTTGTGAACTATTTTCCTTCATGAAAAGTAAAACAAAGGATGGGAAATAAAATTAGCATTCGTTATATAGAACACATATTGACACTGAACTCAATTATGTTTTTAGGTAAGAGAGATAAAACTGGATCAATAACCAGATCTTTTTTCCAAACTTTTGAGGTTCATCCTTTGTTTTTGAGGTTCACCAGTATTTTTACAAAGCCAAAAAATATTTCATGCTGTTATTAATGGTAGTTGCTAAGAAGAAAGAAAATATTACCTTCAAAATATCTGGATTTGAACTCCAGATTCTACGTAAGAAAGAACCCAATTTACCCAAACATTATCTTGTAAGTATTGTAAGGATCTGTGCAAAAGGAAGAGGAAACAAAAAGATTAGGAAGCACTAAATGAGAAGCTGATTGTTAAGCCTATTTTCTACAAGTTTCTATCCTTGTGTAAATCAAAGGGGCTGTAAAGTCTGGAGTAACCTCTAATGAGTATAGGGGGGATTTGCCTAGCTCTGCTTTTTCTTTCAAGATATTACAGTTTCTGTCTTTCCCTTGAGGAAATGGCCTATGAATAAATTCACAGAGCCATATACCATAGTACAGTTTTCTTCTCTAGGTCTGCTTTATAAGTAATTATAACCATATCTGGGAACTCCCGTCCCAGAATTCTTGTTCTGTTGCTCCAGTACTGGAATTTCTTGCCTACAACTCTACAAAAAGCAATAGATGTATCTCTCTCTGTCTCTCTCTGTCTCTCTCTCTCTCTCCTTCTCTGCACATATATACACAAATAGGTTTATAGATATCTAATATGTGTGTGTATTGTGTATAGATATCTATGTGTAAGTACCAATAGTTTTTAGAGGTGACTACTCATTTACTACCCAACTACCATGCTATATATATATAATTTTATCTCTTCTAAAAGTGGTTTGGTGTAGAAGGAAAGCTGGACTGCAGTTTTGCACTATTAATCCATTCACAGTAGAGTTGTTTATACAACATTTTCCTGTACTTGGGTTCTCTCTGCTTGTTTTAAATGAAGTTATTCAGAGTCAGCTGCACAATCTCTGCATTTTTACTGGGGTTTTTTTGTGCTTTTTATTGACTCGTTAGACAGTAGGCATTGATCTCATTAATGGAAGGAGGTTACTCTTGGTCTCCCTGTAAAGATTGCTACTCATGTATTGAAAATAGACTTTTTAACTTTATACTAGACTTACTCTCCTCAATACCAGTGCCAAGTTTGACATGATCTTACACAAATAAACTTATTCTTGGGCTTGGATACTAAGTGGCATAGTGCTCAACACAAATTGCTTCCTAAGATTTTTGGGAAGCCTTTGGAGCAGACATTCAAGTAGCATAACAGTCTCTCATTTAAAGACAGTACAAGTTTTTCCACAATGAATGGAAAATGACTGACAATGACTGCAATCTGTGTGGAGGTACCTATGATTTATTTTGCAACCTTGGGTAAGTCCCAGTATCCTCCATCTGTTTTCCTATCTGTGCTCTTTAAACTATTATTAGAACTAGCAAGAAAATGTAACATGGTTCCTAAGAAAATTTTGGATAATTTTAGAAGTTCTCAATTTGGGAAGAATAAATTAAATTTCATACTTTAATTACTATATATTTTCTATTTCTTTAATTACTATAAATTTCTGAACAAAATTCTTCTTTGGCTTTTTCTACATGATAAAATGAAGAGAGCCCTGCACAAGTATTTCATGGCAAGTGCTAATTTTCCATCAAGAAATACGTAAGTGGTTGTACAATCAAGGTGCTATCTCATGAATTTAAATATACAATTTAGTGCAATGAAATAATGGACAGATTAACGTATTCAAATGTTTCAGTGGTTCTAGAAGTTGCTTACTACCAAAATAGACAAAGGGAAGATCTGTAATGATATTAAATGTATCTTACAAAAGACTTAGAATGAAATAAGAGTACTAAAAATGGCGTAGAATTTTATGTAGATGAAGCTTCAGTAGATGATAAAAGAGCCTGGGCCTAAGTCCTCTTCCCGTCATCCCAGCAAATTAAGTATGTGGCGGCAGGAAATTTAAAACCTTTCTCAGATGGGAAATGTTTAGAAAATAAATACAAAGAGCCATCTTTGCAACTACAAATTATATGCATTTTGCCAAGTTTCCTTCAGGGTTTGATAACTCTTACTGTAGCTGTCCCTGTAAATATGACAATAAATTTTTAAATCTCCAGAGAACTGGCAAATACAGGCAGATGCACTTAACTGCTGGTGAGCAACAAAAGTCAGCCTGCAGGAAACTGTGGCACTAATGTAGTTCTTGATTAATCTCTAATTACACTTTTGTCATCTTAGCAGGGAGACAAAACTATAGCAGTTCCTAAATAGGCAGGCAGCATTTTGGCACCTAGCAACCAGCAGTTCTTTCATATTAGCTGCAGTGGACTCTGTGCTGTTACATGGAAGGTTGTTATGGATCACTGCTCTATTATTTATAGAGCAGCATTTACAGAGGCCTTCACAACAGTATATAAATTAGCAGCTTAACAGGCCATTGCTAACTAAAAACATGGCATGAGCTGAAGCATCAAGTATGAAATTAAAATGCGACTTGGAGATAATAATGTTTGTAACACACATAGAAAGGAATGTCGATTTATTTTCCTGTTAACCATTTCACAGGCAGATTACAGCACGGTCTTTAAGAATTTTTGCATGGATGTGTGTGTGCCTGTCTCACTCATTTCTCGTATGCACATAATGAGTACGTATGTGAATATACAGACATACATATTTATGCCTAATAAATATTCTACTATATTTTCTCGCACAGGTTTTTTTAAAGATTAGTGTAAAAGCTTCCCTATTTTTTCGCACTAGGCTAATATACCACAGAGGTAGATGAACAGGGAGAACAGTGCTAAAAGGGATCTATCCGCTAATTGGACTGCAGGCTGCAATAACACTACAAATGTCTTCATGAAAGGGCCTTTTTAGCTATCAATCAGGCAAATAACACTAACTTTCTTCCATCTTCTGTTCTTTGGTAACTTGTCTGTGAGAAGACCAACTCCAATGAGAAACGTCACACCTCTATTTAGTGTCATTCAGAGTGAATAAGAATCAAAAGTGATCAAATACAGTAAATGACTGCTGGCTGGCTGCAGATGATTCCTTATTTAATCAGCTAAAGAAAGATATAAATTAATGTTTGTTTACTAGGGATTCCGTAATAAGGGAATAGGATTAATAACCATGGGAAAACATAAGCAGAGGAACTCTAAGAACATACAGCTTTGGTTTGCAGTCCTGCCTTAATTAAATCATTGCTTTGCAATGAAAGACAGTTCTGATCTAAATCATGGTGGTTTCTGATGCTTCTGCTGGATTGGATCCCATTTTGCTTTCCCCTTCCCAAACATATCATCAGAAAAAAGTCCCTGTAGAGTCGGAGAGAGCTCGCAGCCTGGGCAGACATAGCGGGTGATGGAAGGGAAGGAATCCAGCTGCATTCACTCCCTGTGTTCACGCAGCTAGCTGGTGACAGAGTCAGAAAAGGGAGGATGCATTGGGCACTTCCAGCCACAGAAATCAATAGCGAAATTGCTCTTATCTTCAATAAAGGAGGAAATTGTCTTCAGTTTTGTATCAAAGAACTCATTTGTAGATGTGCTTTACCAAGTCACCTTCCTTGACTATGCTCTTAGTTACTGGATATTTCCAGAGATTTTTTCAAAGGGCTTAGAAGTTAAATGTGATATACCTTCCTTTATTTAGGTAATGGTGCTTTATTTTCAGTTGCTAGCTCAGAAGGTTATTTCTCTCTCAAGTTTATACATGATATACTCTTTCCATATAGAGATTATTCAGGAATATGTTTTGTGATTATAATCCAAAGATCCAGTGAAGCATCACACATCTCATGGTATAAATAAAATTAATTACTGAAAATTGGACCCAAAACTATTTAGAATGCCTCAAATTACGGTACTACAGAGTTTCCCCAGCTGGATGGTCTGTCTGTAATCGTCATCACAGAACTGAAAATCATGGGCTTAGTCCAAGCAGATAACTCTATGCTTCTAAGAAAATGTTTTCTGCTTTAAACTAAAACAAACAAACAAACAATTAAAACCAAAGAAAACAACTCAAAAGAGACCAGATCATTTGCTTTCTCCTGACCAACTTTGTGAATGGTGCTGCTAGTGCTGGCTCCTGCACCAGAGACTTTCAAAGCTGTAGCTCTGTGCCCTGTATGAGATGACACAGCCTTATGTGAGACTTTGCACAGAATACAAGTCACAATATATGCATGGTATATATTTGGGCTATTTAAAAGCAGAAGAGAAACTTAGAAACCCAAGTCAGTCACTTCTGAGAGATATTTCCATTGCTTTCTCCTAGATTTTCATGAAAGTGTAAAACAGTACTTTGTTGTGGGGTGTTTTTTGCTCTTTTGCAGGTTTTGTTTGGTTTTTTGTACAAAAATACCTGGTGAATTAGAACAAGCGGGAACATAAGGCTGATGAAAATTTCTTACAAAATCTCCTAGCTACCGAAAAAGAGCAGTAATCATCAAGCTATTGTCATCATAATGCTACAAGATGACTTAATTAGCTAGTTGATTTCTCTGATGACGCTCAAAGAGATGGGGTTTGAGATGCATTTGAGATAGGAATTATGAATTGATATGGCACCAAGAGGCTAATCAATTGTTCCCACTGCGTTGTTAACTGTGTTGGCTACCAATGTTTCAACAGGAAAAATAAAGCTGTTTGCTAAGCGTGGGTCTGGCAGCTGGATCTCCGTGGCATCGCATTTGCAAGTTGAGCCAAGCCCCATGCGAGAAAGATACACTTAGACACAAATTTTGCCCAACTTTTGTCTAGCTGTGGGGCTTGTTATATGTTGCTATTAACTGTGGGTTTGGTAAGAAAATTACTTTTATCGGTGGATACATAATCCCATAGATTGTGAGTTTTTAATCCATGTTTTAAACTTCAAGTTACAAAGCTGAGCATCTGCAGTAAGGAAAGTTGCTGTGCAAATATGCCTTGTAATTCAGAAAGCTATAATACACAACCAGAACAAGAAAAGCAAAAGAAAAATATTGAATGCTGTGAACTCACAGTAATTTTTCTTACTACATGATTTTGCAGCTGCACATAATTAAGATTCTTAATACATTTTAAGAATTCATTTCCATATCTTAATATGTTTGATTTTAAGTACTATTGTCACCCAGAATGATCTACAATTTCATACACTCATTTAAGAAAGAGAACAAAAAAAAAAAAGCTTCAGTGAAGCTCTCAGCTTTAATCCATACATATTTCTAATATCATATCTTCAATTTAAAGTCCATGTTAATTTCTTAGTAAATTGAGTATGTGAGTTAATTTCTTTTATGCTGTTGGAGTGTAAGACATATTCAGTGGCTGTTTTAGCAAAAGAGAGTTGTATTTATGGCACTCAGCATAGAAAAAATTAGAAAAATATTCATAGTTAAAAAATTACCTCAAAAGAAAGATGGTAAAGACATCACAAATGAAATTAAAAAGATATATTGTCAATTACCTCTGATGATACAATTTCAAGCAATTTTTTTAGAGATGACACCTTGGTTTTAATGAATCACTTTTGAGGGATATTTTTCAATGAAATGTCTCTCTCTGGTGAGTAATTTAGAATAAATAAATCCATTCTTGTATCAATAGAAAAAATAAAGTCTTTTTATTAGTCTCCTCGATTTATTAGACATGGATATTTAAGAATTAGAAAGAACTTCTGACACTAAGGTTTAGGGTCATTAAACAGGTCACCGGAGCCTTCGACAGTAAATCTGTGCAAGACAGCTTCAGCTGATGACTTCAATCAGGAAATTTGTTTACCAATCATTATAAATTTAATTTCATACAATATATAGACTCAGAGAATCTATATCATATCTAAAGTAATCTTCAGACTCTGCTCGATTTTTTGTTAGCATTCAATGAATAGTTCATAACAGTATCTTTCCCTGCATTTTAAATTCTAGAAATGAAGTCCATCCTTTTAAAAAAAAGAAAGAAGACACATGAACAATTTTGTCTCTGTGAATTCAGCTTAAATTTTGAAAATATCATGCCTATAAAGCTGTGAAATGACACAGTTGAAAAGTGTAATATTATTTGAAATGGAAGCTAATTCTGTATCTTCAGAAAATCACAAATAATGTTTCTGGGGTGTTTAACCATGCTAATGATATAAAATTAGGAAAAGATGAACTATATATGGTAATAAAAAATAATTGTGTTGATATTTCCCATTTATGACAAGTAGGAAAAGAGCAGCCTTCTATTTTTTTAATTTTAATTTCTCTTTTTTAATTATTAGGTAGACCTGTCCTGATGTCTCAACATTTTAAATAAGAAGAATAATATTCTGGGCCTTAGATATAAGAACTTGAAAATTACAGGTAATTAAGTGTACATGTGTGTGTGAGTGAATGCATTCAAAATTCAATATAATTGGTTTTGTATTTCCATTTTCTTAAAGCAGTTTCTGCTTACTATATGTACTCCTTTAAAACTTGTATTTTCTACTTCTATGGCATTTATAATAGAAAATTCTCTAGATACAGATTTTCATAATAACTAAAATATTTTGTTATAGCAGTTTATTTCTCTGAATATATGTGAGTATATGTATGAATTGCACACAAACTTAAGAATGCTTTCATCCTATGCTTCGTGTTGGCAGAAGTAGTTCTACTTGCAATTTCCCTTTAAAAGAAAAGAAAGATTACCTCCAGAAGTGAGACTGGAAAAATTGGATGATTTTGACTTTTCATTTTGAAAGCTTGATGTGGCACAATATCTGACAGAAGTAACAAGTTTTAACCTACAATTTATATTATTTTATAGCCCCGTGTAAAGGATTTTACCTGGAAATGGGGGAATTCTGTCATAGGGAATAAGCTGTAGTGAAAGTATTGTCAAAAAATCGTGGTGTTGGTAAGCACATGTATTGGAACATTTTCACTAAAGGTGGAGTTGAGTAACTTTTAAGCCATTTTCTCTTTGAAATCTCATTTATATTTAGTCCATTAATTCTTTAATTATAAAAGCCTTAAAATATATTATGAAGTTGTGTATTTTTAGAATAAGATCGCTGGAGACCGTAAGGATCACAATGATTTTTTTATGAAGTAGTTAGTTAACAAATATTAACCATAAATCAGCAACTATGAGTATGAAAATTTTTGTCATAGTGCAAAAGAAATTTTCCTGCTCTTTAAAGCGAACACATGAACTAAAAGAAAGTGTTACCTAGGACTGTCAGTAGGAGTATTTTTTCGTTTGTGTTTTTCTTTGGGTAATATAAGTAAAATGGAAACTATTCAATTATATTTGCATTCATTTACATAACAAAACAAACCTTACTTTCCATTCATAGAGAGCACATAGAGTTTCCCAAGCTGGTAAATTTTCTCTGTTGAAGTGAAATTTTACCTACTTGCCACTTTAATAAGCAGAAAAGTTAAACCATATACAATGACAGAAGAAATGTGTACATGCTTTAAAAATAAAAAAAAATCAAGTAAAGTAACTCTTAGAAAGGAGAATTTATGTATATGTCCTCACCTACCATGGCCTATTCTAGTTCACTATCAGTTTTAAGAAGGTTGAAAATTCTCAAAGTCATAAAGTGTAAGATACTGCATGTGTTGAAAGCAAAAGGAATTCTCTCCATGATTTTAGGGCTGTTTTATGCTTGTTCTAGTTTTTGAATGCACTGGAAATGGCTAGTAGTGGACAATTGCCTTGTTTTTCTCCATACAGTGAGGTTCCTTTACAATAATCAAAGGCATCAATATCGTAATAAGAATGTTGTTTTCTTTGCTTTTGTGACACTGAGAATTCCGGAAGAGCTAGACCCCGATGACAATATGCTTCTCCATAAACATACATAAATCCACTTGGAAGAAAAGTAGACAAAAGAATTTTTTGTTGCTGAAGATTTTATTGTGAAAGGTGGCTTTAAGAATACCATTTCTGTGAATACCTACTCATGCTGCAGATCAGTTAAAAGTAAAAAAAAAAATTACAAAAGTAAAAAAACAGTTACAGTATATTAAAACTTAAAAAATATTTTTTTCCTGAATTGTTTAGTTCGAAAATTCTATGAATTTTATCTATTAAAAAATTGGAAGTTACTTAAGTGAAACAGAACATTTCTTTCCAGTCAAAAGGGAGTTATATTTCTGGCAAGATCTTAGAGGGCACCAGTTTTATACATGATTAGTTCCTCTGACTTCAGTGGACCTACAGATCCAAGTGCGAGGCTAAGTTTTTGTCTGCTCGCAGCCTAATTGATAATATGTAGAAAGACTACAGAGAGAGTTGCCCATGGTTTAGTTTGTGTAGACACGGTTTCTTGTTTCTTCTTTTCACATGCATTAAATATCTTCCAAAGGAGTTGTTTTACATCTGCTCCTCTATTAGCCTGCAGTCACTGGTTTTCTTTCTGCTGCAGATGAAACCTCAGAAGTGCAGCTCTGAAAGGCAGTTCTGTTTTTGCAGGAAAAAAAGGAAACAGATGACAACAAAACTATCACACACAAAAAATGTCTCTCTTTTATCATTCTAATCAAACCTGATTTTCATTTTGGAAAGGGTAACTCTAACACTACACCTGGGAATACTTGGTCATTACAGCTGAACCTGGCACAACAGCATGTACATGGCTGGGCTTGTCTGAACACCACGGGATGGAGCTTTAGCTGGTAAAAATGAGGATAGCTGCATGTGGATGCAGCGGAGCTCTGTTGATTTACACCAGGTCAGGGACTAGTTCTGTGCATTGATTTACTGCAACCAATTTGAACCCATTAGACTTACGCTAGTGTAAACCTGAGGAAACCCGGTGGTGAATCAAGCCCAAAAAGAAAGAAATCTTTAGATAACTACTTAACAGCCGTGGTTGGTTGGCTGGTTCTCTTAGGACTTCATTACCACATCTGATGAGAATGCTGATTTATGGAGAACAGTAAACAAATCTCAGCGGAAAGGGTGTCTCAGAAAAAAACAGGGAAACATATGCAGTACAAGAGCAGACCATCTCAAGGATTGTATTTTCTTGCACAATCTGAGCCACACAAAGATTTAATGAAGACATTTCTAACTAACAGTTTGGATTTAAAGGCAGATGAAAGAATCAACACCAAGCCCCTGTGGACTGTTGATATAAAGGACCAGGGGCAAGGAGGATCCTAGCACTTGGTTCATTCAATGACTCATCATGTAACACTGGGCTCATCATTTGACCCCTTCTTGCCTCAGTGAACTCAAGTAGATATTAGGGTGAGACATGTAGGTTCCTATTGGAAAACAGATGATTTATAACAGAGCTTCCTTGAGTAAATACATTACAAAGAAGTGGTAAATCCATACATTTTACATGTACAATCATAAACAATAGAGTTAATGTCTGCAACAACCTCAGTTTCTCCTCCGTTCTTCAAGTTGCTTTTTTGTCTTACTGCATTATTCTCACCATAAAACCACGCACATTCATAACAGATCAGCAAATGAGAGTAATGTTGTTACTTTCTGAATTTGTGGTCTGGTAAGAGATGCAAGAGTAAAATCAGATTCCCACTCCTCCCATAAATCAGTGAAGGCAATGACGCCAGTTATATCTACTCCAATATTAAACGTAAATTTTACAAAAATTGTTTTGGACAGCTGTCTTGGCCAAGTAATTTCAGCTGCTGATGGTGTATGCACGTGTGTGCTGGAGATGTAGAGAGAAACCTGTTCACAATCGGTTTTTCAGACATCTTGTATTTTACCACATGAGCATGTGGCCCACATGGGTGTACCTTCATTATGAGGGTCATTTTATTCAGTAATGAATTGTGTGCTCCTCATCTTCAGTTGCTTGCAAAGGAAAAAACCCATCAAAATCAAACACTAGGGAAAAAAATCAAGTTCTCAACAGCTTTTGTTGTCTTAATTTTACTTTTTAATGATTTGGATGGACTTCATCACTGCTATTTCATTCATCGAAATGATCACAAAAGTTTTGACTGTGAATAACAAAAATATACAAGTGTTCTACCAGTGTATCAGACAAGAGATCTAAACATATTTTGACAGAATGGCTGCAGATAGGGCTAATGGTATAAGAAATGTGAAATGATGGTAAGGTTATGAAATACAGTAAAAAAGCACACATCCCATAAGAGTTAGGATTCTTTCAAAGTTCGAATGTCAGCCAATTAAATCCTCTGTTTAAATGCTGAGACAAAAAGCCACAAAGACCTCAATGCTATCTCATCAGAAGAAGGGGTTTTTTTACTCCCCTGCTAGCAGCTTGTAGATGCAAAAGGTCTTGATATAGAGAAGGGTGCAAGTATAGCAGCAGCTAAGGAGTCTCAATCAGATAAAGTGACATCTGTGACAGATAGCTCTCTTACACAGGAGTCACACAAGCCTTGCTTGCCTTTCTCACGGGAATGATCCACCACTATTACAATATCTCTAATGCAGCTACTAACATGAAGTTTTAAACTCATTCACAGTTTGAAACAAGATCACATTTACAGTGAAAAGCCAAAGTCTTAAGTAGCACGGAAACTCAGTTTAGTTTTCCTTATCACTTCTCTTCTATAGCTTTAATCAGGTGTTTTATTTATCAGGGGTTCAAAAAATAGTCTCAATGAATAGCCATTCATTTCTCTTGTACTCATCCATTTTGTACTTTTGATGCTACAAAAACATGTTTTCAAAGAGAAGTTTGAGAAAGATTTTTTTAAAAGTAAAAATAAGTTGCACTTTCATGTTATGAATTACACCATTTGCACAAATATTGAAATGAAAAATACGTATAATTAGGCTTTTTATGCATGAAAATGCATATATATTACAATAAGAAGGCATCTATATGATTTCCTAAAATGTTTTCCATGTAAAATCCAATCATTAGATATTCCTTTCAGGTCTGAACAGGAAAAAAAAAGAAAATTAAAAGAATTAAAATGTAATTTTAGAAAAATTTCACTTAAATTTGAGCTATCAGGAAAAGATAAAGATACCTGGGAATTTAATTGAAAGGTACAGAAGATGACACATTTTCTAGAGAAGGTTCAGGGATTTTTATATTAAACAGGCAAACTGGAAGAGAAAGAAAAATTTGCATATTGGACCAAGGAATAGGATCCTTGCACTAATGATAGGAGAATAAGCAATCTAAAGTAACAGAGGAAAAGAATATTATTATTTCTATCTGGAAAATCTCTTCAGGCAGAAAGTGATACACTGTGTAAAAGGCATCCAGGAAAAGATTCTTTATACCAAGTGAATACTACAGTGAAATTTAAATCAGGCTCTCAAAAGGACATATCTGATGTCACACTACCGACATGACCAAATAGAGAGGAGGAAGAGATAATAATTTTTATCGTGATCTTCCTCTTGACTCCATTTTAAATAATCTGTGCTTGGATTCTTAATCTCTTTGTTTTCTGATATATTCTGATATATTTTGGGTTTTTTTCTAATTGAGGTAAAATTTTTCTTAACTGAAACAAATCATCTGTACTCTAAACATGGCCCCATATATATCAAAATAAGTGATTTATCTTTCAGATATTGTGCCTATATATGTGTTCTTACCAGGATTACTTTCCGTGATTTTTTAGTGTCAGTGAAGAAAAAGCTGTGCTTTCTTTTAATTTAAAGTAGCCATTGACCTGCAAAGAGCCTGAAAAAGTGAATATTGTGAGATAAGCAAATATCACAAAAATTAACCAATACAATTACAAATTATGCAAAGTATTTACACATTTTTGAAATCAGAATGGCACAAAATATTAATTGTAAGTTAAAAAATGTCCAGTCTTTGCAGAGGGATACATTTATTAACAAAATGCAGATTTCGTTTTATTCCCTAGAGCTCTTACAAATGCACAAGTCACAGTCTCAATACATTCAGGAGCTGCTTCAAAACAGATTATTGATATTCTGACCCACAGCTCTCTTGGAGGATATTGAGTATCAGCTGCCTCAAAGGTTGGCGCCAACCTTCCTCTTCTATGCACCACAAACCAGAATTAATTGCAAATCAATCGAACAAACTACAACTGATCAGTAAACCAATTAGTAATTTTAGCTGTTCATCCTGTCTTCATTTACTAAGGGGAAAGACATGGGATGAAGGAAAGTGATTTCTGGTTAACATTTACAATTTTTTTTTTTACTCTGGTAACAAGGATGCCCTTGTAAAAACATTTCAAGCAGGGACATAGCCAAGCTAGGCAATTTCAGCACTTCCATTACATTCTTCTTGTGGTTCTTTGGTTCTTTTTCCTACTTATGGTTCTTTTATTTTTTCTCCTGAGGCTTTCTTCTGATGACACTGGAGTAAATTTTTACATTTAAATTTTCCATGTGTCTTACCTATGAGTTCACCACTGTTTCTGAATCTATTCAGAACATTCATAGCGTGAATACCTACTCCCATGTGCATTAACTACTATTCTGACTCTCGCTGGATTACTACATTGCTGCTTGCTGTTTCTAAAATTGGAGAAATCTGTAGCCACCTCTGGAGAACCCATAACTATACTCTAAAAGGGTAGCTTTTATTGTGATTTGATTGAGATTTGATGCCTTTTTTTTTTTACCTTGCAAGCAATTCAAGAATTAAAGTCTTTTTTCTAACAATCTACATATAACTTTAGTATAAGTACTTTGCAGTTTAAATAAGGTAACAATGCATGTCACACCTACATTGACTTGATGTTTCTCATTATACCAGAGAAAGTGATTCCATGGAAATCTATTCAATTGAATGTATTATAAGTGGTCATCAAAACACAGCAGATTATATTTTATGCAAAAATATATCTTCTGAGGAAAAAGACTTAAGTGAAAAAAAAGTGCTTTAACTCAAGAACTCAAGGAAAAATAAAAACTAATACATCAGGTGCATTTCAAAGTCTCAAAAGTTCCTGGAGCATCAGAATATGTACACAAAAGAAGTTCAAGGTCTCTTCCTTTACAGCAAATAAGTATCCGAGAAATTAAATGTCTAGAATTCTTGGTTACTAGTAGATTACTCAGTAGGCTTTTCTAGAATTACTTTTAGTAAGTGTAATTATTTTTTGTGTAGATTGTTCAGTTATTAAATTCTGGCTTTTCTTGACACAAAGAAACTTTACCCAGAAATAAAACAAGATTTGATGCGTTCTGGTCTCATACCACTATATATAACCTCTAATGTAAAAGATACATATATTTTTCCAGGGAAACAGTATCTTTTGTGTGAGACTGTCTAATACTGAAAAAGTTAAAAACTGAACTCCAAAAGCCTGACTGATTGTGACAGAAGAACCTTTCACCAGCTGATTGAAATTAACAGTTTCTTTCAGTTGTCCTAATTAAGACCAATGGGAGTTCTGGAATTCACCAAGGGTGTTTCAAGTTGCTCTCTTGTTTAGGTGTTGGTGATATCAGCTTCTACTTTATTCAACAAACAGTTTAGTCTAACTTGAGAACAACCCCTTTCTTAGGGTGCTCTTTCAAGAAGTGCTTGCATTTATACCTTCTATGAGTGCTTCTAAATAGAGAGCACTGCAGTTAGTGATGAAAAGGATATAATTTCTGGTGAAAGATTGATAGATGGTGGGAGCAACTCTGACAATGTGAATACAAAACTGTTACTGAACAAGCAATCACGAAGGAGTCACAGAAAACACTGCTAGCCTTTTGTAGTGACTACACTTCTCTGCTATGAGAAGGCCAGAGCTGGAACATACTCAGTGTGGGGACACCACCACTTTCAGTGCTGAGTCCTGCAGGAGCCTGTCATAGTTTATAATCTGGGTGCCTGAGGTTAGAGAAGAGGTTGCCTTAGAAAGGAGCACATAGCAAGTGTGAGGAGCCATTCCAGATGCAGTTGCAGAAATCTCACAGCAGGAACATGTCTGGATCTCCATGTGTTCTGGGGACTGGCAGTGCCATATTTTTTTCTTAGAGTATCCTATAAATCGTGATGACTCTTACTGCAAAGGGCTGCCTTTAAAATGGGGTCAGATCAGGAGAGCCCAACCTTCTGTTTCATAATACGGATCCAGCACGCACCCAAGAATGGCAGGCACAGGCTGAATGAAAATGAATGAAAATGCTGCGCTCACCAGTCTAGTTGCAACCATGCTCTTGCAACTGCACATACTAAACCATGTTTGCTGACAATCAGCACAAACCTGGAAAGGGGCTGAGGAAAGTATGACTGAGAACCACTTCACTAAATAATCATAGTGAGGTCTGGGAAGTGAGAAAGTACTTCAAAATTCCACATCTGAGGCTTGCCCAAAGTTATTATGCATGATGCATCTACTGCATAACTGTAATTTTACAGCTATTATATATGACAGTTCTACTGTGCTCAGATTTTAATCTGGTTATTAGATGTATGCCTATAAATTTCAGACTTTCCTCTTAAATGGATTTCAAGCACATTAGGAAGTCATAAATTAAGTTCTATTATATTTGAGAGAAAACTTTAGTATTGAATTTTTCTTATAAAGTATTCAAAATCTCCTAATTTTGTCTTCATTGCTATGAAATAAATGGTTGTGGAATCATAAGTCTTTTCAGATGGTCGTTTATATGGTATCATTAAGAGAATGATGTATTATTTGACTTTCATTGAAGAAGTGAAACAAACCTCTTGAAATAAAAGTTGTCTAGTGGGTTGTTTGTATTTTTTTTTCCCCTTGGGAGATTAATGGGCCATTTAACTGAAATATGCATGTGTTGTATTTCATCTTTTTTAATGTAATTATTACAGAGGACGTGGAGGGTTTAGACATTTACAAAGATAAAATTATCCTGCGCTTCAAGTATAATTGCAGTAGCAATGAATCTGGTTCCATTTTCTGATGTACTTGGGAAATTTAACTGGTTAATATCTTTGCTGGTATTCTTCTTGTTCAGATTTGCTTATGCAAATCTGTATATGTATACATATACAAGAGTATATGTATACATATACTTTTGATGTGCTTAATTGTTCTTGTAATATTTCTCACAGTCCTTACTCTTATACGCGCTATGCAGAGGAGAGATAGTTCATGATGGTTACCAGGTCTAATTCCCACAATCTGGGTTCTCTTCCCAGAATTTCCTGCTCTAAAGTTCCTATGTGACCTTGAGTAAACACATCTGTACCATGTCTTCTGCTTGGGTCTTTGGCTCTTCTTGGTGTTGTCTTCAACTTTTGCTTCTGGCTAATCATTGACAGTGAAATGTTTTCACTTGTGCAGATCTCTGCTAACAGCATCATGGCTCTACCTGAGAAAGCTGCAATGTGCTTTACTCTTTCTGAATTTCTGAAAACGGCAAACCTGGAGCTCGCTGTTTCTGAACTGCGTGTTTGAGCTGTGTGTCACTCCCTGTGCCTGAGGGAACCATGGGTGTACCACCTGGTGCCAGAGACAGCCCAGGCACCCACCTGCTCTCAGGTCAGGCATACCAGTGGGCAGGAGAAGGGGACACCATGGCATTTGGATGGACACATTGAGAGTGGACACACTGAATAGCTCCACTTCTTGTTTCCAGGTTTTACAGAGGGATCCTGGAAATGAGGAAGAGTAGTAGTTCATGTAAACACTGGAGTGTCAGTGACTGTCATCTGGCCCAGAATCAAAGGCCTGTACCTGTTTCCTTGCACTGTAAAACAAGTGACCTTGCCCATAAAGGTTATTGGGAACATCTGAATCATCATCCAGATCTTGTCCAGGTATGAGCAGTACCTGGGTCAGGCTAGAACTCTGCCAGAAGGCTTACTAGGAGTTATATGGGAGTGGGCTGAGCTCAAGTCCAAATCCTATTCAGTTTCCTGAAGCAGACAGACAACCAGCTAAAACAGCAAGGGAGTGGGACATGTGAGCTACCATCATAGCAGCAGAGGAGTAGGGAAGGCCTACCAGGACTTCCCTGGAAAGAAGAAAGAGGAGGAGAAAGGGGAAGGACAACCAGGTATCCCCACATATGCATTTAGCACCATGGCACTACTGACAAGGATAATAATATGTATGCTGATCCTGATCTGTGATAAATCCTCACAATAATTTATGTAGTTTACAGTAACTGAAATTAGGTGACTAGTATGCTTTGCATTTGTTATCAGCTGGTATGGATGGATGGTGATTGACTTTTACAGCAACCACTCAGAATTGGCTAGTCCTCTCAAAAAAATAGTCTATCTCCATAAATATGATAGGGTTTTTTTTTTAAAAGTACTTAACTTTTCCCTGTTCCCAAAAATGTATGTTCCCTTTCACATGTTTTCACCCACATGAGTATTCTGGGAGAGGCCCTTCCCAGCTGAGAACCCTTCAGAAGCATCGCTGTTCCCTAAAGAGGTCAATTCCTTCTCCAGCTACAACTGTGTTGATAAAAAGGGACTCACGTGCTCTAGTTGGAATTATTTTCCAAAAGTGAGAGGACGGGTGGCCCAGATCACAAAGGAATTACTTTCTCCATAGGAAGGTATAATATGTATACATATGTTACCTTTATCCAAAACTCTGTTTTTGTTAAAAAACCAAGCTGGATTAACATGGAGTCAGCTTCTTTCAGCAATAGGGTAAAAAAAATTCTAAAGAGACAAAATAATTCAAGGTAATTTCACAAATACTGAAAGTTTCCAGACTTACTGGTCCTGTCACATTTAATTTAACCGATGACATAAACACTAGGCAGGATTACATAGACTTATATTATGTTTTATATGAACCTCAATTTTTTTTCTCTATTATACTCTTTAGCACTTACAATTGCCTTGTGAATTGAAGTGAAATGCATCATTAATCCCTGCAAAGCACCTTGTGTTTAATTATTTAGACATGTAGGGAGATTAAGCCTCTTAAGACAGAAGTTCTTTTCAAACAACATAGTCTTAATTTGCTTCTATTTTCTGCTACTCTTTCTTTTTATTGTCAGATTTTGGAGATTTTTACAGTCATATTTTTATACTATACTGCATTATTATTAAATTCACAGTGGGCCTTAAAAAGTCTTTCTAATGGAATGTATTTTTCAAGGCACTGAATATGTAAATTCCCAGAAGAAATGTAGCCTTTTCTCAAATATGTGATAGACTTTTCTCCTATCCAATAGGAAGTGAAATCTTAAATATCTTCACATATTTGGTGATATAAAAATGCCTTATTATTTTAAGCAGTGGAATGAATTGTATCAATTTTCTAAAGTTCTTTCATTTACCAAGAATAGATAACAATCACATAATTTGGAATTTATCTAAGAGTTTCCACATTTCTTAAGAGATGGTTAATTGATCAGCTTGAAATCCTTCATAGTGATGAGTATATTCACTTAAAACTATTTCAGAATATTTTTCAAATTTTCAAAACAAAAGATGTTTCTTAGTACTTTCATTTCGCTATTTACGTTTAAAAATTGAAATGGGGAAGAAGTGTTTTAAATTTTAAGATTTAAAAAAAAAGATTCAAACATTCTAAAACCTATATATCAGAAAATACTGCTGGCTTATTCATAGGATCAAAGGTCTTAATTTTGCTACGTCCATTACTTGATGGAGAGCTGATAAATTTCAGTGTGCTTCTCCATTGTGATGTCTCAGAGCTGACAGGGTATCAGTATGGTAGATTAAGTGGCATGAAAAGTTGAAGAGGTATCAATTAAAGAAGGATTGAAGAACTGTCATACACTTACTGCTTGTTGACATGAGAGTGATTTTGCTTTTTTATTCTTCCCCCCCCCAATTTAAATAGGGCCTGTCAAACAAATTTGAAACTCATTTTTGATAAGATTCCAGTTTGGTTGATAAAGATAACCACAGAGACATAATAATTCTAGACTTTTAACAGGTTTTGTGTTAATATCACATGACATTCTGCTTGAGACACTAGAATTATGCAGTATCAATAAAACACATATTAAAATTTGGTTGTTAGATGGTTTTCAAAAAGTATTTGTCCAAGGCAAATCAGTGTCAAAGGAAGATTTTACACTGGGATTCCACAAAGACCCAGTGCTACTCAACATTTTAACAAATGATCTGCAAGTAAATGAAAAATCCCTGCCCTTAAAATTTGAAGATGACACAAAATTGATAGACTTTTAATATTGATGAGGACAGACAGCCATAATTAGTCATCAAGTAAACTGGGACAACTCATCCAGTATGTGTTTTAACATACCCAAGGATAAAGTAATCTGCCAATGAATAGTGAACACAGGCAACATCTTAATGAGATAAACTTTGATTCTACAATTACTGTGACTGTGGGAAAAAAAAATCCAGGGTATATGGTAAATGAGACCCGAACACGGCTATAGCAAGAATTAATTCTTGGATACCTACATGAAAAAAAAAAGGCAGTGAACCAGAGAAGATACTGTAGAAGTACACCGTAGAAGATATCATATAAGAGAAGGACTCAAGATCTCTGTCTGTTTAACTTCACAGAAAGAAGATTGAATTTGTAATTTGATTGTAATTGTAATTTGATTACAGGTTGGAAACCAGATGCTAGTGATATCTTAATCTAGCTGGTAGAAGTGCAATAAAAAACAGTAGCTGGAAGCTGAAACCAGACATGTAAAGTGGAAAAAAAGCCTTGAGTGTAAAAAAGACTTCAGCCATGTGAAAAATCACAGAAGTGATGGACTTTCCATCTCTCGATTATTTCATTGAAGTCTGATGGAAAGGGTTACCGAATATTCTCTGAGTTCAGTACATAGTAGATTGTAATCCAAATTAAATATTAGAATATTATTTATCATGTGCTCTTGCCATAAAACTCATGATGATTTGGGCCTGCCTGCCTTAGTATGTGTTGTATAATATTGAGGTATTTAAAACCAAACACTGGAGAAAGAAATGGAAATCTGTTTGAAGTCTTCAATCTGAGAATGATTTATCCCCTCTTTCCCTTCTAGAACAAAAATCCTGTCTAACAGAATAATTCTACTGGATACATAAATGTTTATTAATTGCCCAGTCATTATAATTATCACAGATACTTATAGTGTAGAGTCATAAATTCAAATGGAAGACCTCAAAATGTTAGGAAATTAAATTGAAGAGAATTTTTTGAACACAGAGGGTCTGCCAGTCCCAAGATGGAGTTCCCAGAAATAAAAATTGGGTACCTTGGGTGTTTGTAGAAAAATAAATTCTTGTTCAGCTTAATTAAAAATGACTCATGGGAACCTTGATTTGAATAGTAGCTCAGATCTATGATGAGAGAATTCAAAAGGGTAGGAGCAGGTCTAAAATGCACTCATTTGCTTTTGCTACTCTATGTTCTTTATTTAGGCTTGGTCTTTCTGGTAGCAATTACAGGGGTTTGAATGCTTATATGAAACAGAATTACAGAAAGTTTTCAACAGGGTCCCACATGACACCATTATTAGCAAATTGGAGATGCATGGATTTGAATGATGGACTCTTTGGTGGATAAGGAATTGTCTGGACGGACATAGCCAGAGACTTGTGGTCAGTGGCTGTATGTCCAGGCGGAGGCTTGTGATGAGTAGTGTCCCTCAGGGCTCTGTCTTGGGACAGGTGCCTTTCAGTATCCTTATCAGGGACACAGACAGTGGGTCAAGTGCACGTTCAGCAGGTTTGCAGAAGACATGTAGGTGAGTGGTGCAGTTGACACAGCAGAAGGATGGGATGCCATCCAGGGGCTCCTGGTCAAACTTGGGAAGTGTGCCCACAAGAAACCTTATGAAGTTTGTCCTGGCTCAGTGCAAGGTGCTGCACCTGGCTCAGGGCAGTCCCAGACATGAGCACAGACCGGGAAAAATTACTGAGAGAAGCCCTGTGATGCAGGATGTGGGGATGCTGTTGGATGAGAGGCTGAACATGAACCAACAATGTCCACTCACAGTCCTGAGGTTTAGCTGCGTTCTGGGCTGCATCAAGGCTAGGTGTCTATCAGATCAAAGAAGGTGGATCTCTCTCTTTAACTCTGCCCTTGTGAGATCCCAGCTGGAGTGCTGCATCCAACTCTGGGGTTCTCAACACAGGAAAGACGTGAACCTTGTAGAGAAGGTCCAGAGGAGGCCACAAAGATGATCAGAGTGATGGAGCAACTGTCCTACAAAGGCAGGCTGAGACCTGGGGTTGATTAGGCTTTGAGATGAGAAGGCTCCAGGGAAACTTCACTGTGACCTTGCAGTACCTTAAAGGGACTTTCTATTGAGCTTGCACCAGGAATAATAGCGTAGTTTATGAGCAAGTCTAGAAACAGACAGAGCAAGGGGCTTCTCAGCAGTTATAGCGGATGTTGCTCCAGTAGGTATAAAATACAGAAGCAAGGATATCAACAGGTGTTTTTTAGATAAAATTACAAAAGAAAAAGTGGAACTTCAGCTTTGCATTCATTCCCCTTTCAGAGCCCTTACTGCTAGTGAAACTTCCTTTACAAGATTCTTGTCAATGCTTTAAAAATATTTCTAATGCCAGTTTTGTGATATAAGTTAGATGTTTCTAGGTGCCAAAATAGATACTAAAGTTATCTGTCCACCTTTCTTTATAGTCACCTAATTACTTTACTAAATAATAGGTGATGAGGAAGTAAAATGCATCACACTCAGTATATTAATTGCTGAGTGATTAATGAAGGAACACTTTCCCATCATTTCAGACTGAACTGTCAGTGAAAGCCATAAGGTCTACACCTGTCACCACTAAACCGAGCTTAGTTACTTAACACGTGAAAGCAGGCCAGTGAAAGATGCTATTTCACACCAGGCAATCTGAATACATGCTCTTTTTAGAAAAGATAAGGTTTCTGTTATGAATTACTATTGAATTGAGATCTTTTATATTTTTCCTCTTAAGGAGTGGCTATTCCCTATGTTTTGCCACATCCAAAAACATTTTAGACAAAGTGTATTCCCTTTTATTTAATCAAGATGAAATAGCATAATTTATTACTTTTCTTTTAGGTTTTCCTTGCCTTTTAATTTTTTGTTTTAATTCCTTGGGCCTAGACCATGTGCAACAAAAAAATTGCTCATAATAGTGCTGGGATACTTTATTAAAAGCAGCATTTATTATTTTAATTCCTAATTGTTTCTGTGTAATATTGGGTACTTGCCTGAGAAGATGAATCTTTTCTCTTCTTTCTATCTGCCACAATTAAATGATATATAATTATTGCATAATTACAGGTGTGCTATCTTCCTTTGCAGGATAATGATAGGCGTGACTTAAAAAAACCTGCAGGTATTTAGGTAAAACAACATGGTAGGTCAATTGCTAAAGTATCACAGGAAATTATCCCACATATGTGCTGAACAGTCTTTTCAGCTATTAATGTCACAGCTATAGCTCCAAAGATGGAAAGAAAGAACTGTTTGCTTAGAGGTGTTTTCTAGTGTGCAACAAATGAAAGAGAAAAAAAGTGCTTTTACTCATAGCTTAATCTGATAAGAATTTGTCTTCTCTTTAAAACATTAGGACTCCATTATTCACTATTTTTGACTGAGAGGTATCTTGATACCCCGATAATCTCATTGGCCAATAATCATATCGGTTTTAACATTGATTGTCATTATGCACGGCACATCAGTAATGGACAGATAACAGAAGCGAGTTGGTGCCATATTGTCTAACATGCCAAACTGATAATTCAAACCCAAGTCTCTGGTACTAATCTTCCAGACTTAACAACTTTTCATCCATATGTGTTGCATGAGAAAACTGAGTTCCTTTGTATGTTTTCACTCACCAAATATCTATTCAAATTCTTACCCAATTGTTAAATTTCAAAGCCAGTACTGTACTGCTTAGATTGAGCTGTGTACACTCACAGTTCAGAAGAGAAGAGGCAGTAATAGTGCTTTTACTATTATCTTTTGTACTTGAGATTTCTAGGTAACTGCTACGTATCCATTATGTAACTGCTACCAATTGTAAAGAAACCTGGCTTATTGGTGATGTATATTTGTATATCACCTGATTTCCCTACAGTACATTTCAAAAGCACTTCCCCCAGCTGCATTTTCAGAATCAGAATGCCTTCCTTTTGCTTGTCTTTCATGTACAATAAGCTTTTCTTTGCATCATACTTGTGTTTTTTTAACCCCTTTTTATTGGAAGGGCTAAGTTATTTTTAAAGTTATTTTTAAATCCTTTTTTTTTTCTTTTTCCTTCATAACGCTATGCATTTCGATTTTTTAAAGATACTAGCAGTCTTTGCCAATGAGGTTAAAAATTCCTGATATTGGAAGGTTATCCAGTACTTACTGGGAAAAAAGAACTTAAAAATACCTTTCTACGATAGAATGAAACTTTATCATCAGGATACTGCTTGAATAAAACAGACAAACAGAGAGAGTCAGTACAAAGTTAACCCCCCCATATTTTAGCAGCTGCTACCACCTGTAGCTGCCTCATTCTAATTCAATACCTCTACCATGGAGTTGTTGAAAGGGTGGATAACTTGATACTGTCTCAGTCTGCAGGAAAGCAGGAGTAGTGGTTGTAGCCCAAACACAAAGCCTAGCATGAGGGAGAAGACTCTTATTGTTAGTTCCAGAGGATATGTCACTTTTCTGTGAAACAACTATGTGAATCCTCTAAAAAGACAGCCTTTTTTATTGTCAGGCAGTCATATAAAACCACAGAAACCTGTGTGCCAGGTATGTGCATCTGTATCCATCCCACTCCAGATTCACTGCATTTTCCTATCCAATCCTTTCTACACCACAAACACAGCTATGGCAGGGGATTCCATTACAACCCAGATGACCCCTCTTGGTTAAAGCACAGTTCAAGCTGTCTAGTTTCCTACTATCTAGCATTTGTGTTGAGGTGAACCATAAGAGCCCTGAGTGCAAATTCTTTGTAACAGGAATGAAAAAAGGATTGAAAAAGGATCTATCTGACCTAAAAAGAGATGTGTTCACACTGAGTCTGTCATCACAATGACTTCGAAGCACATCAAGTCATTAGACTTTTCACTGTGCACAAAGTTGTAACTGTGAGCGTTGATCAAGATTTCTTGTCTTTATAGTCACTTTTACTTGCAACTGCCCAGAATTCTGCACTTCCTGGACACATAGATCCTACCTACACTGCAACGCACAGCTGCATTTTAACCATGTGAGACAACAGCATATTTTATTTTCTTGTCCAGTAATCAGGGAAGATGCTTTTGCACAAAAGATAGAGAATGAAAAGGGATCTCAAAAGAACATAAGGAATGATACAGCTATTTGGATTTGGAGGTATGAGAGGTTATAGAATGATAGCAAAATTATGATGCAAAACTGTTTAATAAGGACATCCAGATTCTGTGACAGATTAAGTATTTAGGTCCACAACTAAAGTTCAGACTTGAAGGAATGATTGCCCAATTTTTTTGAAGAGCTTAAGAACCAGTAGGGGGCAAGAAAATAGCTGCCTATGGTTCAATTTGCTGCCGAGAATTCTCTTGAGTAGACACACAGTTGTGTGGAGTTTATACTATTCTTATAGTAGTGCAATTTACCAGAAGTCTATCTAAAAGTCTCTTACTGATATTTTGGGTATTGATATACTGCCGCAGCATCACTGGACTAGCACTTAACAGATTTAAGCTGTAAGAGGAATCTTGACAGATTGGATCAATGTGTTGAGGACAGCAGCATAAGGTTCAACAAGGCCACATGCTTGATCCTGCCCTTGGGTCACAAGAACCCCAGGCAGTGCAATAGTGTGGAGACAGAGTTGCTTGAGAGCTGCTTTGTAGAAAAAGTCCTGGGAGTTCTGGTCAACAGCAGCTGAACATGAGCCAGGGTGTGCCCAGGTGGCCAAGAAGGCCAATGGCATCCTGGCCTGGATCAGCCATAGTGTGGCCAGCAGGAGCAGGGCAGGGATTGTCCCCCTGTACTCAGCACTGGTGAGGCCACACCTCGAGTGCTGTGTCCAGCTCTGGGCCCCTCACTCCAAGAAGGACATTGAGGTGCTGGAGTGAGTCCAGAGAAGGGCAGTGGAGCTGGGGAAGGGTCTGGAGCACAAGCCTTGATGATTCTGTGAGAGTAGATTTAGGTTGGATATTAGGAAGAAGTTCTTAACTGTGTGAGGCACTGGAACAGGTTGCCCACAAAAGCTGTGGATGCCCCATTCCTTGCAGTGTTCAAGGCCAGGTTGGATGGGGCATTGAATGATCTGATCGAGTGAAAGTTGACCCTGTCCATGGCAGGAAGGTGGTAACTAGATGATTTTTAAGGTCCCTTCCAGCCCAAACTATTCTATGACTCTATGATTTTGTTTAGGCGAATGATTCCTAAGTGATGTCAGCTCCAGAATGACAGCACGGTCCTGGTTAGGGTTTCATGTAGTGACATTAAGCTGCTGTCTGCAGACACCTGGCCAGATCCTCAGCTGATTTAAGTGGTTATCGCACTGTTTATTTGTTTAAGCATTTGCACCAAGTGAAAAGCTTGATATTATCAGACACTGTCTATATAGTAAATCACACATCATTTTGTGTGTGCACGTGTGATTTATTGATCTTAAGTATAGTTTCTGTATATGAGAGTGACTATGCATAGTCAGATTTTTTTATAAAACACATGCCAAAAGAAAAATGTAATCCATGTTTCAAAAATTTTTCAGCTTAATACAGTAGGAAAATAGTACTAGTAAATACATATGTACAAAAATTCAGTAATTTTATACATATGCACATATAGACATACAGATATACATTATGTATTGCCTATGGCTCCTACACCTTATTGTATTTAACAACAAATTTGAAGTAAAATTATTTGCATGGGTAAATTACTTAGTTTAAGTACAAGATCAAATCCACAGTACCATTTGGTTGTTGTACTTTGGGCACTATCTGGTCTAGATTTGCTTTTTATAATTCCCTTCTAATATAGAATTGAATCCCACAAAATCTGTAGCACATCACATGATAATGTTATAAATTTGTCTGTCAGTTATACTTCTGTGGTTCCTGAAACAGAGCTTTCCACAGAGGCTAAACTTCTCTCAGTCTTTCAGAAAGTATTAACTGCACTTGAATGAGCCAGAAAAACAAATAAGTAAAATTAATTGCATTTCATTTTATCATCTTTCTAATTCCTTCCATAGACCACTATCAAATTTGTACAAAGCAAGACCAAGACCTCAGTGTACCATAAATATATCATGTCTTCAGGTCATTGAAAAACTTCTTGCTGTCAACTTACTGATCTCAAGAAACTTGGAAGAGGAATTAAGTTTCAATTCTTGTATTTTGTTAGAAATGGAATACTAGAGAGCACAACAAAGAAGGCATAATTTAGAGAGCAAAGAATTCTTGAAGAATCTCTCAACTTAGGAATCTGTAACAGTATTTTCAAATGACAGAAGTAATCCAACAACAATAAGGCAACCCTCCAAAACAAGCATGAATGTTTTCACAGGATTTCAGTTTGGTTTAAATTGTTAACCAATCATTAGAGGCAGAAGGGGAACATTAAGATATCAACTGCACATTATATTTTCCTTTTTTTTACATATACTCTAAATCTTCTAGATATGGCATTATTTGTATGGTTCAGTACTAAGATTTTTATTAAATCATTCACTGATACGAACATTTTATCCAACAAGTTCCTTGTTGGGAAAAAATGCTATTTACATGGAAAATAAATGAAAGGATGAAAATGCGAAAATTAATTGCCTTAATTAATTGACTCATAGAAAGATTCCAACCTGTTTCTGAATCCAAATCATTATTTCAATATTTTCTTCCCCCTGCTTTTATTTATTTATTAGTGTTAGCAATTGTAAGAAATTCTAAAATGTGCAACAGCAACAAGAAAGTTTCCAGGAGCACTTGCAAGTGTCTCCTGGAGATAAGTGGCACTTCTGAAATAGCTGCCAAGGAAAACAAGTACACGGGGAATCACCCATTTACCCAAGGTAGGAATAAAAACAGAGCAGCAATCCAAGCTGTCAGTGCTGCCACACACTGCTCCAGGGCAGAAGGAACAACTATTTCAAATAAAAAAGAGTTTTCCTTTAGCTGAATAATGTCACAAGTGAGGCAGATAAATACAACAGCAAAGTCAATATTTCCATGGGCCACAAGGACAAAATTAAAAGTAATTTTGGTTTCAACACTGAAATGACAAAACCACAGTTTTCCAGATTTCACTGGAACCAAAACACCTATGGAATGTGCATCTTGGAAGGAATTTACATGATTTGCAGAAGATTTTGCCTACAAAGACAAGGCAACCTGTGCCATAGATTAATGCCAGAAATCCATTCTTTCCTCACTACTAAGTGCAACACTGTGCTTACAGCGCTAATCCATTAGCAGCATCAGCTAGGAACTACACCCCACGTAAAGTCCAAGCAACCAGTTCTTTCGATGAGCACAGAACTATAACATTAATTCAATTATGTTCTCTTCCTACACTGAGTTTTCTCAAAAAAAGTTAAGATGGGATAATAATAACGGAAATTTTAAAGACTTGTGACCCATAAAGGCTGCAATATATATGTATATATGTATATTCTAATCTTGGCTATGATTTGATTTTGAGATTGAGCAGCATAGCCAGAACAGCATCAGGTTCAGCCCCTTCCACTTAGTTGTTCTTCCAAGCTATCCACAAAATCCCTGTCCTCAAAAGCCCCAAGCCTTCAACACGCTTTCTGTGCAGAAGCACAAGCTCAGTCGACTGTTACAAAAATACACTTGCAAGAGGCTATGCTGTGTGTTTTTATATTGATTCAGGCAATTCAAGATGAAAAACCGCCTGGTTGTGGTTGTACATACATGCCATAATCACAGAGGTAACACATAGGAGCCATAGCAGATCCAGGTCAACTGCTTGTGGACTGGAGCAGGTTGGAGTTGAGCCACCTTCCACACCTTTGCTGGGGTCAAAGGCCATTCTCTGGGAAGGATGCTTACTTTAGTGCACACACAGCCAACGATACCTTGCAATGAAAAAAAAAAATGTCTGGAACAACTGTGCTACTGCTATTGTCTAGAAATCAACTGCTGTGTAGTTCACAGTCTCTGGTCTGTAAGACCTGTCTTCCTGCAGATCAGCATGCAGAAGGAACATTATTAGCATTTCTGTGCTTTTGCAGTTTTCAGTTGCCTATCCTGCAGGAATGGACTATTTTTGCCACAGCAATGTAATGATATTTAATGGAACTCATTTGAGGGCCAGTACTGCATGTTTATATTTTTCATGAAAAGATATTGTTCTAATTTTAATGTAATGAAATTGTCATTCCAGTAAAAATTGCCATTATATTTTAACAGCTCAGTAAGACTCTGTTTGACTCTTTCCCTCTCATTGTAGTCAAATGTTCTCTATTCATTCGCATGCAGTTTGCAGCCAAATCATCAAATTGAAATTACTATATTCCTTTTTCAAAACCTAAGGCAAAAAGTAATTACAAATCAGTGCATGAATCCCAGTAAGAGGCCTAGTATTCAGCTCAATAATCAGTGTCATTTCAACAACAGAATCCTAAAGACTATTTAAGTTTCTGAACTAAAATTTTCTGTAAGAAAAGAATAAAATGAATCAGACTAGAACCATAAGATGAAAAGCTAATGCCTCTGTCTGCTGCAAACCTGCTATTTAGCCTGGGGATAAATTTCTGCACTACTGTCTATGTTATATTTTCTGTTGTATTCTAAGTATGAAACTCTTCGATTAAATAGCATGAAGGGGTTAATGGTGCCAAGTAATTTCTTTGTAAAGAAAAGAGAATAGCTGACATTACGTGCAGTATAATTATTTTTTATTAATTGAATTGAAATACTGAATATTAAATTGTGATACTTAGTCATATAATCCTTTGCAATTACATATTCTACAATAAAAGGCTTTCAATTAAATTTTATTACAAGTCTAAAATTCAAAAAACACCCATCTTTACAACAGAAGCAGTCAGTAGCTAAGCTTTTTAAATAATTTTTCTCAGAAATTAAAAGCAAACTGGGAAAAATTGGCATTATTTTGTCATTTTAGGATTACAACATTTGCCCACCAAATTCTACACAATTGTAGACAAAAGCTCCTACAAGAGCAAAAAGCATGTCTCTTTTTTTTTTTCTATTGCTACAAAATATTGATGAAATGCTCTATTGAGGTAGAGATCTCATTAATTATTTGATTTACAGAAAAAGAAGACAGAGGGAAATGAGTGCCGTGGCTAATGCCATGATGTACCATCTTGAGACTTAAGATCTTTTTAATGTATTCGGCAATGATGCAGCTGAAAGAGGAAAGAGGGAACTGAATGGATCCATTAATTTAATTGAAGTGAGCTCTGACAAGAGATAAAACATCTCAGGCTCTGCATCTCTTCAGGATGCATCAGCACTATAGTAAACAGTAAATGATCCACAGACTCAGACACACACGCACACACACGCAAACACACACATGAAGCTAAAGGTGTACATAGATTTTCACACATACATACCCATACCCACACACCACACACACACACACACACACACACACACACACACACACACACACACACACACACACACACTCTCTTACAGGTTTACATAGATTCTAGAGACCTCAAGGCCAGAGGACATTTCTTTTATGCAGCTCCACAAAGTATTCAGCATGGAGCCATAGAATGGCCTAGAGTGGAAGGGACCTTAAAGACCATCTCGTTCCACTCCCCTGCTGTGAGCAGGGACACTAGATCAGATTACTCAGAGCTCCATTCAACCTGGCCTAGAACACTTCCAGGGATGGGGTATTCACAGCTTCTCTGGGCAACCCATGCCAGTGCTTCACATCCTCAGAGTAAAGAATTTTTTCTAATATCTAATCTAATCTCTCTCAGTTTGAAGTTATTCCCCCTTCTCCTGTCACTACATGCTCTTGCAAAAAGTCTCTCTTCATCTTTCTTGTAGGCTCCCTTCAGCTACTTGAAGGACACAATTAGGTCACCTACTCCATCAAATGTACTCTCATGAACAGCTTCTGGGTTTGGCTATAAATGATTCAGACTTCTTACAGAAAAGTTGTATTTGTTATTTTTTTGTAATTTTCACTGTCTTACAGTTTTTTGAAAGGTGAAGGAGAGAAGCAGACTTTACTGCTCCTTATAGAAACTCTGATGCTGCTTTCTTTTGGATGTGACACCCCTGTTCCCCCATATGGCAGAGTGAACTTGCTCTAAAAGAAAAACATCTCTTCTAATACGTGAGTTCTTCGTAGTTGGAACCATGAGCATTCTCAGTTAATACCATAACCAATTTTTACTAATAGTATGAAACTATACCATTTTACCAGTATCCCATAATTACTGTGATTAATATCATGGGGCTAATGCAGCAAGACAGTCCTAAAGGGATATAAAATGGGACCATTTTTCTGACCACGGTTTTAATGATGGCTTGCTTCCTGAGTTTTGGGATAATACCAGGAGAATTGAATAAGACCAGAAGATGAAGTTTAGATACTGGTCCTGACCATTTTGAATTTCTTGGTAAATTTGATAATTTCCCACATGATACTACTTATTACTGCTTAACATCAATATCTAAACTGATTGATTTACAGCCAGCTCAGATGAGTCTGTGTAAACACCTCTCATCTGTGATGTGAACAATTAGAAATTTCTTTCAAAGAATGAAGGTTGTCACAGGAAAGGGAAACCCTCTGAAGTTGCAGCCCTGGGTAGTTCATGGTTTGCAAGGTACCTTGCATCCCAACAGTCTTTCTGTAAGCTTAGGTTGATTGAAAGAAAACAATTTCATTCAATTTTGAGAGCTAACTGTATTTATTACATGCATATACAGAAGATACAGGTTCCACTTTATTGAACTATGGAAATTGTATTCAAAGAATAAAATTTCCTTTTTCCTGCCCTGTGAATATGCTCATGTTTTCCGTTATGCATTCTTTTGCCCTATGAATTCACAATAAAGCAAAACCAAACTTTTTTCTTTTAAATTAATGTTTGTGATTACGAGTTTAAAAAAATTCTTTACTAAATAAGAAAAAATAGGAAATATTTCAAAAGTAACTGGAAAATGAGCACAGTTTCTTAAATTAGGAGCTGCAAGTTCAGGGATACTCAGAGAACTGGGGACAGTGAGGAATAGAATAGTTCTAGCAACATTTTAAAAATTCAGGGAGTGATTTGGGAGCCATACAGAGATGGATCCATAAGTCTGGACTCAGCCAGTTAATATCCCAGAGCAGACTGCTGGAGTGGCCATTTTACTATCTTTACATCTGCTTTTGCAGTAGCTGAAACTCTAATGACATTAAGCTAAGAGGCAGCACAACTCAGCACTGAAGAAAATTGTATCTAGCCCTCCATTCCTGTCTGTGTCTAGCCATGCAAATCAGAGGACCTATTTCCTATCCAACGTCAAACATTCAGTCAAAGCTGTTTTGTTCTGTGGCTTATAAATATTTATTTCTGTCTATATCTTTATATGTCATTCAATGACTTTCAGAACATAAAACCAAGCAGAAAAATACAACGGAGAATTTGTATTGAAACTCCTGCTTGGAGAAACACTGAAGCTATGTCAGTATTCTAAATATGAGACTTTGTCAATTATGGCATTAGATTTGACTGCAGTATCAGCAGGTATTTATTTTAAAACTATGTTGCGATATATAATGCGAGCTTGTTTATCTCTCATTTACCCCTAAGACATTGAAAATTACAAACTCCGATAGGTCTAATATAGTATTCACCTTAAATGTTGGCTGGATTGCTGGCATTTAACCAATAGTGCATTTAAATTGTTTAAAAAAAAAAAAAAAAAAAAGATGCAAGGGAAACAATCTCTGTCTCCTTAAAGGAAGTCATTTGAGCTGATTATACAGAGTGCAATGATGCATTAATACATCACTGGATGTGAAATGTGTACAGTGTATCACATAATTCTTTATTTAGGGTTTATTAAACAAGCATTGACCTTCAGTCTTATCATACACAAAACTGTATCCTCATAGTTCGATAAAGTAGGTTGTCAAAGTAAATATTTACAGCAGCTAGTAAAATAAAATCAGGTTATTTTCACTAATGGTCTATAGTGATCATTTATTTTTTGGGCAGCTATATTCTTTCTGTCAAGAGGAAGCCCTCTTTGTCATTAGAGATCCCATCCCTGAAAGCAGGCAACTGATTCAAGGTGGTATCCTGTAGCGATTAAAGTTGAATTTTCCAGAACAAGAATACCAGAAGCTCTAACAACTTCATCTACAGTGGCTCAGCTTTTCTCACTGATTGAGAAACGAACCAGCAAACACTGCCTGATGGTGTGTTACTGAACATAAAAGAACACTACTTTCCTGACACAAAAGAGAAGTGCATTCAGTTATACTCTCTCATCAGGGTAGCCAGCGGCACCAAATAATAATAAAATCTGGAGTAAAATCAATCTCACAGGAAAAGAAAATGACAAATAAATCAATTACCTCTAACTGAGTATCATTGTGATGTCATTTCTTGAAGGGAGGGCCTCACATAAAAAACCACAATTGATAATTGTTGTGTTGAGCAAAGATACTTATGTATTTCTAGTATAAAACTGGGCTTCTTCTTACAAAAACTTTCTTTTTGGCTAAAAATACAGTTTAGAAATTACTATCCAATATTATTGTCCAAAGTATTTTCTAATATTATCGGTGAACAGAATAAAACTTCTGTACAAAGATTATTGCATTGAAAACCAAAGCAATGAAAATAGCAGTTTGCAATGTGGTTTTGTATATGTACTTATTCCTACTCTAGGTATTATATAAGTTGTTGTGAAAGCAGTTCTGGAGAGATACCGCATTTCTGTCATTTTTGTAAATTTGAATATTTAGCAATAAATGCTTAGTGATTGTATACTAGGGGTATTATTTTGACATGAATGTTCTGAATGCAAGAACCCAATACTGCATTTTATCAAAAGAATGTGTGTGCATGTATATGTGTGTGACACCTTCTCTTTCATCAAATTATAACCATGCTCATCAAATTATAACTGTGCTCTTAGGTATCCAGAGTCACCATCCCCAGCAGTGTAAGATGTCCCTAAAGATCAAAAAAAGAAAGAAAGGTGGAAGGTAGAGACACATTCCTTATCATATATTTAGGAAGGACTTCTTCTTTTGAGCACAATAACTTTCTTATGTGCAACGTAATTGCCACTAACCTTACAAAAATAAGAGAAGTAATAAATCCCAAACTAAGAGAAGAACCATCCATCCAGTCCCTAGTGTGTCACTGAAATAATGGCATTGTCAGGGGACGGCCAGTATCGCACCTGAGCACATTCTGATGTTCTTCAGGGTAAACAGGAAAGTGGCACTTCAAATCAGACTGAACCTGGAGTCACTCTGCATTTACCAGTGAGTGTACTCTGGGCTGAGTAACAGCTTGCCCAGTGCACAGCAAACTCTAGTACTGCTGGCTTCTTGGAAGAGCCCTTCAAAAGGCTTTAGGTGTTACCTCGCATCAAATAGAGCTCAAAACAGAGGTGATAAAATAGATGGAGGTACACATCCTCTTAGGAGCACTACATACCTTCATGACATGTCCAGAGATCCATCACAGAGCACACGGAGCTCAGCTTTCCTTGTGCATTCCTGGGCACACCAGTTAACTTTTCGAGGGACTGTAACAACAGCTTACTTACACACAAAGCTGTAATTTCAAGGAGGCTTATAAGACAATTAAAATGGTACATCAACCATAATGTAAGGTATTCTGGAAAGTTTTGGCTTTTTTACTTGTTCTAAAGTGGCATTTTATCACTGCCAAGACAAAGAAAATAATTTGTAGCTACTAGAATAACTTTCCTAAAGAAGGTACCTTTTTATTTTCAACATGCAATAGCAATATATTGTAGTCTATAATTAATGTCTGTTCTCAAACTTCTAATTTTATTTCATTTCATTTCAAAGTTCAGATCCCAACCATGAAAGTTTTTGGGGTTTGGGTTTTGCTTGAGATTTTTTTTTTTGGGAGGGGGGTTTGTTTGTGGGGTTTTTGGTTTGTTTTGGGTTTTTTTTGGTTTTTGGGGTGTGTTTGTTGTTATCGTTTGGTTAGGTTTTTGTTTGTTTTCTTTGGGTTTTTGTGTTGTTTGGGGGTTTCTTTGTGGTTTGTTTTGTTTTGTGGGGTTCTTCAGTTGGTTGGTTGGTTTTGTTTTTTGGTGGGATTTTGGGGTTTTTTTTTTTGGTTTTTCAAGGAGACTGTTACTCAAACACATGTATATATCTTTTAAATAAAGAAGCTGGGCAAAAAAATTAAAAGAAACAAATAATTATTCTTGGCATAGCTGTAATTCACTAGTACACTGGAATAATAAATTGATGTTTTCAGTTCTATTTGTTCCATTGAGTAGTTTAATAAAGAACCTTTTAGACTGCACCAGCTATACAAAAATGGAATAAAATATATAGCAGCTTGAAAAATTCACCTGATTTACATGAGGATCTGTTATTTTCTCCAATACCATCCACATCTAGAAAGGGAAAAAAGCTGGTTGTGTTTCTCATCACTGGTTTTCTTCATTCTCTCTTAATTTCAATTTAACTTGTAAGGCAACAAGTTCTTCCATTTCCCTCATCTACCCTTTACATTCCCTTCACAAAATTTAGAGTAAGAACGGATTTTGTGCAAGACAATTTCCTAGAAAAATTTCCTTCTCCATCTTCAGTGGAGATTACGGGAAGGGTCAGAATAGAACTGTATATCCTCTTCCAGGCCAGATAGTACAAGTGAAATTTTCCAGACTGAGTGAGGTGTTCAACAAGAAAGAATTTCTATTCCCTGTTTAAGACAGGAGAAATGAAGGTCAAACTTTCATTTCATAATACTGCCTTCTTCTTGACCCAAAAGCAATTGGAAATGATACCACAGACACATGTATTTCTATGAGATTTTGCAAAGATATATTTAATTAATACAGAAATAACTTCAGAAGGTGCATGGTGCAGTCTTTTGAAAACATTTATGACACAATAGCTATATAAAGACATGATAAAGTTGAATATTACGTATCAGTGAGCCCTTTTTTTGTCACAGATTTCTAATTAAACAAATAGTTTTAAGACTTGCTTTTCTCCCAGTTTTTGACTTGTAACACAATTCCATTAAAAATATATTCAGTAAGATATATATTTCCCTGAAATGCACAAGCCCAAGATTTACTTTTATTTTGTAAAAGCCTTGCATTTTCAAATCCCTTCTGAATATGCAGAAGTTCAGAATTCTCTACAATAACTTCTATGGTCATGGTAGAACTAAAGGGGAATAGATACTAAGGGGAATGTGGGACATCCTAGAAATACATGTGGGATAGCAGCAGGCTTGTAGCCAAACGAAAGAACATAGGATTTGGAGGGCTACCAGGCTCCCTCAACATCAACACTGGGTGCTACAGTTTTGCAGCTATAGGCTATTTATAAGGGAAGAGCTGAAATCTGCATAAAACATTTTCTGCTTTGGTGTGTCTTAAGCCTTATTCAAAGAATCAATCCATTGCTATTCAGACAAAGTTAAACGTCTTTAAAAATTATGTGTGACGAGTGATTTATAGACTGCTGTTCCAAGTTTACTGAAGAATGCAGAGATGCAGCAGCACTGCTGTGTCCTTAGCAAGGGTGCTGTTATGTGTCCATTTACTGCTTCATCCAGGTGTTACTCTAATTGGGAAGGATTTCCTTCTCATCCATCCCATTCTCCCTATATGCCCTGGCTCTGTCTTCTCAGAATCACTCTTAGGATGAAAAATTTTGTTCATAATTATCAAGTTACTTTATAGTTGAACTGTTGTGAAAAGGACTTCTAAATATTTACTGATTATCTTGCTACCTTAAAAATAATTTAAAAATTTGTTTGTTTTGATAGATTTACATTTGATGTGTTTTACTACATTACAGACTGAACAAAATGAGATTGTCCACTAATTTATATTTGAAATTAAGGATGAAAACAGTTTTATTTGATGGAAGTAAATATTCATTAGAAATGGACTGGACTGAAGCTGCTCATATCTAAAGGAATATCATGGCAGGTGGTCTATTAGCTACATGAGGATGAATGACAACAGACTCGTGGAGAAACAGGTACAGGCTAATAAGGTGCAGCTGATCACAGTAACTGCTTGTGTGTCTGCTTGAATAGCTAGTAAATGTCAGGCAAGAAGATAACAAAAATAATTATGAGAATAGCAAACATAAGCAATTACCAACAGCTGAAACATTGTATCCTCAGCCCATATTTATTCAGTACTAACTTGTTCACATGTCTTGATTTGCTTTGCATGTTTCTGAAATTGGTATTTCTCAGATTTCTCAATAAAGGCATCAGTACAGGAAAGAAAGGGGAAAAAAATGAGAAAGAGTATACTAATAAGTAATCTGTTCTATTTTGGGCTTGTCTTGTCTTCTGTCATTGGATATAAATTTGTAGCTAGTCCTCAGCCTTGACAAGAAGTCAAAAAATGTGTATTAAGTACTCAGAACAAAACCAAACCTGGAGCCATGTGATCCCATTAATAAAAGTTGCAAATTTTTCAGTAAGCATTTGGGGTTAGAATTGTTTTTTTCATGTTTATTGTCAAGTTACATCTTTATTACCCAAAAAGGAGTTTATTAAGCTTGTATATTATTCCACTTTAACAATGATCCCATCCTTTTTCTTTTGTCTCTACCTCTGTGTCATAACTTGTTGGAGCATTGGAATTGTTCAGCCTGGAGAAGAGAAGGTTTTGGTGAGACTTAGGTCAGCCTTCCAGTAGCTACAGGGGGCTTGCAAGAAGGCTGGAGAAGGACATTTCATGAGGGCATGTATTGACAGGACAAGGGGGAATGGTTTTGTGCAGAAGGAGGGTAGGTTTAGCTATTAGGAAGAATTCTTTACTGTGAGGGTGGTGAGGCACTGGAACATGTTGCCCAGGGAAGCTGTAGATGTCCCATACCTGGACGTGTTCAAGACCATGCTGGGTGGTGCTCTGAGCAAGCTCATCTAATGATAGGTTCACTGCCCATGGCAGAGACGTGTAAACCAGATGATGTTTAAGAACACTTCCAACACAAAGCTTTCATTATTCTATTGTTCTAGGATAACTTCCTTGTCTGAAGGCAAAAATTATAAATACATTCTTTTTCTACAGAGTTATTTACAAATGTTTTATTTACATATATTCTCTTTTTTTGATTGCCAGTCTTTATTCTTCTGCATATTCATTAATTACCTTTGTGTATTAGAGTTATTTGGATTTCAGCAATTAAAGAATCAAAATGCTGTTTGATTGACAAACTTGAGCTGTGCAAAGGATCTTAAAAAGTTCTCAACACTCCTAAAAAAAATATCGATAAGGCACTGCTAACAGAATCACCAGTTGCTTTTGAAAATGGCCTCATTTTTCTTTAAATAACCTACTAATTTGTTCTCTTTTCCAGAACTGTACATAGTGTTCATTGCTCTGTTAAGGAGTTTTTCATGAATTATTGAGTTGGCATTGAGAGAGCTACAAACCCAGTCATGCTGTGGGTCCTTCTTCTTTTTATTTTCTCCACACTGGCTTATTTCCAAAAAAGGGAACATTATTTGGCTGTCTTATGAAAGACTTTCTTACTTAGCTGGACCTGCTTTTGCACTGTTCTCTGACATTATATAAAGCTCAGCTGTATTATCAGACACTTGGATCTCTTTTGCTTCACTCGCACTTGCTGTCAGCCACTCTTTCTTGCCAAATATGGAGCTTAGCCCAAAACAAATCACTGTTCATGTTTTGGTTTCAAGTGCCCTGACCAGTGTGATTTCCAGTTCTCTTCAGTTTTGGCCAAATGCCAAGTGCACCAGCCTTATTACAAACTCCTGAAAACTGGGGTTTGTAATGGAAGTGCTGACATAGCCCTAAATATTGGCATGAACAACATAATTATAATTATGCAAAGAGAGATGAGCAAGAAGGACATGATTGCTGGACACAGGAAAAGAGCTGCTCTCATTAATCATCACATACATTTGAGAAAATTACTTTGGAAAAGGAAAGGTTAAAATGCTGAAGTACTGAAAGAAGGTGAAGAAGACAGCAGTTCATCCCAGCATTCCTATTATAGCATCCAGAGATAATGAGGAGATTAAATTTCTCTGAATAAGGACTGTGCTAAATATAATTGTTTTTTCCTTAGAGTCCAATATTAAGCATTGTAGCAAAATGAAACAGAAGAAATTGGAGCCAAACTGTGGGAGAAGCTGATACGGATACTTTGCTTCAGGTATTTTTTCCCAGGCTGTGGCATGGTTTCTAATTTTACACTGGCTTTCAGCAAGCCATTATTTAATTAGAATTAGACTAGTCACAGCATGTGACTAGTCCTTTCAACCTGTTAGCAAGAGAAGGAAATATGTAGATAGATAGACAGATTGATACAGGGAATCGTGTGTATGCTTGGACATGCTCACAGACAAATATCCAAGTTATTTCTTTGTCTTTTTGGATGTTTGTGCATGGACATTCAGGCACAAAAACATAAACTTAATGTATGAAGATGTACAGTGGCTTCTAAACACCCTTGTATCTAGAAGTTCCCTCTTCTAAAATCTGAATTTTATTACCTGCTGTACTGGTAATAGTGCAAGCTTTCTGCATGAAGCTATCATGAAGCTTGCTCTCACTAAATCAAAAGCCCTGAAAAACAAAAGAAAGAGAAATAACTTTTTTGAAACAAATATTGAGTCAGTCTTTAAACAGTGGGACTTAAAATCCTTATTTTCTTCACTACTTCACCAATAATTTTTATATTAAGTGACTACAATTTCTTTAAAAAAAATACTCAGATAAATACCTGAATAATATCTCTTACAGAAGAATGATAGATTAACAGATTTTTATGGTTTTTAGTAAATAAAATCAGAAAGCTACAATAGAAGTAGGTGAGTGAGATGTCTAGTCCTGACTTAATGGTTTAAGAGATACTCACACTTGTTGCAATGGCTAGATGGTTTGTTATGGTGAAGTCATGTGTGAAAATTATTAGTAAAATATTAACTTTTCAGTTTGGACAAAAAAAATTTAAGCTGAACCTGAGTTAACTGTTTTCTACTATCTTTAACTGAAAGATACTTTATATCTTATTTCCATACAGCCCTGGCATCAGCAAACTGTGTTTCCTGCTGGGAGTGGAGCCATAGTCATTGGCCTGAGATAGCCAGTGCAAGGTGATAAAGGTGAATCTTTTATCCTAGATGCTCACAGTGGTCTAGACTGATGGCTAGAACTGGAAAAGGTCATCAAATATTAATACTGAGGTGCCACCATCTTACCTATGAATGAAAGGATGCTGCTACTCAGCATACATATCCCTTTCTAATGAAGTGTAAAGATGATGAGTTAATATTTCATGTGAACATATTCTCATATGAAAGAAAGAATCAAAATTATTAGAGCTAATAATTTAAAAATTACTAATTTTTTTCTCAAGTTAAGCTCCTTACACACATAACATTTTATTGAAATTTTCTAAATATTAAAGGAGGATAGAATCTCCTTAATTTTTAAACACATCTCTCAAGAACATGCAGTAGCATCCAGCCCTATCATAACTAGGTGCAGCTCCCAGTGTTGTTGGTGGTCAATACAGTTCTCTATACTGGAGTTTAATTTGACTCTTGAATCATTATATCTGTAGATTTTAAAAACATTCCTGTGTGTTAGTTTTATACCTGTTGGCAGATAGATTTCTTATGGCCTCATAGTCACAGGGTAGCCTGGAGAGCTCCGGGATATTAAATAAAATCGGCAGGCAGAAGGAATGACTACACAATTGATAGACTGCAAAATCGTTAAATAGTTGGTAACTTAGCTGTAGAATGAGAGGTACCAGCTGCTGAATGTGAAACTAAAAGAATCAGAGAATGAGAACGAGAGTAGAAGCAGAAGTCCAAGATGTTTACCTGACAAAGAATCCCTTGACGGCTGTCAGTGTGTTGCTGTGTCTTAAACTGAGAGATTTCATAGTTATTACTTACATTAGACCTTCTGCAAGAAAAGGTATCTTCAGATACCTCTCTGTGCAGCACAGATTGTGAGGAGGTATCTAGCTAGATGCCATGCACTGAAAAGGACTGAAAGAAATGTGAAAAAACATGAAAACAAAGGAATAGGTGTAATTTCTTTCAACCAATCTCATTACACAGCATCGTAAAAATTTGTGTTTGTGATAGCATCAGATATCATCTCTGTATATCTAGCTGCATTGTCCTTAGAAGGATACTCCGGATTTACCCATGTGTGTATGACCTATGGTATCTTTATTACTACTGTTTAATGTTACAATGTGCTTAATGAGCCCTCCAAGGACACTACATCAAAAATTGTGCTTTGTATACAGACAGACTGGGGAATGAGAGGCTAGAGAGCAGTGCCATGGAAAGGGCCCTGGGGATCCTGGTCAATGGCAAGTTGAACATGAGCCAGCAGTGCCCTGGCAGCCAGGAGGGCCAGGCGTGTCCTGGGGGCATCAGGGACAGCATCGCCAGCCGGGCAAGGGAGGAGATTGACCTGCTCTGCTCTGCACTGGAGCAGCCTCACCTCGAGTGCTGGGGGCAATTTTGGGTGCCACAGTATAAGAAAGATATAAAGTTAGGAGTGTCCAAAGGAGGGCAACAAAGATGGTCAAGGGCCTTGAGGGGAAACTCTATGAGGAGTGGCTGAGGTCACTTGGTCTGCTCAGCCTGGGAAACAGGAAACTGAGGGGAGATCTCATTGCAGTAACAACTTCCTTGGAAGGGAAAAAGGAGGGCCAGGCACTGATGTCTTCTCTCTGTGACTAGTGACAGGACCTGAGGGAGTGGCCTGAATTTGTGTCAGGGTAGGATTAGGTTGGCTATTAGAAAAAAGATTCTTCATCCCGAGGTTTCCTCTTGGGAACTGGAACAGGCTCCTCAGGGAAGTGGTCACAGCATCAAGCCTGAGAGAGTTCAAGGAGTGTTTGGGCGCATGGTATGATTCTTGGGGATGGGCTGTGCAGGGCCAAGAGCTGGACTCAGTGACCCTTATGGGTCTTTTCCAACTCAGCTTATTCTCATTCTTTGATTCTGTGATTCCATTATTCCCTCCTGACCTCATTCACTGTAGAACCAAGAAAGTGCTCAAAAGGGCTACCAGACCAGAAAGACGAAGAATGAAGTTTATGTGAAAGCTAATCAAATGAGGTCTTTTGTTATATGGTTAATTTTAGGGACAGTGAAATAAAGGAAAAATGAAAATGAGAATGGCATGGAACTTGCCCTTGTTATTTAATTTGTCAGAAAAAAAAAAAAAAAAGAAAATGCTTAATCAGATGGTTTAAGATCCTGGATAGGATTTGTGAGCAGAAGGAAAAGGGCCTTTCGGGCTGGAGACCAGTGACTGGGCTACTATTTTTATCTTGGGGGGCTACAGTGCAGTAGAGCGGAAAGGTGCTGCTGAAATTTGGGAGTTTGTTTTTTATCCACTGAGGATCGCAGTGCTCACAGCACCAAGCTTATTTAAGTTCAGGAATTGTTTTGATAACACTTTCAGGTGCATGGTGTGATTCTTGGGGTGTTCTGTGCAGAGTTAGGAGTGGGACTCCATGATCCTAATGGGTTCCTTCCAACTCAGCGTATTCTATGATTCCATGATCTTGTCCAGAAACTGGAATGTCACTCTTTCCTGTACAGAATCCCGTTAGCCATGTTCAGAGGACCCTGGCAAGGTAACAGTTTAGGCTAAAATAGGAAAATTGCAAGAATGACATGTTCAAAATAATAAAGGTCATTAACTTTGGTTGGGAGGATCACAGAAAAGAATATGAGAGAGAGGTAGAATATAAGACTTTGTTTTACAGAAAATATATTTACCTGAACAAAATTTATGTTACCTGTTGCATTACGCAAAATGCGTAGAAACAAGTTTTGTTGTGCCTTAGTAATTTTACTGAGAATATCAGTAACAGCTATACTTTTTCACTTATCTACAGTAAGCTGACAAAATACAAAAAGGCACAATGTCTCCTCCCTGTCACAATTAATAAACACTCAAAGAATGTGTAAAGCAGTTAAGTTACCTTTATCATGCCCATTTAGAAAGACTAAGGCTGACATCACAGACTACTGCTCACACTAAGTCAGATGCTGAGGTCAACTGAGATCTGAACACTGAGAGGAAATATCTTGGTTATGACAAGTTTCCCAATAGATTACACTGTCTCACAAGAGATTTTCCAGGATCTATAGCTGCAATTTACTCTTTTTAAGCTGAACATGTGTGCTTTAAATTTGTATATCACTGAGAGGGTTTTCAGTCTCGTTTTATAAATATGTGTAGAATGAGCTTTATGTTAAAGATAGGCAGATAGACTTTCAGTGTTTAGATATATACATAGAATATTCCATGAATATGTGTTTAAATGCAGGTGATTATTACTTCATGTATAGAGTATATGATTTAATGTCTGTAGCCAAATGTCTCAGCCCTGTTTAGACTGAAAGGTCTTATTCCCCATCAGTGTCATTGGGCAAATTAAATCACAGTAGAACTGAGTGCTATTCAGAAGGAAAAAACCAAAAAAGTAGAGTGTACATGTGCCCAAAGCATTTCTTCATTTCTATGAGGTTGATACAGATGATCATTTGTAGAGTAATGAAGCTTTTCTTCCTATTCACTTCATGCCTTTTAAATTTATTTAGGAAACTATGCAGTGCTGGTTCTACAGTAAGCTCTGCTGCTAATTTACTATATATGATTGGACATTTACTAGCATGGCTATTTAAAATTATAAAGATGCAAAAACAACACCCAAGAGGAGATTTTTTTGGAAATTGATCTCAAGGTGTCAAAGATTGCAGAATACTGAAGCCAATGTAATAACAGTCTTTGTTTTCTAAAATATGTTTTCAAGGCTTCTGTTTCTTGTTCAGTTTTCTACTGTGTTATTTGGTTAGAAACACTTTTCTCACTCTCAGTATTAGTATTAGATAATCTTCACAGATATCAGCTTTGACAGAAATAAGTGGGCAATTTTTATACATAAAATTGTTTTGTTCTCAACATCACTAGCACAAATATTTTATATTAATATCAAGCATGTGGAAAACAAAATTTTCTTTGCTTCATCACTGCAGAGATCCTGCTGTTGAAAAGGAGGAAAAGAAATACTTTCTGCCTTTCTTTTTTTACTAATTTCCTGCCTCTTCTCCCTTTTCACTATTACAAAATCTGTGTATGGACCTGAAATTTTTGTCTTCCTGTCAGGACTCCTATTAATTATGCCAGCTGAACATGATATTTATAACACATTCCAAAACTCTATTCTGTTTTGTGTCCAGTGTAGGACACACAGCTCAGGGATGATGAGTAGGTGGGTGGACATTCATTCTGAAAAATATCTCTCAAAAGAATGTAAATGTATTTGATGCCAATTAGTTTCAGAAAGTTCCTTAAGGAGGAATCTTATGAATCTAACTGCATGAATTATTACATTTCAGTTTGACAACAAAGTCATTGAATGAATAATGAAAAATTGTCACTATAAGTTTTAGAAAATACTGACTATAGAGTACAAACTAGGGTATAAAAAATAGATATCCACTGCGGTGAACATTTTCCACAAGGCTGTGAAGACAGGGTTTAAGGCATACTTGCTGAAAGTTCTGAATTCTATACAGCTAACCTTATCAGGAATTACATAAAAATAAGGCTAGCAAATGCATAGAGAAATTCTATAATGGCAAATGAGAATTTTATACTGATTATAACAGCAAAGGGAAAAGAAGCTTTTGCAGAAAAAAAAATAATTTGCAAACCTACTGAATTTCTAAGTCTAATTATTAAGTAAAACAATGCTAATGAATTTGCTCAACAAATTGAGAATTTCATGTAGATCTTGTCCCACAATCTCAAAACAAGATCACAAATCTAGAATTTGTGAAGAATCCCTTGGAGGGTGACTAGTTCATCAAAGGTCCATGGCTGCTTCAAAATATGGAAAGGTTAAACATAAAGCTCCTCAAGCTGGGAAAATACAGAACTGAGAAAACAGCAGAGAGAACTACAGCCTCAAGGCCAGACTATACTTCTATTTTCCACAACAGAGAAACAGGGATACCTATTGAATTTGCCAGGCAAACAAGTTTAAAACAACAAGTTTTTCATGAACTGAAATGTTGTATCACAGAACATATTAAAATAATCTGCATTTCATTCCAGAACTTTTCAAAAAGGGCTTAGAAAGTAATTAGACAAAGTAATAGATAAATAGTCCATGAAAAAATCATAAATGTGATGACAGACATTTAACCTGTATTAGAAGAAACTGAGATGGTAATGAATTTCAATTTTTTGTTCTTTGCTTGCCCTCTTCTTGTTTTTATTTCTTCATAATTCTCCACTGGTGGTGGACTCACTCAGGGAGGCCACTATTAACTCATGTTTCTGTACATGGTTGTTTAATATATCCTTGAATGTGTTCCCAGTCTTTATTTTTTTAAAATGATAAACAGCAATGGGAATTTGCTCTTGCCAAATCTCTGAATTACTTCAGACGTGTTTTTGGATGGTGCGTGCATTCAATCTGTGGTAGAGGAATTTGCACTCTCTGAATTGCATTCCTATTAACATTTTAATGTTTAATGATACAGTCATCTGTCGCATAATTCTTGCCCATATTTATGCTTTTCTTTTCTTCTTTTAATCCACCTTATGGCGTATTGTGAATAAATTGCCATATGACTAGACATTTTTAGGCCTTTTTATCAGGTCATATCACTCTGGAGCACTTTCTACACAAACAATCTATTTCTTAAACGCATTACTCCATGAAAAACATATGTATTTTTGGAACAATAGCATAAATTATGAAAGGGCAAAGAAGGAGGTTAGAACATTTCACTTTAACTATTTCATCATTATGTAGACATAAGTGTTAACCTTAAAATATTTTAAATTAAGTCTAAGAAGGCAGATGGCTGATGAGAATACATTTTTTCTATGAGTTTTCATCAGCATACACTGCAGATAGAAAGGAATCACATTATTTTCTTATTTTTTAAGGAAATTATGAGAGATCATATTCAAGTACTAAACTCTGCTCTGAGTCATAATGATGTAAAATGATACATTAAATATTTGCTTTATATTGACATAGGAAAAATGCTGCAAATTAAAACCTCATGTTATTTGAATACATCTCTGAAAGTACTATAAATTTAAAAATGCTTTTTAAATAAATTTTTTAAAGAGAATCGTGCTATTATCCTCTTTTGGGATTTAAATAGCCATGATGAAAAAAATGTTCTTTGGAGGCCACTCTAAAACTGTAGAAAGAGCTCTACACTGTGAATTATTTCTGTATTTTTTATACTTTACAAAATTATGTTTCTATTTTTGTATTGTGTATGTCTCTTCCTCAAATATCTCAATTCACAAAATTAGCCCAAAGATTTTGCAATGTGAACCTCAATATATTTGACTACTAAGTGTTTCTGAATTAAAAAGATAAAATAATTTGAAGACAGTGACCAAATTTAAAAAAAAACCAACAAACAGGACATATATATAAAACAGAGAAGAAAATTCACAGGATTTTTTAAGGCTTTTCTTTTTACTTGAAGAGATAAGGATAAATCCATACTTTTCAGAATTCTTGTCTTTTCAAAATTGTAGCTAGTACAGCTTTGTTCAAGATCATTCAAAATTAAATTCAAACACAGATTATTAAAATTGTGTAGAGATGTCAGCATTTATGCTGCATAAAATATGTAGCCATTTTATGTAAATAATCCAACCAGGATGTTGTGATTTCTGCTTTTGTTTTTTGCTGTTCATTAAATTTGTAAGAGTTTTTTACTATTTTTAAACAAACGTTTTATTTATGGAACTTGTTTTCTCATTTTTACTATATTTTTAAAGGAATAGGTAGTTTTATTAGACCAACATAAGATAAGCTGAGGAACTTTTTTTGAGAAAAATATTGGGTAAACTTAGTATAACCTTTAAAAAAAAGAGAGAGAGAAAACAGTTCATAGGAACAATATCTTCTAGGATACATTTGCCAATCTGTAAACACTTGGTAGTTATACTCTGAGTGTTTATTTATATAAAATTGTATGTATGGCTTGACATCATCAATTCGTTTTCCTAGAATCAACCCAAACATATTTAGTTGACTGGGTTATGGAGGCAAATAGAGTGTCTATAGGTTAAAGCTTGAAATAAAATAATTTATTCTAATCACATTTGAAAGATTGTTAGTTTTGCCAGGAAAGAAAGATCTCATCCTACCTAATCCTGAATTATTATACTAATTTCTCTGTCTTTTCTCAGCACCATATCAGACTTCCCCTGGCTTTGAAATAACTTCAAGTTTTGTTTATGTCTTCCTGACAGGACCCTCATCTTTCTTTAGATGCCCAGTACATGGACTTTGTCGAGTTAAGCTGATGACATGACCTCACTGGCCAGAAATTCATCACTAAAGAAAAGGAAATGTTTTCACCTGAAAATGTTCTCACCTAGGGAAGAGCAAGGTCCAGTCTCAGAAAATCCAGTTTTATTATTCATGGGGGAAAAAAATTTTCAAAGTAGAACTCTCTTTTAAAGATGTTATAGTTGCTACCCATCAATGAAGCCTTTTAACAAATATTGTTTACATAGTCAAAAGTTATCTTCTAGTTTCAAATCTATTCTCACTTACAAAAAAAAAAGCATGTTTTTACTCCATTTCTTCTTTTTCTTGCCCTTGTATGAAGATTCAGCCCATTAGCTTTCTAATGGATTGACACTTTAAATTCAAAAATATAAGTTTAGAAGATGGTGTTTCAAATGGTAAGGACAGAAATTAAATATCTCTCTGTATTTGTAAGATATAAAGTTTTTTTGCAGCTGCAACTTACTTTTAAATCAACTAAAATGGTGACCAGAATGTTCCTTTCATGTAAGGAAGTGCATTTCCATGTTTTCTTCATATATTTAACCTATGGTTTTTGACTTTTTCTTAGGTTGATACAAAGACCTCAATGACTGATGTTCCCACTGTATATTTGCAGGAACTGATTTCTGTCATTGGTTTGTCATTGGCTCTCAATTCCTGAAAACCAATGAGTGTATCTTTTCCAGCCTCACAGAGACAAAGATTTTTCATTTAGCCACCAAAGCTGATCACAATTTTATTCCACCTGGACTGAATCTTAGATCTTATCTGTGAGAAGTACTGAAACATGAAGGCTTTTATTTAACAATGGTCTATTTGAAGATGTGTTTTTGCTAGTATTTGGGTAATTCAGTCCAAGGTACATATCCAAGACACTTTATACATTTATGGGGTCTTGATGCAAGTGGAGGTATAGATTTTCTCCTTGTCAGCAGACAGGAAAAGTTTTCTGAACCTTGAGGATTCAAGTCTTTTCTGACACTTTTTTTTTTCAAAGCCAATTAGAATTTTCTTTTATTTTTCATTTCTTTTTATTGTGTAAAAGGTATTTTGGACCAGGACATGCTGTTCCATTATGAGGACACTAAAAAAGATGACAAAGAGTCTGTAAGATGGCATTTAATAATGTTTTTATCAGAGTTTACACTATGAGAAGGGAATAGCTTTACGTTTGTCATGAACTCCTTGATGCACAGTGGACTTATGGTCAAGCTCACAACACAAGGTTTGTACTGATTCTAGGGAAGAAGACACTTGATTCCCCTCACATTGAGTAAGACAGTGATTATCTTGGTCATTTACCTGAATTAAACACGCAGACTATGAAAAATAAATTGGGAAAATATCCCAAATGATCTGAGATAACATGAGAAAAAACCGCAATAAACAGTTATTTTACTATGAAAGAAGACAGGAAATCCTGGGAAGGTATGGAAAATACTTTTATAATTCTAATTCTCTGTGACCTTATGTGTATTTTTCAACAGGGATTGTCGTATCGAGTAAACAGGGCAAGACAAGAGGACAGAAGATCAGATGAGAACTTAGCTCAGATTATTTAAAAAATAACTGAGACCGGTAAATTGGAAGTTAAGGGCAGACTAGAAACACTTGAGACCCAAGAAGCAGATAAGCCAGTTGTTCACTCTAACTTAATTTGTGCTTTTGAGAGGTGGCAGTGATGCTAGTTAAGGAGTAATAGGAGACCTGGTTATATTTATTAATTTTTCATGAACTGCTTTGCCTAAGCAAAAACAGAGCATGGATACAGATATGCAGCACTGGGGGTTTTTTATGTCTGTGCAGTATTTGGAAGCACCACTGACATATTTAAGTTGGATAATTATGCTATGATGTTAGTATGTCATAGAATTTGTAACATTTTTGTTGTTACTTAATGCTTTCTGTAAACTTCCTTTCTTATCAAAAAAGGTGGAAAAATAGCCTTTACTAAAATAAATTAATATAGTGGACTGTAATACAGGGCATCTGCTTGCCTATTTTTGATGTTATTTTTTATTTCTTAGAAATAACTGTGAATTTAAGCTCATTAAGATTTTGAATTCCCATTTGAATGCTGTCACGTATTCCTTTAATGATTGTGAATTGTATCCTTTTAAAAGTTCTACCTGTTAACTTTAAGATTTGGCTTCCAAGGAATAAGTTTCATTGTAAAACATGATGAAAATGTAGGAGCATGAGATCTGTCCAACATAAACAACAATGCACTTACACTCCATTGGTTTGCTTTCACTATGACTCTATGTATAAGCTGCCCACATTGTCAACCTCCCCAAGAAGTACTTGTCTTGATCAAGAAGCCTCCTTTCTCCTCAACAGAGTCCTTCTCCCTTTGATTACATTTACAGGAATGTCAGAAACACATTTTTCTGGGATGGTAAATTAGTCTGCTGAGGTGCAGGAAGAGTGGAGGTAAAAAATATATGTCCTTAATGCCTATTGCCCTTCGATGAGTATGTATCACATTGGATCGCTTTTGTCTTTGAAAAGAAGATTATCTTCTCAGCACGCTTCAGCTGGTAGGCTGTCACAGTCTGAGATGAAAGTGACAGTGTATGATTAAATGGGCTCAGATAAAAAAGCACTCTTAGTCACAAGTACATTTGATGTTAATGATTCACACAACCTTCCTGCTCCATGGCCAGCATGACGAAGCCAAGGAGAGCAGGCTGGGCGCAAATGTGGTGGCTCCAGCTGGTGGCAGCAGGCTGCAGGGCTTCCCCACCCCACCATTATGCCAGGAACCCTCACACAGCCAGAATCCCTGGTACTTCTAGGACTGGGTGGAGAATACCCAGTTCAGGTTGGTTTGAATCACACAGCCCCTGCTGTGTTGGCTGTTGCTGGATGAGCATGCACAGCTTGACTTTCTGTAAGGTTGGCCATGTTAGGTGTTAATTGACGGCAACTGCACCATACTGCATGCATACTTGCTGCAGACAATTAAGTGGAAACCACCTTTCTGTCTTTCAACCACAGCCTGGGATCACTAACAGGACAGGATTATAGCTCCAAACATCTGTAGCCTCTGTGGAGAAACCCAATAAGTGGTGGATGTTGCCCTTACAGATTTATTACAACTTGTGTACAAAATCCCACTCAGAAGCAAGCAAGGAAATTAACCCACAGCTAGCAAGGAAATTGAACCATAGCCGATAGTGGAAACATCCATGCTGTAACATACACTGGACTGTAAAATATTGTTGAGGAACCTATGGAGTATTGTGAATTTTAATAATGGGAAGTCATGTTCGAGATGGATGATGAGCCAATGATTAGTTGCTTCTTGTGTAATCTCATTATGAGGATCATTGTTTTATTGACTAATAAAAACTGCGTAATTTGCCAGCAATGCAATTAAGGTACTAATTAGAAAGGTGTTCTAAAAAATAACCACAGCTGAAAAATTTATCTTTTTTTTTTTTTATAAAACAGCAATGATAAGAAAAAGGAAGCGTTTCCTTTATGTTTTTAGCATATTTTTCAGGTTTCTTTTTTTGTATGACAAAAAGGAGAAAACAGTAGCAAAAATGTTTGTACTGTCTGGCCAAATTTAAAGCAAATATTACTCTAGTACATGTAGCAAGATATTCTATAGTTTTAAGTATGCAACTGAAATCTCTACTTTTTTTATAGATGGCAATGGTAACGCCGAAGATTTTCAGTGAAGGTGCACTAGTCACTGTATTATAGGAGGTGAAATTTACCTTAAAAACATAAATATTGTCACCTTGTCAATGTATAGAAATGAACATTTTGGTCTGAATGGAAGCTGCCTGTATTGGGCGTTTTTTTGTCCTTTTCATGAAGAAATTATAATTTTGCCCTTTCAGTAGAGGAAGAAAGAAGACAAGTATGGTCCTCAAATTGGCGCTTCGGACAGTAGCACAAGCCTGAGTGTTTGATCAACCTGGATGCTTATTTAGAAAATCTTATTAGAGCACTAGCCTTAATCACACCTAACAGGTAGAAGGATCAATGCTAGGACTAGCTCCTGGAAATAAAACTGGGGGAAAACAGCAGCAGATGTAGTAAGCTAAGACAGCATCATTCACAGGAGGAAGAATGAGAGGACATAGATTCAATTTCAGATTGTACTCTATCATACTGGATTTCTCAGTTTCAGTTGCTTTATTTATTGAGTCTCATATTTCAAGGGTTTAAATAGTCAAGTAGTGTAAATGGTAACTGCAAAAGTTTCTAGCACATTGTGTATCCCCTAGGTATTTGCATACAATGAAAAGTAATCGGATAAAAGAAAAAAATTTTCAAAATATGAACAACTCTTGATGTGCTAGAAATGATGATGTGTTTGAGAGTTCATACCTGAAAATCAAGCTCTAGGTAGCTTCATAGGAAGTATTGAGCAGTTACCATTATGAATAAGACTTCATATTCCCTTTGAAACTCTTGTTCTACAGATTCATAGTCTGAGGGACTCAGTTCTCACCTACATTTAGCTGCCCTTGTGTATAATGTTATATGTGAGCCAGTCGTTTAACTCCTATAACAGTCAGGGAGTCCTGAATAGTACAGCCAGTGGACTTCAGTAGGGTCAAAAAACCAAAATGGAAGTAGTTTACTGAGCTTTTAAATCCCTTGAAATGAATGGTACTTGAGACCATGGATTATTTCCTTGCTGCAGCCAGGAGATTGTTGCCAACCTTGAAATTTAATGAGTTTCATGCTTACTCTGCTTTATGTCACACATAATAATAAACAAGCTGCTCAGGAATATTTTTGGCACAGCTTTACTTCATACCAACATTTTACAAAATGTCAAAAAATGAATGGAAAGTAGAACCAGAACTTCTGGAAAGCTGAATCAAGTAACTTTTCTTTTAGAGGTACTTCTTACCTATTTTGAAGTAATCACTGGGCAAGAAGTACTAATGAGTGCTGTTTCAGTAAAGCCAAAACCATGAAGCTGAGTCGGGAACTAAGTTCAGACTATGTTTTATCATGAATATTAAATGGCATTTTTCCCCCTTCTGGATACTTTCTCAATAATACCAAAATATAAGCAATAATAACAGCAATTTTTATCAGTATTTTATTAGGAAATAGAAATCAAAGACAATACCTTTCCTTTCATTTTAACTATTGACCCCCTCAATTATCTTCCCAACATTGTGGGTTTTGTTCAAGCTATGCATATAACAGTGGACTACTCAGAGGAACAACTGCTTTCGAATGTTTTGAGATCTGAAGGAAATTTATGCCTTATAAGTCTTGGGAATTCATCAGAAATCATCCCTGATTTCTTTTTTTCATAGGTATTGAAGTTCTGTGCTTGAGAATTACAGATCTCATTTTCAAAGAGCAAAAAGAGTAAAGGAATCATACTTAAGACTCTTATGTTTGCAAACACATCTTGAAAACTACAAGTTCCAAAAACTGGAGGAAAAAAACCCCAAACCAACAGAAAAGTGATTAATAGAAAATGAAAAATGTAATTTTAGGATATGGATTCAAGATATTTGTAATCAATTAATGTGAATTCATAGCCAGATGCATAGTATGTAAAACATGAATTTAGCCATATATTGTATACTCTCCTTTCATGTTTGAGAAAGGTTGATAGGCTAGCTCTATTATTCAAGTTGTTTAAGTTACTTGAACTATATATATATTTTTCATAGCTGTTATTATTCAGAGAGAATTGAAATGATTTTTCTTGGTGAACACAGTTTTTCTATTTTCAAGACTAAAATTTATCATGTGACTGTGGGTGAATTGTTTGACATTCATGTACCCCAATAGGCCGAAAACTTGCTGAAAACTCTGCAAACAACTCTGCAATTGCAGAACCAACTGAATTAATATATTTGACCATAAAAATATTAATCATAAGAACTAGTCTAAGTGGAAAGGGTTTTGCACAGCATCACTTTAAAAAAAAAAGGATTTGTTTGAAGTTTTAAACTTACAAAGCCTAAACTGTCAGAAAATGATTGTTATGCATAATAGAAAAAAATCCCAATGTATTCAAGTTGGGCAGTGTATTACTGTGATTTTTAAAGGATATTTATCCATTACAACTTCGTCATCAAATATTGCCCGTGGCCTATGATTATCATCACTGTGCATTTTCATTTCAATTGTAAAAAAAAACCACTTTCTTTTTGTCTTCCCTGATTAACATTTTGAAGCTCTGTAATTTTCTTGCTGCTCAGAGAAACAAAGCGCCCAGGCTCACAGAGAAAACCCATTCAGCAAGATGTAAATATTTGCTATTCAGAAAATCTCAATGACGGTTTAGTTATTTTAAACTAAAAAAAGAAAATTACTAATAATGATTGGTTTCAGCTAATGAAATGCTTTTATGCAAATATGTGAACCCTAAATATGACCTGGAAACAAAAGACTGCTTAACAGTTACTATTAAGCAATACATTAGGAGATCAATTAAACAGAACTCTTTCTAATGAACAAGCTCTACAAGAGTTGCTATGGAAACCTAGAAGGAGAAAGCCCTAGAATACCAATTTGCAATTTTAAGAACATAAAGTATTAGAAGTCTGCTAGTGGCTGGCTGGCAAGTCATATACCAAAGTTCAAAACTGTCTCCAAAATCTCTCTCAAAAAAGGAGAAGGAAGGTAAAGGAATGGAGCCATACTATTCATATCCAAGAATGACTTACGAGGAAATTTAAATGGAATATTGTATCTGAAGGGGTAATTATGAATACATCATTCCAAAGTGGACCATCAGAGGGAGTCAGAAATTCCAGTTTGTCTGTGAAAGTCTGTTCATGATAGTCTAGGAGGGAGAATAGACACTTCCTCAAGACAGACACAATTTTTGAAGAATTATCAATACTCTTGAGTTTTTCAACATGCTTATGGCATTTTTCTATTTTTAAAAAAACATATTATGGAAAATTACAAGATATGAGGACCAAAAGATGTATTGGAGTAAAGATGGGAGAACATGAGGACCAAATAATTTCATTCAGAGAATTGATTGCATTTATTTTTCAACATAAATTATTTGTATTTTAAAACATGAAGAGAAAATGTCACTTTTCAGAGACAATGGATTTTTTTTTAAAATCACACCAGATCCTGCTGTTTTCTTTTCGTATGAGTTAAGTAAAATTTAACACTATATTTCATATCTTCTACTTTGAGATACTACAACAGAAAAAAAACAGTTTAGTTTTTCAGACTGACTTCAGTGACAAGACAGTGAAACTTTTCCACACTAGGCTTATATTTGAAAAAGAAAATTATTTTGTTAGGGACATATAGTTCTAAGTGCATAATCAGAAGATGGAAGCCTACTGTTTCTGATCTTGACTTTAAGGCTATGTCTACATTGAATTTTAAGAGCCCATTTTGATCATGCTGCTTTGTCCACTCATTGAGTATGATCAAAATGAGCAACATGATCAAAATGTGGCTTAGTGAAATCTAGAACTCTAGAGTTGAAACACAGCTTTTAGCTGCCCCTGCTATTTAACTCAAAGACCAATTCCTTAGTGAATGGGAAGGCCATGATGTGTCAAACTCCAGAATTTCCATTTATTCACAAAGTGACTGACGAGTATTCACCACTGCAGTCTGCAAAAGTAGCTATGAATTATGTATGGTAGTAGTGCTAGAAGACAGACCACAAATATACTCTTCACCATGATGTGGATCTCTTGGTCTTCACAACAGAATAAACAGTCTGATTTTATCTCTGAGTTTCTTCGATTTTTATATTTATGGGAGTTGTCTACTGAGATTAAGGGGCACGATTCAATTTATTTTTCATTAAGTATTGCATGACCCACAAAATTGACAAGAAACAGGGAATGCAAATGATAATGTACATTGACTATAAAAAAAGGATAATTTAATGCTCAAGATGAACTCCTGGTGGAGCTTAGCTACAACTAAAACAACATTATTGTAAATAAGATAAATGCTGTTAATGCAGTACCTTGGTTGCCTGTGAATTGTTATTGCTTGGTAATATTATGTCTCTTCCGTGACACTGCAAAGAAGCCTTGGAGCATGTGACAATATATGTCACTAGATCTGCTCGGTAGTGATAGCCAGGACTCTGGAATAGGTGAAAAAGTCCACATAGATGTGGTTATGGTATAGATACTTCCTACAGCTCTGCATAGCCCCAAGGCACAGAGCGCAGATTAGGCCATCACACCACACTCCACTGAGGCATGGCTGCCTGGTGGAGCAACTTGTGCTCTCCTCAAGGGATCACAGTGGGAAGCTTTCCTAAGTGACAGAATTTAGTCATTAGCTGCAGTGTCAGCTGTAGAGCTAATGAGGAATTTTCCAGGCAATCATAATTTAAAAAACACATCAAATCATCAAAATAGAAACATCCCTGTGAAAAAACTGCTCTGTGGTGGTTTTTTTGACTTAAGAATGAAGGGGAAAAACCCCTCATTGATATTGAGTTCCTTTTCCTAAGCAATGTATGTTATTATTATATCAAAATGATTTTTTCTCTGAAAATGTTTTATATAATTTTAAAACGTTTAGTCTCTTCTAAATATTGACAAAAGTTACCAATGTTTTTTTAAAATTCAACTCTTTATAACTGCTTTATACATATGACCCTGGTTTTCAGAAATCAAGATTTTAAATGGTAGAGGAAAACTTTTCCATGACAGTTTTAGTGAACTGCCAATTCCTAGATATCTCTTCTTAAGGGATTTGACAATCTAAACCAGTTTTATTCAAATTCTACTATTAAACAAAAAAAGTCCTACATTGGCAATATTCTTTTATGCAGGGCTTTTTTACTAGCAGTGAACTTGACCCATAATTATAGCCTTTCATTACTACCAAAGGAAAACCAGCTCCCACATTTAAAGATGCTAATCTGAAGAATACCTTACTCCCTATATTTATCAGAGAGTTATTAACTAAAAGAAGTTATCTGAACCTGAAAAATCTAGGCTCAAATCTTGATCAACCATTTAAAGAATTATTTTTACTGGTCTTTATCTCAGAGTTATTTTTTCCTCCTGCTTATTAACAAATAATAACAGAAGAACCCCAAGTGTGCCACAAGTAAATGTCTTACAGCAGGAGTTGTAATGGCTGTGAACTAGAAGCAATGACTGTAGTAAACTCTCTTGTTTCCTGAAAATTCTTAACTGTCACACTCTTAACCTGCCCACTGACTCTGTCCTCAAAAGTAATATTATTAATAAATCTCTAAGAAGAGAAAAGTGATTAATACAATACTTACTTTAGTAAGTGAGACAGTTTTTTCTTGAACCAAACTGTGGTAAATTAGTTGTTCTATCTTTTTTTCTGTGATGACCATACTGTGAGATGCAAGGTTAAAAAATAATTTAAAAAAAAAAAAAAAGGCATATGACAAGTAATAGAGATGGGATTAACAATATGTGAAGCATAAACAAATGGAAAAAAATTGTTTCACGTCACTTTTTTTCCCAAATATTTGAAAGCCAATAATGAACACTATATATTTCCTATTTACTGAAAATTATTCCTTCTGGGACTCAAGCTGTCAATCATGATTTCTATTTAGTATAGGCAGTACAATGCAGTCAGTATTATAGCTTGACATTTTTTTTCCAAATGTGGAAATGTCATATTTAATGACACAACAAAGTGAGAAGTGGTGAATGAGTTGAAGTAAAAAATGATGCATTCAGTTGATTAATTAAAGGGTAGACTAAATGTGTCTATATAAAATCATACCTTCTAATGGTGCTGTCTTTGACATTCTGAACACAAGCTTGTGTGTCTGCTTGGTCTGAGAAGAGAAACCTGGGAAGGGTATATTGTTTACAATCATGGTACATTTTAAGTTTTTCATGCTCCATTTCTCCTACTGCTTTTTTTCGCCCCCAGTTGCAGCATGTCAGGGTGCCAATCGAATAATCACGGATGTTTTGAATTAGTGTCCTGATGTCCTTTATTTAAAGACTAGGGAATATTTTCCCTCATGGCCTGATCTTCTCTCAATACATTTCTTAGCCATAGCATCCTCCTAGGAGGGGAAGAAGCTGAAACAAGTTTGATACATGTAGAAGGCAGAAGGAACTTGCCAAGGAGATGCTATGTGTGCTTGCTGGAATTTTTAGTGGCTTTGGAAGGAAAGAGTGTAACCTGATCCAGGGTAAACACAATAATGATAACAGTTTTGCCGTGGCTACTGGCGCTAAGGTATTGATTCTGTACAACTAGTACTGTTTGAAGTAGACTATGAGCATTCAGGAAGGAAAAAAACACCAGCAGCTATTGACAGCTTTCACCAGGCGTACAATGTGTGGTGGCAAAGACATGAAGAAGTGGTCTCTCTCTGTTATTTGGGTGTCAGACAGTAACTTGACACAGGAGCCAGTACTGTTGCCTTCACTTAATGCCCTTCAAGTTTCATGAAATGTGATAAATAATTGAGAATCTGTGTTAGCCTAAAAATTAACTCTTTCTGTACATATTTCCATTGTCTTTTTCCTACATAACTATATTGAAATTCAGCCTTTGCCATAACCGCATCCCATGAGAAGTGGCACAAACCCTTTTAGTGCCTTTTGAGAGAAAGTATTGTTCGAAAAGATGCTGTCAAGAGTCTCTTCCAAGACTGAATTATATGCAAGATAACTCTCTTTTCCAGAGTTCATCTTATAGAGAAGCATAGGAGTTTTGAAAGGGATTAGGATACTTGACTTGTTTATGTTAATAAAGTTCTTTTTACTGCTTCTAGTATAAATTTTACTGTCAAGCGTACACCTATAATTTTACATTTCTTAGAAAATGTTTTGTCAGGAGATCTTGAGATTTTATTTATGAACTACTTTCCACAGAGGAGTTAAATCTAACTGATATGCCCTGCCTCTCAGGATGCCATTAACTCTGTGACACTTCACAGCCTTTGTTAATCAAAATTGCTTTAGCTTACTTTTAGTAAAACAGAGGCAAATATAGCCTTCCTTGTCAGTATAAGATCCAAGTATGCAGATTTACAGTCTTGTGATGAAGCGGTTTGGAAACTTCATATATTTAGAAATTTCATGTCTTTAAATTTCTCCTCTAATTCTTCCAGTGTATTCCAGGTGGAGTTTGTCCCTTAGTAAGACTTGGAAGTTTTTCTTTATATCTATTAATTTCAAAATGTAAATACTGAAACAGAAAAGTTGCACTCAGTTTTATTTTCACCATCTTCTAATCTCTTTCCAAAATAGTAGCACCTAAAATAGCAAATCTCCATAAAATATGAAATTGTAGGAGTTAATTTAAACTTTTTACTCTGGAAGCAAAATCTGATCTGGCTACTGTGGAAAATATTGCATTACCTCCATGCTTTCCAGACTCTCAGCTAGCTGTGCTGTGACAGCATGTTTGCCAATGTCCAGACACCTAAATTGCATTCTGGCAACACTCACATCTCTGTTCTAATACAGACAAAGTCCCCAGAGAGAATATCTTTTACTAGGCAACCATATCTTACAAAGAAAATCTGTGCAATACTTTGACAATTTATATTCCAATAAGTAAACTAAAATTAGATGGTTCCCAAAATTAAATATCTCAATTTCTTCAGTCATATGTAGATACTCATTAAGCAAGAACGGCAGATGACTATGATTCAAGACTACGTTCTGCACAGAGCTTGTATCTGACTTCACTGGATGCTAATATAGGTGAATAAGGTAGAAATAAGCCAAATAAGCACCTTGCTTAAATAAACACTCTTCACTGTTTACAGACCTGCAAGAAATGGAACTTCATTCACCCCAACAAGCTTTGGACATTTTTCAAAGCTAGGTCTGACTTCTCCATTCAAACATTCATGCTCTGTTTCAAATTGTATTCAGTCTATGCTCTTGGACTATACAGCTTATTACAGCATTAAAGTTCACAAATTAGATTTATAGACATACTGAGTCTACACTATAGACACCAGCTACACAGGATTATAAGGTTACAAAATAGGCTTGTAGCTACTAAGAGAACTCCTTCTTTAATAAACATAAACAAATTGCACAAAATGCTATTACTAATGGTCAATTTACATGAGGGCAAAGCCAGCATCTGGGGAAGCGAAAGAGGAACCTTTTACTTTTTCCCTCTCTCAGAAGCCAATTACATGCTTTTAGATCCTGCTAAAATATCTCTTGTTATCTGTCATCTCACCTGCATCACTTTTTGTTTCCCTTTTTATCCCAATGTTCAGCAATTCCAGCATTCAGGCTCTCTTCCTTCCAACTTTCTTTAACTGATGCTGCTGCTTCCTCACAGTGGAACCTCACCAGCCTCCTGACTCTGGTCTCAGCCTGCTGTTTAAGTTGTCTCCTTTCCAAAGCCATACCTAGAAAGGCTTTCCTTGTCTCAGAAATATGCAGTAATAGAAAATAAGACTATTTTCTTCTCTGTTTAAAAGGGAAAAATACATTTTTTCTTATCAGTTGAGACGAGGAGTCACAGACAAGATATATATACATTTAAGTAAGCATAAGTAAATTGCTGCTATTTTTTCAAATGCAAACAACCTGCTGCTAATCAGAGAACAAATGCCATTTACAGTAGTTCCTGTGCCCGCAGTGCCAAATGCTACCAGCCCCAGGGTGGCTCCTGTCAGCTCCAGGATGTGCTCGCTGTCCCCCAGGGTCAGAGGGCTTTTTCTGCAGAGCTGCTGCCCAGGCAGGCCATGTCTAGACTGCCCCAGTGCCTGAGGCTCTGATTTCCCAGAAGCAGAGCTTGGCATTTCTCCATGCTGAACTGCACAAGGTCCATTCCAGCAGCATGACCCACTTCCTCTGGATGGCAGTCCTGCTCTCCAGCAGTGACCAGCTTTCCTGGTTTGGTGTCACCAGCCAGCATGAGAAGCAAACGTTCCTTCTCCTCCCCCTGGCCATCAGGGAAGATGTTAAACAAGATATGTCACGGTGTGGGCACCATGTCTTACCAGGTTCTAGGCAGCACACAACGCACTAGCCAGGACTCCCTGAGAACAGCCATACAGTCACGTTTTTGCCTAACTCATGGCCTTCCATTCCCACTGTGGCATTCTAGTTTACATAAAACATGATGGAAAATGAATGTCAAAAGCCTGGCTGAGGGAAATGTAGGTGATATCCTCTAGTCTCTCCTGGTCCCAAAATCTAGTCATTTATCATGACTAGAAAGCAATCAGTTCAGCCAGACATGATTTAGCCTTGCTAAATTAATGGTTACTTCCAAACCACTTCTTCCCTGAATATTCAAAAATGTTATTCTGACATTCATCCTCCATGAGTCTCACAGATAACCTCTTGCAGTAGATGCTGAGGCTATCAAGACGGTGTCTCCAAGCCAACATGACTGCATAAATTCAGAAGTCTTCTTTTCAAATAACAACAGTTTCCGAAAGGTTAGTGACAGCTTTTCAATGAACATTACGGGTTCTCAATACCTCCTGAAACCTGAGTTATCAGAGGCTTTTCTCTGTCTATGGACACTGTGTCCAGACAAGCTGGGAATGAAACCAAGAGCTTCTTGGGATTCATCCTCACCACTATCGGGCAGTAATTTCTCTCTGCATCATAGTGCATGGATTTAGGTTCTGCAACAAGTTGCTAAAATGCTAATACATCCAGATGTAACAAAAAGTGGTGTGAAAAAAAGGCATGTGGTCAGTGTCACCAATCAAACAGAAAATAATCTGTCAGTAAGAATAAATTGGAAGGCATCTCAATTAATAAAAGGCAAGTATAGCCAGAGCCAGCTCTCTTGAGAGGCTAATTATTCAAGAGCCGGCTGTGCTGAACAGGCTACACAAAGACTCTCCTGAGTATTCTCTGTCTCCTACTATATGTTATAACTGGTATCCTCTAGACCATGGTTTCTTCACAGACCATAGCTCTCCACACCACCAACCAGGCACCAGCATCTTATGTGCTGTCACCTGTATGAGAGCCAGAAGTGCATTTTCAGCATTCTGCCATGTGGCCTGCTATGGACATTTGATACCTGCTACTACTTACAGTTGGAAAAATATCTATGAGATATTTATTAACAATGAGTTGTTGCAATCTCTTCATTCCTTTTGCTGTGAACTCTATGTTCTGTGGCATTTTCTGAGAGCATTAGTTGTCAAGAACTGATAAAACTCAATTTTCATGTAAGACTTTAGTATTTACAGTAGCAGAAAAAATCACTGGATGAGAATAACTTTTACAAGCAATTTAAAAAGAATTTACATGTCCTTATTATGTTAAAATGACAGTTTAAAACTATTATTCTAATAGTTAGGCATTACAATTTCCATGTAGGTTTCTATTAAATGAAATCATAGTCTATGTTTGTTTTTTGAGGAAACATCTGGAATCTGATTGCAAATTCTGGTCCTATTGCTCCCATTTTGACTTTGATAGTTTTGTTCAAGTCTGGATTTGAAATTTGTGCTTGTAGTTACAAAAGTCAGATCTGAGACTCTACTCAACCTTTCTGGATAGTGACAGAATTGAACCATTCCAGATTCATGGCACAGGCTGAAGGACCGGTCAAAAAGTCACTGTCAGAACATATGTCAAAGAAACAACTACACATTCAGAAGGATTTGATAGAGATTAGACAGTCTAACAATTTAGTAGATAGTCTAAAATATAGCAGAAAATCAACTTAGCTATTTTACAAAACAATCCTGTGTGACATTTTCACAGAACCACAGAATCAATTAGGCTGGAAAAACCTCTGAGATCATCGAGTCCGACCTGTGCCAAAACACCACCTTGTCAACTAGACCATGACATTAAGTGTCACATCCAGCCTTTTCTTAAAGACCTCCAGGGACAGTGACTCCGCCACCTCCCTGGACAGTCCATTCCAATGTCTAATCACTCTTTCTGTGAAGAAATTCCTCCTAATGTCCAACCTAAACGTTCTGTGGAACAGCTTAAGATTGTGTCCTCTTATCCTGTCGTTGTTTGGTTTCTTTCAATATAAAATGAGATTCTCAGAATCTCAAGGGTTTCATTTAGGTAAGAGAGGAAAATGACATCCCAGGGAAGCAGAATGATGAAGAAATTAGACCTTGACCTGTATAAGGAGACATTCTGTGAAATTTAGTTCAAACTTTAAATTACAGCCAATCTTTTCATTTAATTCTAAAGTCAGTCCCCAAACTGCCAGACTTTAGAAACATTTCCAATTAGAAAATAAACCACAGGAATAAGTCTTGGGGAATATTTCTTGTATCAACACCATACACTCACCAGCCATAAATGCAAATTTTCCTTCTTTAGAGAATAATCTTTCTGTTAACTGGAAGCAATAAGGAAAACACATTTTACAAGCTTATTGACATATTTTTCCTGTGCAAAGCCTTTCTTTAAAATATGTCTGAAATTCCTGCTACTAGTCAGTATCAAAGATCTGACATTATCTTATAAAATTAATATATGCAGTGACAGTTACTAATTGCTGTAGGAGCTCAACATGCTGGCAAGTCGCACTAAGCATGGACATGCCAAATGATATTGGTATTTGTCAAATACTGTGTCAAACAGTGTCCCAGATTAAGAGAGAAAGACAGCAACTGTACGCTTTGAGATAGAAAACTGTTGCCCTACCTACTGTATTATTATGTTTGCACAATCATTTATTAGTAAAAGCTCTGAAGGTGAAATCACTGAGGCATGAACGTGGCTGTACAGCAAAAATTGGTCTGCATGGTAGCAATCAGTGCTGCACACAGAGCGCAGGGCAAGAAAGGCAGCTCAGCAGCAGCAAAGCTGTTTAACATAACACTGAGTCAGGCTGTGAGAAACAGGGTCCAGAGACATGGCAGGTAAAATGGGACACAGCGAGCACGGAAGGCTGTGGAACTGATGACTGCTGAGCATCTGGTAGCTAATTAATATTCAAGACAGATGTCCGAAGATCTAAGAGTCAAGATATTTTAAATAAAAGTGAGTAGAAAGCATATAATCTGAAACTATTCCAAACTGAACATTCTGATTGTAAAAGGGACAGTTAAAACAGAGCAACCCTAAACTTTAAACTGGTCATGTTGTAAAATGCAATAGAAAATGGTGTATATTTTAAAGTTCAGCTCTAAAAAATGAGCTGTAGACAAGTCCTCTCTGAATTGACCTGTGACTTTTTGGCAAGTTTTCTTTTGGTGGTGGGTGTGAAGATAGGCGAAGGATTTAGGGATTTTTTAGGTGCAATGTTTTGAAGAAAATATGCTTTGAACAGTGTAGATATCTGGCCTGTAATATACACCGTAATATTCTACATCAACAACAAAGACAATTACTTTGGTGAATTTAAGACCAATTTATCCATAATGCATCCATAATGGTTGCACAGTTACCTTCAAGCAGGACAGAGAAGAAAGAAAAATGAAGTTGTTAAGACAACAGAGGAATTACCAAGTAAAATGATCATATATCCATAATAATCCATATTTTGGTTATGGATAGCTTTCATATTTAGGCTGTTTTGGTGCAGCATCTCCCAAATTAACTATTTTCTTTAAATTCTTTGGTCTCTGAAGCTAAGATTTCAATGCCCATGACTGCACATATTTTCAAAAAAAGTTTACTATATGAATATTAAAGTATAATTTTTTTTCCCAAGACAAAACAAGACTACATTTTCCATGAATCCTATAATTTTTTATAGGAACATCTGCAAGTAGTAGCAAAGTACTAAATGATTTATATGGATTTTATCAATAACGAGGGTAAACTTCTCCCAGTCATGCTTCATTTATTAGAAGGTGCCCAACTTCCAGTGATGCCAACTCTCTTTGTGCATGAAAAGTCTATTGAAGGCTTTGCGTTTACATGAAAATGAACAATTTACATATTTATTGCCTGTGATTTGTGTGCTAGCTGAACCATCAGCAATGTACATAGAATGCTATGTGAACTGGAAGGGGAGTGATTCATGTGGCTCTGAATGAGACCAAAAGGGCAAAGAACAAGTACATGGATAAAGAGATTAGCAGCTGAATATTGTTCTGAAGAGGAAAGAATGAGTATGTATGCAGAAACAATATCAGTGAAATAGTGTATTGCAAGGTCTATCTATCATATTTCTAAGGTTCTTATCGTGATGTCACCTAATTACCATATATATCAAATAATTTATCTCCCCGGATTTCATCTCTTTGTAATTCTACAATTTCTCTTCATCTAGAGTTCCTGAATAGAACAGAAGTCATTTAATTTTTAAAGATATGGATAATCAACATCTTTCTTGTGTTGGGAAATGGTGTTTTAAGTGTGTTAGTTACACAGTGGTATACAGTCCCAAATAAATAGAAAAAAGTAGCAATTACATCATATGCTGATGTACATACACCATGTCACATAATCATATTAACCAATTTATTCTCATTGAGGGAAGTCACAGAGATTTCTACACATCTGTAGAATTCAATTCACAGATATAGTAGGCCGTCAGATTTTTATATAGTCTATAAATATAGAGAAATGAAAATAAGACAGTTCAGTAAATGAGGTTCAGTGTACAACCTAAGGTGACTTGCATCTACCTCTCATTTATAACATACTTGAGTTGGAGTAAGACACACTGATAATTTGCTTTTGAGTGAATAAGAGAATGTGACAAATATGAGTTATGGCTGTTGGCATTTTTAGTTGTGTTGTATATATTTTCTTAAAGTTGTTGACCCATAGACATGGGGTTTTTCTCAATAGCTGAATTCTTTAATTTCGTCTAAAACATTTGCACAGGTCTCTGCTGGAGTCAGAAGCCTGGACCAGGCAGATTTCAAATTTTGAGTCATACATTAGTGTTGTTTGTAATAAAAAGAACTACTTTTTCACAGGAAATGCAATTATGCAATTTAATTTTTTGCTGCTAGATGTTGTAGTATAGAGAATTTGTAGAAATATTTTGGTTTAGATATGCCAAATAGGTCTTTTGTTATGCTGATTTTCCTGTGTCAGAATGCTGGGTGTGATTTTTTGTAACGACTTCAATTCTGACTTTTTTCTCCTTTTGTTGTCACTACAAACAAACTTGTGACATCAAAGCTGGTGCAGGTTTGAGATTGTTTCCATGAAGTGAGACTGAATTTTCTTCTGATCAAAAGACACCAAAGTTTGTTTAAAAGCAAGCATTTAATGCAATGATCCAAGCCTTGCACCCAGTGGGAAAAAGAAAGTGGAAATTTCATCAGGATAGAAATACAATCTGTCTCATGTACAGGTAGAAAATGAGGGCTGTCTCAGTGTGCAGTTTCTTAAACTATCCTGACTGCTGGTGCACATGTGGACAATAAACACTTACCCATATGAAACTCATTTGTCCTGTATATTACACACAATACAATCGACACATCATAAATGTTATCACTCTGTGTGATAACTGCTTTATATATTTGCTGATTCCTATTCCTCCTTTACAGGAGGGATTTGTTTCAGATAACTCTCCTTTGTGCCATGTGCAGCACTGACAAAGTGCATACACAATATGCACCGTCAATTCTTGTTGAAAGTTCATTCATTTTACTAGATTGATAATGATTGTACTTTATCATTTGGCACAAAAGACTTGTATTTAAAAAGTATATTAGCTTACTGGGCACTCATTTATAAAAATTGCATTGTTAGAAGTCCTGCTGGTGACTTCACCATGGCAGACTCCTTTGAAGTGCAGACTTTCTTTTAACATGTTTGCACTTTCAAATGGACATATCACCAGCCTCTGCTTACATTTTGCTTCACATATCTCCTGGGGTTGGTAGTCATGGTGGTAAATATTAGCACTAACAAGCTGGCAGGCTGCAGATGTGCGTATGTGGAGGGGTTGCTGATGGTGGTCATGGTGGTGGAGTATGTTTGATAGGTTTTTTTACTGTCTGCTCTTAACAAAGAGGCTAAATTCTGCTATCTTTACCGCTGAGGTCTATAACCAAGCAGCACTGTAAAATTCTTGAAAAATTTCACAAGAAGGTAAAATATTCATCTGGAGCAAAAAGGAAAGGGTGACATGTTTGCCTCAGATATTTTCTTTTGCTCTAGAAAACATTTCAACTTTGTTGGGGAATATCAGGTGCAGATTAATTATATTGGCTAAATTCTTTAAATTTGTTATAGCATGTCATAAATGTGACAGTTATGTTAGCTATTTACTGCCTTCCATTACCAGCGTCTGAGAACATTTAAGGCATTTCTGGAAGTTGCTATATAACGTCCTTCAGAAATGGGAGATTTGAGTAATTAGAGGTTAATCTCTACAATTAAAAATATTTGGAGTATGACTTCAGATGCAGAAGCAGATCAGATTCAGATGTCACAGTGCAGACTTCCTTAAACAAGTTGAACAAAAAATGTAATTTCATAGGAACTGGCCAGTACCCTCTTTCCAAATGTGGAAAAAAATTTCATAGGAAATTTCATCTGAAATCATGTTTATGTTGTACTTGAGCAAATATTCTTGACAAATAGGATTTTTTACATTGAATAGAGGATTTATTGAGCGTGGCTTTGCTGCTTTTAGACCTGACGAATTCAGGGACAGCTGTCAGACTCTTCAGCACTATAAATTCCTCAGCTGCAAATTTTGCATGCAGTGTAAATATTTGTCCTTTAGACCTTTAAGATGAAGCAGACTAGCACTTCCTAATTGTCTCTAAGTTTAACTTCATGTATTCAAAAATTTCATCTTAAGTCACTTGCTCAAGACCAAATAAGAAGTGGAACAGGAACATAAATGCAAGCCTCTTAAGGTAACTTACTAGAATGTTAACTACCAGTTTTCTCTGTAGATTAGATAAAACAATGAGAAAAGACGACATTCAGATTTTAGACAGAAAATATTGAGAATATTTTGATTTATCTAAATAGCTTCTGGGTTGTGTTCTTATTCTGGAGAGTCTTGTCTTTATACTGTCATGCAGTATCATGCTATGAGGATAATTCTCCAGACAAGAACTTCCAAATTAAATGATTGTGTAGGAATCAGTGATGCACAAGGTTATATAAAAGACCTCTATAATCTTGACTTGGCACTATATTGTAACCTTTCATAAACACATTTTTCTCCAGTCATAACTGTGTCTAATATTATATGTTTCACAAATTCTTAATTTTTCATAGGCAGTGTGGTTAATTATTACAAAAATTAAAACCACAAAAAATTATTCCAAAGGAAAAATTTAAATTAAATCTGAGTAGTGAAAAAAATTATTCTGAAAAGGCATCTTAAGGAAAGAAACTTAATTAATTATTCTTGAAGCATGGAATGCAACTCTGCACTCTATTCTATGAAAACTGAGTATAATAATAATAGAAAAAGCAAGTGTGGCAGAAATAGTCGCCATTAATCTGCAAATTCTATTTTATAGGAGGATGTTTCAAAATCCTTTGATCTAGATTTTGCTTATCACTATATGCTGCATGTCTGTAATGTGCCAGGGTATTTTTAGGGCTGTTCAGTAATATTTATCCAATCTGTCTCCTCTTTGGCTGCTGTTGCCAGTGTTCCCTTCTCGTTAGTTTAATTTCTATTTATTTGTCTTCTCCTTTATAACTAGCAGGCATATATTTCAATTGCATAATTTCACCTGGCCACACATCAATCAGTGCATCTCTTTTTGTCTTTGAAGAGTTCTGTTCAGATAGACCACATTATTTCACTATACTATAGTCTATGCAATAAAAAAAATCTGTCACTATATTTCCTAATTAAGACAATTATTATCGAATTTTCTACAATTTGCAGATTTAATAGGTACCTTTCAATTTATTACAACTTCATTTCACAAATAAAGCCCAATAAGTTTGTAAGAAAATAAAGATTTACATTTTTTTTTCCATAGACAGTTGATACATATTCCTCACGAACTAAGAAAGTGTTATTCCTATTTTACAATTAAGAAAGCCAAAACAGGAAAGAGATGTAATGTCCAAGAAATTCTAAGGGAGAGGCACAAATCACAGTCACTTGTGGCTTCTAATCACAGATTTGTTTTTCTAGACGGTTGTGAAGACAAAGTGTTGGAGACGTAGGAAGATACTTTAGTATTTTTAAACTCATAACCTTGAGGAACATCGGCTTGGCAAAGAGCAAAGTCAGGACGCTGAACTTCAAAGTAGTAATCTTTCATCTTTTTAAAGAACCAATGAGATTTCCTGAGAAACTATTCTTAAGAACAGTGAGGCTGTCCAGAACTGTCATCTTTTTAAGGTCATTTTTCTTACAGTACAAGAGCTGTCCATCCCAGTGTTTGGGAAATCAAGTGAGGCAGGTGAGAAAATGGCATGGTTGAGGAAAGAACTGCTCCTCACACTGAGAAGTAAGAAGGAAATGCACAGCCAGTGGTAGCAGGGACATGTTTCCTGGGAAGAATATAGGAATAAAGTTTGGCTATCTAGGACTGGGGTCAGGAAAGCTGAGGGACAGGTGGAATGGTATGTGATTTGAGAAGGCATATGAAGAGTAATGAGAAGGTTTTCTATAACTACATGGGTCAGAAGAGATAGGCCAAGGCGAGTGTAACCAACTGATAAAAGGGAAGGAAGAATGGGTAACAAATGAAGGCTGAGATACTAAGTAATTTCTTCACCTTGGTCTCTACTGTCAGTCTGACTTCCCAGGTCTCTCAACTCCCTGAACCTACAGAAGAGAGTAGGGGAGCAAAGTCTATCTCATTGTAAGCGAAGTGCAGGTTCAGGACCACCTGAAGAAACTCGGTAACCACATCTATGAGTTCTCTCAATGCGGATTTCAGGGTCCTGAAGGAACTGGCTGATGTTACTACCAAGTCACTCTTTATGGTATTTGAAAATTCATGGTGCTCAGGTGAGGATCCCAGTGACTGGGAAAAGGGAAACATGGCTGCTATTTTAAAAAAAGGGGAGGAAAAAAGACCTAGGTGACTACACACTTGTCACATTCAGCTCTGTGCCTGGGAGGGTCATGGAGCACATCCTTATGGAAACAATGTCAAGGCACATGCAAGACTGGGAGGTTATCTGAGGCAACCAGCATGGTTTCATCAAGGGCAAATTGTGCCTGACCAGTCTGGTGGCCTTCTATAGATGGAGTGACTGCAATGACAGACAAGGGAAGGTCACCGGATGTCAACTCCCTAAACTACTACAGAAGGTTTTCAACAGGGTCCCACATGACACCATTATTAGCAAATTGGAGATGCATGGATTTGAATGATGGACTCTTTGGTGGATAAGGAATTGTCTGGACGGACATAGCCAGAGACTTGTGGTCAGTGGCTGTATGTCCAGGCGGAGGCTTGTGATGAGTAGTGTCCCTCAGGGCTCTGTCTTGGGACAGGTGCCTTTCAGTATCCTTATCAGGGACACAGACAGTGGGTCAAGTGCACGTTCAGCAGGTTTGCAGAAGACATGTAGGTGAGTGGTGCAGTTGACACAAGAGAAGGATGGACTGCCCACTCACAGCCCTGAAGGTCAGGTGCACCCTGGGCTGCATCAAAGGAGGATTGACCAGCAGGTCAAGGAGGCTGAACACATTGAAGCTTGAAGCTTCAAGGCTCCTTGCCATTTAAACTTATTTTCATGTATTATAGTACCATAATAAACCATATGGGAACAAAAAGAAAAGGTACCCCCCAATTGTAACTCTATGTGTAAAAAATCATAGTACTTGTATAACAGTGATGAGTAGGAAGAGAATAAAAGAACTTCCCTCTAAAAGGGTACTGCTCCTGAGAGCACCTTAACTCAGGCCTTAGGCAAAAAAAAATATTTTAGATGAATACACAGAGGACCAAAGCACCAGCAGATGCCTGTAAAAGCCCAGGCCATGTTCTGAACAGATCAGATAACAAATCTAGAAAAACAGATCTCAAAGTACTAAGGAAGAAAACTGATTGCTGGCGTTCATAAATAATAAAATAAAACTTTTGCATTGTACCCTTATCTTTCAAGATTCATAGATATTGAAATGGCTAGGGTATTTGCAAATGCTGGAAACAAATGAGGAAAATATGCCCCCAGACAAGTACAAATCCATCCCATACATCTTGATAAACCATTAGCAAAACATGGAGATAGTCTAGTCCTACATTTTCAATACTTTTTACATCTAACATCATCCATCAACTAAATAATTTGAGCATGAGAAGTCAAATCAATAAATGAGTGATCTCAGCTTTTTTGATTCACATTCTTCTATTACATCATCTATAAAGCCTCTCCTAGTACAGCTTGTGGTACAGATGCCTGAATCTGAAGGAATTGGGGAGAATATCTGTTGAAGTGATAAACAGCTAGTGGTTCATATATCTACATTAAGTGATCTTGATAAGTGAGCTTTCCACGTGGACTAGTATAATCATTCAGGATCATGGAGTACATGCATTACCTCATCAAATCTTTTGGCTTGTCACCATACCATGTTAATTCAGATTCAAGACCCTTCTGCATTCCATTTCTGATTCTCCTTTCATGCCTCCTTCAGCACCCTTTCTTAGGAATGCATAGGACTATATAGCTACTTAGAAAAAAAAATTAATATCAGCCTGATTTCACAGCTGCATTACATATAAATAATAAAAAAAGTTTGATTACATGACTTTATATTCTGTTTAGCCAAAGGGAAGAGGTAATGACTAAAAATTAGAAGGGAAAAAAAGGCTAAAGCAATGTAGTGATGGAAAAGGAAATAAAAATTTTATTGTTTTTCTAGGTTTTTTGCTATACCTTTCCATGCTATAATACAGTCCTCTAACACAATATAAATTTCAAGCCACAGAAACAGACATCTAATCTAGATAATGTCTGATATACATATCTAGTGTACTGTGAAACTTAAAATGTTGTTTGTGTAGAAGAAGGCAATGCATTTGCAAGATCAGTTGCAGTCTGATTGTTATGTGATTGTTATGCAATAAAGAACAAACAGGATGAGCATTGTCACAGTATTCTATACAAATTTATTCATGAAATGCTTTCAAAAGCTGCTTAAAGTCAGACTGAAAACCAGTGAGAGTGAAAATACACTGGAGCATATAATATGTGCAGAACTGAAGTTCCCTAACCTGCCCTGAAAACAAACAGGATTCTGTCTGGTCAAAAGGTAGAGAATGGTAAACTGCATTACAATAATAGGCCTTGTGCTCAAATTCATAACCTCACCTCAGGGAGCTTCCAAGTAGACACTCTAAAATTAGAATAATTTTTTACAGTGCATACCATAACTTCTTTTTTTTTCCTAAGACAAGGCTAAAGAGAAGGAACTGGGAGGATAAGAATATAGATACCCCTCAGAGTTCTTTGTCCCACCTTAGTATGTGTGTGGATCCCAACTTTATTTGACTCAGGACACTTATTGCTGTGAATCTCAATAAGCTCTAAATATTCTTAAGGCAGTATGTTTATATCTAAATTTTGTTTATCTTTGACATGTGAAAGTGCTAAGAATGCAGGCATCTTCTAGACCCAATAGAGACTTTAGCAGTTACAAGAGTTTCCAACCATTGTAATAAAATAGTACACTGATTCATGCAGAAAGTATGTGTAAAATTGTATGATAAGGAATAGATTTATTTGGCCAGGAACAGAGAAGCAAAGTTAGTGGAACATCCTGTTTGTGGCATTTTTTATATATAGTCAGCATATAGTGTTTGTCTGGACTTTAATGTACACACTAACACACAATTTTTATTGTAATCACTCTCCTGCAATGCAAATAACACATTCTGCTAAGTCTTTCAATAGGCTGCTGATTGTGTCGTTATTTCACTCTTGGGGGAAAAAAAGTTAATAAAAGATAAGGTGCTTTTGAAGAAGGTGAGATTACATTATTTAAAAATTATACATTTTATAAGATAAGGTTTAAACACATGTCAGGAGAAGTCAACATTGTGTTATGAATGGTAGTGATTGTGTTATCTGTAAACTTTGAAGCTTTACGTACTGATGCGAACAATTGACTTCGTTGTTTTGTCATTACCATCGGCATTCCTCTTTCAGAGCTGCTGAACTGACTGCTGTTTGCGTAGCAAGAAGTAAGGAAAGTTTGTTTACCCACTAATATTTCATTGACAGTTTAGCCTGAGTTGATGGTAATTTTTCATCTTCCTGTCTGCTGGATCTTCTTTTTTGCCTGTATTGTAAAGCTGGATAGCTAACTCCTTCACCCAAATCACTCATTTAATATAAAATCTTACTTAAATTGTCACAAGCAGCTCCTAAAATAACGTAATTTGCTAATGCTTACAGACATTGCTACTACCATTTTAATCTCATTTCTTTATTCTGTTCTGTTGGCAGGCAGCAAAAATGTTTGCCCATCAGACCAATATCTAGTAGCTAAAACCCAAGAATTTCTATATAGATTTTGGCTGAAAGTGAGAGGTACTTTTATTATGTATTCTACAAACTGTTTTAAGGGGATGAACAAAATAAAGGCTTCACTGTATTCTCTGTGTGTTTGATAAAGTATATTAGAAAACATACAAAAATTATTTTCCCTTCTTCCATTTTCTCTTCTCCAGGCTTAACTTCCTGCATCATTACTTAATGAATGGAAAGAAAAGTTAGTCTTACTCTATTCAATTCCGTTTCAAATAAAAGTTTAGATAATAAGAACAGAAGTGGGAAAATCTTTGGCTAAAATGGAGTCAAACCAATAGCAGGAGATCTTATGACCCAGAGAAATGTTGCATGATCCTTCCGAAGAAATTAATCAGATTTACTTTGTGCAATCTGACTATTAGTACATAATTTTTGAGGTTTTTTTTCCTTTTAATCTTGCTTTCTCAAGTTTAAATTGGTACAATGTAGATGGCAAATAATTTTTTTCTGGAGATGTCTGAATTTATAACTATTTAACTGCAGATTTTACATTCTTAATGCTCAGTTTTCAGAATTTAAACTAGATTTTACTGTTAACAGTAAAGAATAGTGGAAAAAAACATGCTGACAAAACATGCTGTTTAATATCTTCATTGATGATCCAGATGTGGGGATTGAGTCCACTACCAGTAAATTTGCAGATGACACCAAGCTGGGAGCATGTGTCGGTCTGCTGGGGGATAGGAGGACTCTGCAGAGGGACCTGGGCAGGCTGGATAGATGGGCTGAGTCCAATAATGAGGTTTAACATGTCCGAGTGCCAAGTCCTGCACTTTGGCCACAACAACCCCAGGCAGCGCCACAGGCTGGGGACAGAGTGGCAGGACAGCAGCCAAGCAGATGTCCAGTACCCCAGCTTGGGGGTACTGGTTGACAGCCAATTAAACATGAGCCAGGGTGTGCCCAGGTGGCCAAAAAGGGCCAGTAGCATCCTGGCATGCATCAGGAATACTACGGCCAGCAGGATCAGGGAAGTCATTCTTCCCCAGTACTCAGTACTGGTGAGGCTGCACCTTGAGTGCTGTGTCCAGCGCTGGGCCCCTCAGTTTAGGAAGGACGTTGAGATTCTTGAATGTGTCCGGAGGAGGGCAACAAGGCTGGTGAGGGGCTTGGAATGCAAGCCCTGTGAAGAAAGGCTGAGGGAGCTGGGGTTGTTTAGCCTGGAAAAAAGGAGACTCAGGGGTGACCTTGTCACTCTCCACAACTACCCGAAAGGTGGTTGTAGCTGGGTGGGAGTCGGTCTCTTCTCCAGGCAATGACTGACAGAATGACAGGACACAGCCTCAAGCTGTGCCAGGGAAGTTTAGGTTAGATGTTAGAAAGAAATTCTTCACTGAAAGAGTGATTGCACACTGAAATCGTCTGCCCAGGGAGGTGGTGGAGTCACCGTCCCTGGATGTGTCTTAAAAAAACTGGATGTGGCACTCTGTGCCGTGGTTTAGTTGATGAGGAGGTGTTAGGTCATAGGTTGGACTAGATGATCTCAGAGGTCTTTTCCAACCTAGCTCATTCTGTGATTCTGTGAAAAATGTTCCTTTATAAAAATCCTGTGGATACACTGTATTCATTGCCAGAAAAATAGATTGCTGGCTTTTTTGTAATGAAAACACAGAGACTTAATAAGCCAAGTAAGTCCTCCACATGAAATCTACTAGCATGTTATTTTGTTGTCCACAGGTTGTAATAACAGAATGCATTGTTCACTATGGTACCACAAGGGCTTTTTTTTTCTGGTCAAAACTAAAATATACAGTAAAACAAGGCAGAAACTTCCCCTTCCTGCCACAGGACTAGTTCAATAATTTTCTTTCAAGAGCACTGAATTCATACGGTACAGCAAAAACATAAATTCAAGTTCATTAAAGAGAGAAACTGCATGCAAATAATTTCAGTATTTTCACATAAACAACCTTTTAAATGGACTAAAATAATGAAAAAATGTCATCAGCATTCTAACATTTTTTGTATGACATTAATTGTATGATCTACTGCTTTTAATTTGATTTGAAGTCAAATAATTTATAGTACAAAAGTACAGATTATTTGTACTTTTAAGAAAATCAAGACAATAGTCTTCCCTCCTCCAGAAGGTGTAAGAATATTATTCTATTCCAAAAATACATTATGTGAAAGAAATAGTTTTTGCAGTCACAAATATTTTGAGTATTTTTCCATATTTGATAAAAATGTGGCACATATAAAAATTCACATATATTCCCTTTAAAAGTAGAAGGAAAATCCAAGTTAAAAACTCATGAGGTCATAAAAGGAAAGTGAATCCACATTAAGGTTAGAATATATTTACAGATGTGAACCATTCCAGTGAGTTTGGGATAACTAGCAAGTTTTATTCAAAGGAAGTGTTTGTTTCTGAAGGAATAGTGCCTGTCTCTGTTGTTCCTATATTTGTTTTGTCCTGTTTTTCTTTGATAGGAAATTTATGATTATATGTACCAGAAGGGAAAGACTTAAGTGGGTAGATTTGATATTACATGTAACCGACATGTCAAAGATTGCAACTTGCAGAGGGGGAACTTAGGAAACCAAGAGGACTCCTGCCAACTTCAGTTTTGTGGCATTCTGTAATAAAGGATTTTTAAAGTGTGATTTTTGAAAATAAGAACATAAAGACTTGGCTTTCATGGCAGTTCTGGCAGTCTTGGCATACTGTAGAGTCAAGGTGAAGTCAGGCAGTTCTGCTCTTTATTGCAGCAATGGTCTTCCTTACAATTAAATGCTGATTTAATTGACAAGTGATTGGATGACAAGGACAATCAGGAAAAAGAAAAAGGCATCAGTGAGTGTTGATCAGGGCTAATTAATACAGCTGTATGAGAATGTCGGTGTCAATGTTTTCCCATTTCTTTTCTGCAAATGGATTTTGTACCAAAATTTGTCTCTTACAGCCAACTCAGCTCAGCTACTTTGTATCAGTGTCTTATCACTAGGACCCTTGCCTCCACCCTTCTGTCTGAACAGGTGACATTTTTTTAGTTTCTAAATGCTTCTTTCTTGTATTTTATACTATTGAATTTAACTTTCTGTTGCTTAGGTTTGTCCTGTAAGATTCCCATCCTCTCTTTAGTGATGGCTCTCTGTTTTCTCTCTGTCGCCAGCATGCACCCAGCTTTTGTGCAACTGACATTAGTAAGGATATAAAGATGAAAGCCATTCAAAGATCATTCCATGAGGGAATCCTCTAGGCCAGTAACTACTTCATCAACACATGTTGTGTCCTTTCATTATAATTTTATCTCCTCGAAGAACTTATAACTCACCTTATAATTCCTTTACTAATCCTTTACTTCCCTGTGTGACCTCAAATACCCCACACAACACTATGTCAAATATCTTACTGAAGTCCAGATTAAAATTATTGTATTTCCTCTGCTTAGAGTACTTTATCTTATCAAATAAGTATACTTAGCTACTTTGGCACAGCTGACCCTCAGTAAATCATTTTCCATTTACTGATGTAGCTTTAATTCTTTTTTAATTCAGAATCCATTCAACAACCTTGGTATTATACTTGGTGAGTCAGTTTCTCCACTTATGAAATGGCAGTCAAAAATACATGACTTTCAGATATTACATAGCAGTGCACTGGCATTGTTAAAATGCTTTGTGGTCCTTAGCAGAAAATGATCTGAAATACAAAGTACTCTTACCATATTTTTCTTATGCTACATTCAAAGAGGTACCTCTAAGGTCTACCGTTCAAAGAGTTCTTTGAGTGGATGCTTTCATTTGTGAATGCTCTTTTTAAGTTAAAATATTATTTTCCTATTTGTCAAAATATATCACTTTTATAAGCTGTCAATCAAGATTAAATAAACTCACATTATCCTTGCATTATATGCAAGATATCAGACTTTAATCAAAAAGATAAGTGTATATGTCGAGCATTGTCATCAGTATTAATCACTTCAGACTCTTATCAATCTGGTATTTGATATTTTCTGACTAAATTTTGAATATTTGAGTCTTTTTAATTTTAAAGATTTCTAATTAATTAAAATATCCATTCACATCTGTCTAACTAGAAGACAGTCAAGCACATTTTATCATTCTGTTATTAAAGGGATACATTTAATCAGTCTAGAATATGGTCAGTAAAAAAATGAATGCAATTAATATGGAAAATTTCTAGTAAATTCACATGATATTGGTTTTATTATTACATTTTGGGAAAAAAAATCATGTCATATCAATCATTACACCATAAGCAATTACTTGTACTTATTTTTCTAGAGTTCTAGAGAAACCGAAATGGCATAAATATTCTCCCTCTATGTGCCTGAGAGAGAAGGGAAACTACTGAAAAGGAAAAAAAAAATTCAAAATACAGAAATGAATATTTCTCCTGAACTGCCAGGTATTCAGTGGAATCATCTTTGCATTTTTCACTATAAATTCTGTAGATCTTAAGAAAAATAGCATTGAAAATTTTTTGCAGGAACTATTATAAAAATTCACTAAACTGAAGAAGTCCCTATTGTTTTCTAAGATTTGAACTATGTCAAATAATTTTATAATACTTTGTATGTTTCTTGCCATTATTTTTATAATTTTATTATTTAAAATATAGAGAATTTATTTGCAATTTTTGGTCAGCTATCACCCAACATTTTAAATATTGAATATGAAAAGCTGAAAAAATAAAGTGTAGTTGAAGCATATTTATTTCAGTAGTTTAATGAATATCCTGAGCAGTTCCACTGAAATTTCCTGAGCTGGCACCATTCCTTCCTGGCACCAAGAGCTCGTTGCAGGTTCACTACACTCATATCAATGAATATGGCTCTGAGATTGCATTATAGGAATGCACAAGGCTTCACAGAAAATTAAAGATATCTTAAGATAATTTTTACAGTATTACCTGAATTGTTTATTTGGTTAATTCCATAAAAGTTTGTTGTTTCAAAGTACTATTTATTTTAAAACACACTAACAAACTTAATATTGATCAGAAACATCACAGCAACATATCTTCCTTTGAAAGTCACAAGATATTATTTTAATATGAGAATAACTTTTCCTAGTTTGATTGTCAGTGTTCTTTACAGAAGAACCTATGCTATGTATTAGGCCTGTCATAGGTTTTCAGGTGATGATGAGGGGATAACTCTTTAGAATTATAACTGTAGTTGAAAATCCCAATATTTAAAATCCTATGTGCAGTTACACTACAATTTTAAAGGAATATAGCTATTATACTCTTAATCAAACATTGTTAATAACAGTATACTAGACTATAGCATTTCTCACTTTCAAACATGTCTAATTTTTTAGTTTGGGTTTGTCTAGGGAAACTTTATTGTAGAGGAATCCAATGAGGTTTTCTACAAAAAATGCCTGGATGTGTTTTCTAATGCCTATCAATTTGAAAGGATTTCTGCGAGTAGCACACAGCACTGGAAGCGTCTGCAAGAATTCTCTGTATTGGTGGCCTACCCCCACCTACTCCAGACTTGCTATCCCAAAACTGCCTTTCTTAGAGGTTTTTTATCAGTGAAGTATGGCTAGGAAACTCAAAATTACATTATCTAGTCTTTTTGTTGGTGTTGTTTAGTCTTTGATGGTTTTGACTACGCTTAAGTGGCTTTCATTCCATGTTTCTTCTATATGCATAAGTTCAGATTCATAAATGCCCCTGATGTTTTTCCTTGTCTCCACATAACTTTCAATGTGATTGGATTTCTCACTTCACTGCCCTTTGAGAGATGATCTTATTTGTTGCTTACTCTCAGGTAGGATTTGTAAAGAAATTCTTAATGTATCAATTTTTAAAGGAATTTTCTTTTTAGGCATATTTCTCCCTCTCACTTCACTCTTTTGACTTGAGCTTAGTGTGCCTAGTGAACTTGACTCTGAAAGCAATTAATAATAAAACCGTTGTGAATGAGTACTTATTCCTGTGTCAACACTATGTTGCAAATTATTTTTGTGGGCTAAGAGTTTCATAATTAACTTTTGCCAATATTTGTTGATCATCACCTTTTATTTCTCAGATACTAATGAATAAGATCAGTTACAAAGGAGGAAAGTTGTTATGAAATTGAAACTTGAGATTGCTTTTGACAGTTGCTGCTGAAAAATGTAGACCCAAATGGACTCTACTTCAGACACTAAAATGCAGCAGACAAAACTATGATTTCATCCCCTGTGGGCCACTGTCTCTTTTCACTCTTAGTTTTATGCTGTCATTTTAGTTTGACACCTATAATATGTTTAATAGGTTTTTCTCTGATGTTATTATTGGCTAATGATTCTGCTTTTCCCTGGAGATGGCAAAAATGAGAAGTTACACTATTTTGTTTCATGTAGCTCTACAGGGACGGACTTAACCATAGTACTCTGTGGGAGTATGTCATCTTAAATCAATGGGTAGGAAGTTAGCCTTTAACATTTGGATTACTTGCTTCAGTTTTGTAAGTTAGGCTAGAAATTATATGTATCTTGATTCACATATTTTACACTTTTATTGTTTAAAGGAACTAAAAAAATGATTGGTTTGTAAGATGTTATGAATCTTCTTTATGCAACAATTTGTTTTCTGATAGAACAAACTGTTGTCACATGCTGATAGCTGCAGATTCTGTGAGATCTTCTTTCATTGAACGAACTGTTTTATACCTGACTCATCATATTGATCTTTAAAGCTTTATCTTCCAAAATCATACGCAGGAACTATTAAACTACAGCATGTTTTACATTTCAGAAATAGTCATAGGAAAAAACCAAAAAACATTAGTATAAGTTGAATTATTGCCAAGTTTGCTACTATAAGCCAGCAGTAAAATGTGCATGTTTTAATGAGCTCTTTAGCAATCTTAAATTTTTAATTCATTTTCAGTTAAAGATCAAGGGATAACAAATATAATTATCTTTGCATACTGTGTGAAAAAGAAAAGCTGTTCTAGATATTCTGTGCATTTGATCTTCACTCCAAAGTCTTTCCATCTAACTCCAAACAATCCCACATTGTGCTGGAATGCTTCCTTTAAAAAAAAAAAAGTAAACATAATAAAAATTGAAATCTTAGGAAATATGTTTTGGTGGATCACATGTGGGGCTGCGTGAGGAACTGAACTGGAATACCATGGTTGTTTAATTCCTTCCTTTTTACAGCTCTAATCTAATAGAGCATCAACTGCTTTCTGAGATGGATGCAAATTGTTATTTGCTATAATTTTAAAAGCTGAGCATTGTCAGATATTCACTATTATTAAAAAGTGATTATTGTTTTCAAGTTTATAACTTTACTTTCTCTAAATCAGGAGTGGCTCAGTAAATAATTAATGATTATTTGGTAAAAAATTGAAAGTATTTCAACCTGAATATTTGCATTATCTGCAAAACAGCTGGGAGAAGAAAAATTTGTTTGAGAATTATTTTGGATTAGTTTCTTATTAAAGAAATGTTTCAGAAAAGTACTATCTAGTAAATATTAAAAATTGAGAGCAAACACTTGGTTAACCAAAGAAATATTTTTCAGTTGAAGAGCATTTTCAATAAATACAATTATAAACATACATACATTATAAACAAATATAATTATTCCATTTAAGAGTACTCACACATCATATTATTAGGTCTGAATTTCTTGTTCTTCACACTGGGAAAGTTGAGGTGGATTGGCACACAAGGGAGGATATAGCAGTAAGACAGCCCATCAGAGTTAGCCTTGTGTGGATTTTATACAGTCACAGTATGTCTGTGTCCATTTCATAGCTGAGGAGGGGACAATGATGAGAAAGCTGGGGAGATGCAATATTTGAGTTAACAGAATGGATAACACATATGGATCTCTACCACATATGCCTTTCCACATTACATATAGATACATCTATAGATATGCTCATATTCTAGCACATATTGTGAGCAGGAATGATCCAGCTTGTAAGTCCACTGTCCAAAAAATTGTATTTGCTATACACATGTGGAAACTCTTTTTCAGACTGATACCAGTAGCACCACAGAAATTGCTAGATGGAATAAGAAGCAGAATAAAGAGCAGACAAGCAATGCTGAAACTGTATTGTCAGATATTTAGGGAAATGTAGACACTTCTTTATTGTCATTAATACATTATTCACCGGTACAAGGCCTGGATCAGAAAACTACAGAAACTTGGAGAAGAGACTGAGACACCCTCAGTTAAAAGTGTCTGCTTCTATCTAAACAATATAGAAGAAAAACTAAGTGCATAAATTAGGAATACATGGTAAACTAAACTTTAGGTTCTATTTAAGCCTTAGTGTTCCTTAGTGAAAACTATTTTGGATTTTTTTCTTTAACTCTTCTAAGAAGAAAAAATCTTGACTCAGAAATGGCAAATCCACACTAATCTGTAACAATTTATCTTGAACTGTTCAGGAAGAAAATCAAAAGATGGGAACTGAAGAATTGAACACCGAATAGCATCTAGGATCAAAAAAACTCCAACCCTGTTTTTTCTCCCTGAGACTTCCATGCTTTTTGGTTCTCAAAGCCTGTAACACCATGTAAAATATTTAAGTACTTAAGAAAAGGAGTACAGTTGCAAATTCGTTTGTGCAGTGTGTCAGTTTGGGCACAACACCCCAAGACATGCAGACATCAATTAGAAATAGAAGAAAACAGACAATAAAAGCAAACTCTCAAAGTCAAATGGTGTGTTTGTTTCTTCATTCTTGTCCAGGGTTTTACTTATTATGTCCTTAAGGTAAATGAATGCTTAATGTCCCATTTCTTTCACCCTTTGTATGTGTAAGAAAGAGGGAAGACATGCTAAAGAAGATCCTCAGTGGCCTTGAGGGAGCACTAGACTCTTAAAACATCTTTCTGTTAAACAGAAATAATATCCAAGTTTGAGATTGCCAAGAATAGATTAATGGAGGGGAAAAAAAAAAAAAATAAAAAGGTGTAAAATGTTAAATAAATTTTTTTTCTGCCTCCAAATATTTGCTATTCTTAAAGGCTTCTCTGAGGTAAAATGATGGACAGTAAAAAGACATCAGGTGGTGTGCCAGACAATTTGTGCTCCCTTTTAAAATGGGCCTTTGATATTTTTATGTCTTTGTACGACATCTTCCTCTGAAGCATCTGGCAATGACTCTGGCTTAGACTGAATACAGTGCAGAGGTGACAACTTCTGTGTTTCTATGGTCATTTGCAGTTTGGTTGGAGTCCCAGTGGTGTTCATGGGAGTAGTGCTTCTGGGTTTTTTGAGGGAAGTGTTAATTCTAGATTGATTCAGTGGAACATTTAAAGTCACATTTTCAAGACTTTGCAGAATAAAAGTGAAACATTTGCTCTCAATTCTTTCAGGTCGTCATGATGAAAAGCTAGAGTAATAGAGGAGAAACTTTGAAATTCAATGAGTAGAGAATTTTCCCTGAGCCTGCCTATGTCAGGCTTTTCTGATTTAATGGTTATAAAAATCATGGAGAAAAAGAAATGGGAGCCTGATCTGAAAAATCAAGACTAAAATTATGGAATAGACGAAAAAAGAACTGAGAGAGTGCTGGTCATAAAATTGATTTTGTGAGTCTAACTCTAAGTCAGGGGTTTTTTTGCCACACTAACCCTGAGTAGCACTTCATCCTAAAATTAACTTCTTTAATCTGTCCTGTAATAAATACCATACAGAAAATCATTCCAGAGTTCTTCTTTGACAGTGCTAATGTATGCTATTTATTTAATATTTTTAATGTCTATTCTTTGAAGAAAGAGTTCCTCCTTGAGTTTATGTGTCTCATACTTTGGTCAGTCTTCAACTTCTTTCTATTTATATTCATTCCCATTTAGGCACTTAATTACAGATAGAATTCAGATGAATTGAAAGGAAGCCTACCAGCATTTTGCAGGTTCACATTAATGAAATTTTGTTAAAGAAATCAAGAGCAAATTTAACTGGCAAATGGGAGCTGAAAGAGAGTTAAAAGATAATTGTTTCAACTACCTCTCCCTTTATTCATGATGAGAATATTTCATGTGATTTGACAGAAAGGGTCTAGGTTTCTATACACTTATGAAAGCCAGAGGGATTGAGGAAGACATACAAAAGAAGGTTCACAGAAGTCTTAAGTAAATGCTATACCCCTAAATTGTTCTGTGGGGCTGGGGGTGGGGCACCAGGAGTGGAATCCAAAATGCTTAAAGCCATTAAACTGAGGAGGTTTTTGAAATCCCAATACTGTGTATTAATCTCACTTTCTTAAGTATATTCCATTTAAAGAAACGAAAGTTCAATACTCATGTTCTTTTTCATGCAAATCCTAGCACGGGATCTCAGATGCACCTGGAAAGAGAAAAAGGAGAAACTGCTACACAAGTATTGCTTGTTCTCCCCCTGGCTATGTTGGCTATATTGCCAGTACAACCATCTATCACTGAAAATTACTCAGTCATAAATTTGAATTGGAGAAGTGACTGGACTGTCTGCTGCCTCAGCTGAAACCGAAAGGCTTCTCAGCAGAATGTTGCTTTCTTCTAATCACTAATGATATGATGCTTTCTTTAAGATGCTGGCACTAGGCTAAATATAGACAAAAGGAAAAGGCGTTCGCCATTTTAAAGAGCACAAGTGACATGCAGGCTGACCTCTTGACTGCATGTGTTACAGCTGTAGGCAACCCAAATGGTGCCAGGTGGAGATTACACAGGGCAGAGCAACATCTGCTTCACTATCACGAGGGTAAATGATAGTTCCTCATATTATGCCATAAACAGCCTGAGGTAAGAAATACTGGTAGAGTTCCTGTCACAAATTAAACTCTTGCCAGCAGGTAGGATTCCACTCCATCTGTCCATGTAAGTAGCTCAAACAGAACAGAAGCTACATAAAATATTATCCAGAGAGATAAAAGGCAAATAATGCAATTTATTTATGGGATAGATCCAGAAATGAAAGCAAAACTAAATAGAAAGAGAAGATGTTTTTCCCTATGATGAATGGAGAGTGCTGTGCTGTTATATAATCTATTTTCAGAGGTAGTGGCTGGAATTTCTGAAATGCCTTTTTCTTTTTTTTTTTTCCTTTTTCTTTTTATTGCAGCTTGTTTTGCACACTGACAAGACACAGAGGCACACTGTATCTTGGATATACACATCTCAGCTTCCAAAACTATATTCTAAATGCTTATTTGGTCACTCCTCTTTCTTTCTTTTTTTCCTACTTGAAGATGTTAATAAGATGATCAATAACTGTGGTTATTCAGACCACAGACAGCTTTGTGAGGAAAATAGTGTGAAATACATAATACTAATGCCTCCTTAAGGCTTAAAAAAATGCCTGAGAAATAAGAGTAAGTCCCAAGGGGCACTTATATTTTGGATAGTAACCATGACTCTGTCCAAAGGTCTAAATAGTCAACTACTTGCTAGATGTTTGGGTTTTTTGTACACAGACAAGTTTAAGGAATTTTTCTCACCTATCTGGAGACAGTAGGTAAGTTTAAATTTCTCAATGAAAATGCAAGATGCACACAGAACAAATACATTGGATGGGATAGAACTTAGTTATCCAGTGAAAAATTTCTTTCAGTTTTAAGGCACTGAACAACCTCAATTCCAATATAATTTCCATTTCCACTAATGACCAGTTGTGATGTGTACAATATAAGGAAACCCCACATTTTTATTATCTAGCGAAAATGTATATAAAATATTCCATATGTGTTATTTTATGGAAAAATACACAACAAGAGGACATAGGATGTGTTCTAAAAAGAAAGTTTTTGTCATAAAAACCTGACCTACTTACCAAATTTGAGGAACTAAAATAATTTGAAAATGTAACAGTATTTTTATTGAGTAAAAATTATCAAGTGTTTTGTAAGTGTGTGGTATGTTTTGAAAGTGTCTTACGCTCTCAGTTTCTTAAGCTTCACTCAAAGCAGAAAGAGCTTTAAACAGTGATTAGTAGGAGCCAACATTTAAGATATCTGTGTTCCTAAGAGTGTGAATCAATCCTAATAGAATTTTCAATATCCCATTAGGATATACTCATAGTTATGTACTATCCCAATAGGTATGTCTAAATAGTTCCAAAAAAATTTTACCTCTAATGAAGTATTTCTGCAATCAGACAGTAAGTATCTAAATCACTTAGAACATTTCAGAAAATATTGCCTTTTACTTTGCACAATAATGAAATATGCTGTAGACTTTTGTGAGTCTTGTGGTTTCTAAGAACATTTCTTGAAAGTTTATTTCTGAAATATACAGCTTGTTTATTTTTTATTTAGGTTCATAATAAACAAACTTCCAGAGATATTTCAAAGTGTTGTTTTTGAAAAATTAACACTGTGTCACCATATATTTTTAAATGGCTTTCTGAAACAATAAATTGCATTAGATTTTAAGGTCATCTTGTGCTCCCTTTAAAACATTACATTGGAAAACTCGACCCAAATATTCTTTTTGTGCTTTTAAGCTAACCGTGAATTAAAAGAGCACATGGTTTTTTCTTGAATGAGAACAAGAAATAGATATTCTAATTCCTCAAAGAATACTCTGTGTATTCGGGTTTTTATTATAACGAGCCAAGCTGGACCTCACATTCTAACACCACATGTATATAAAATGATCACTTTGGTCAACATTGCTGAGATTCAAATACCAAAAATATTGCAGTACTTGTGCACGGAGTTATTATAAGTAAAAGAAGCTCTAAGTGGAAAATTTGCATATGAATGGTTCTACTCAAGTAAAAGAGGAGTCCAATGCAACTGCAGGAGCAAGACATTATTGAAAAAACCACCGAATTTAGGGTCTGAATTTCTTTTTTGTAGAAAGGCCACAAGTCAGGAGCTATTCAGGTAGAACTAAACATAAGATTGAGTCAGTTGTCTTTTGGAATATATTAGAAAAGAAAATAAAACGTGATACTCATTACACTTTCTATATTCTAACCTACTAGCATACACAACGCTATAAATTAAAAGTGTATATAGAACTAAATTTTTCTTGGACCCATTAATTATATTGCTATTAATATGAACAGTCAATGAACAATAAATTTTCATTACTGCTGCCATAGCAGCCAGCTACTGATCCATCACTGCTTTCATAATACAAAAATAATGGTTATTTTAGGATGTATGCTAACACATCAGATGATGAATGGCAGTCATATTTTAAAGACATCAAAGAGAATATCAGGAGTTATTGCTGGGTTACTGATTCTAAAGCACAATGAGAAGAGAGAGAGAGAGAAGAGCTTGATATGAGAACTTTAAAAATAATTTTGAAGTGTTGAATATATCTATGTACAAGGAAGAAGAGAAAGTCAGAATGAAATTACCAGAATGAAATGAAATTAAATGATCAGACCAAAGAAGAAAGAAGTAACTAAATGAGCTCAAAATAACTTTGGAATGTGACAGTTTAAAAAAAGCCTAGCCATGTGCATTAAGGTTGTAGGTGGAGACCCCGAGATATTCACTGGCTTCAGAAGTAGTACAGTTTGCTACTTTTGTATTTTTAAACTTTGTGTGTGTTAGTCAGGTGTTAAAATAGAGAAAATAGAGATTTTTGATGAGAATGACTCATCCAAACATGGTAAGAGTGGCCTAGAAAGTTTTCTTCTAGCATTTTTCAGATAGAAGGAGTAGGTATTGGTCACTGAGGATGGGAGAAACGGAAGAGCATTTCACTAATGACCACAGATCTGTGGGACAATGTTTACGTTACTTACCAGAATACAGATTCAAGTTCTGTCTTTGGAGACAATAAATAAGGATCTTCGCTGTTTAAGTTGTTAAGGATTAGATTCAGTGCAGGCAGCTCTGGGTGCAGCTGCAGTGGAGCCGCAGGTTGAGCTCTGCACGGCAGGAGCCCTAGGCAAGAGGCCCTGATCTGCCGACACTTTGCTTAATGAAGGGCGTGGAGACCTGCAGGCACTTGGATCTTCAGCCAGGGGACTGACACTCGGAGACGTGGCTGCAGCTGATGACCCCTGACTTTCCCGTTCTTAGACTGAGAGGTCATTAAGAGACAGGGGTGTCCTTTGTTCAGGCCCCCTCCTAGGAAGCACCAAGCTCAAGTTGTTATTTCATTATTTATATATTAAGCAATTTGAAGTATCTTAATGTCTGAGACTGCTGTGGGATATCTGGAGTTAAGTCAGTGAGGAAGCCTTGCCTGACAGTGTGAGTGGTGTGTGTAGAGAGTCAAGTGGGCACCCATCAGGTTACTGGAGCTGACAGATGCAAAGGGGCCTCTGTCCTAGCCCGGGTACTGGTGTCTCTTGGATGGTCATACAGGGAAATTTCCTTAACAAAGGGAGGTTTTGAGGTCTGTCCTTCCTATGGAATTAACCCTGCATGACTTGGTTAAGATGTGCAGCACCAACATAGGAGTGAAGCTAGAGGACATCCAGCACTGAAAGACATCTGCTTTCAACCTTGTCACTTTTCAACAAGTCTACCCTTTTCCTTTGCACTTTCTTCATGTACAAGTTGCATCGTTCCCTCTAGTCTGGTGATTTAGTGTGATGATTTGCCTCAAGGGTTTAACGATTCCCATCAATACAGTGAGGATTCTGCCTGCACAAGCTCTCAGTGTGCTATACTATGCCATGCACATTCTATATGACACTTTGAAGACCTCAGCCTTCATGCATCCTCAACACACAATGATGAACAGTACATTTCTTTAATAAGACAGGCACTGAAAGATAGGGACCATTGTTGTTACTGACAGTAAAAATTTTAGCAATTAGTAAGCCATTCGTTTTAAGAGTAACTAAATAAAATGCATATTCATTTGAGACCAAATTTGTGAATAAACAAAGTCCATAGAGAAATCTGTAAGCAGATGGACAATATAATTTCTTTAAATACAATTTTTTTAATATAACTAATTACATATGCCCACCTGGGTATACGCTTTGCTGAAGTGACTAATTTTAAATTCCCTGAATATTTCTTCGCAATAATTTACATTTCAGGCAGTAATAAGGCTCTGCAGCAATAGGTAGGTGACTGCCAGCAGGGAACCCTGCCTCTGTTTTCTATACATGCAGGTCTCCAGGCAGCCCCCGGGCAGCTTGTCTAGGCTGGTTCCCGTGTGGCCTGAAGCCTTCTCCCTCAGCAGTCGCTCAGCACTCTTGGACTCTGCTTTCACATTTGCTGTCCATTTGAACAGCAAATCTTGTTGTAAGGATGGCCTTGGGGGCTATTCTCAGAGGACAGTCTAGACATACATTATTGTGTACAGTCCATCTCTTTTGTATACAAGAGAGAAAGAGTTCAATGAAGCTTTTTCCTAATCACCATGTAGCATACTGCCAGGCACAAAGCAGGAGAAGAACGGCATTATGTATTTTGTATAGGAACTAGGAACATGGTTCATGAAGTGATTGCTTCGTCTCCACTCTCTCACTTGCTGTTGTACCATTCACATACTCTGTACTCAGTTGCTCCTGTTCAGTCAAGATGCAACTTCTTTGAAAATTCAGTATTGCTCTTTTGTTAACGGCATTGTTTATTAGAAAATAATGTTAACTTTTCTTCATCCAAAATTATCTGTAAACAGAAAGTGCTCTATACTTTATGGAGAAAAATAAAACTAAGAAACAGACTTCATATGCTTATAAAGGACAACAAACTGTCTTTTATAGGACACTATTAATTCTCAGCCACATTTGAGTGTAAAAAGTCATATTTTGTCTGTCCTCTAGTCCACTTGTAGGTGTTTATGTTAACAGATAAAAAGGCTGCCACATACTTCTGCTGATTTGTTGCAGACTTGCAATGTTTTACAAAGGAATTTCCGTGTTTGGTGAAGAGAAGTCTACATTTTTAAGGGACAGGAAGAGTTGTCTGAAGTGAATTTTCATGGTGAGTCAGTATTAGAAAGAATTTAGTGAGAAAAGATGTTCTTATAAATACAACCCTGAGGTCAAAAAAATAATGTAAAGCTAAGTCTTTGTCACTAGCATGGAAAAGACAAGACAGTCATATATTATTAGCATATTAACTGAAACATTGGAAGTATAAGAATGCTAATTCTGAAGAACTTTGAGTAAAAAGATACAAATTTTAAAGCTAGAAATTCTATGCATGTTTAGTTTTATCAAAGCAACTATAGAAAGCTCCCCAGTAGCAAACTTTTATTCCTGGGAATCTGTGAAACAATGTGTAAATCAAGCTGTACAATTTTTAATTATCCTTTTAAAGATAACCAGATATTTTTCATAGATATCCTTTTTCAGCTGGAAGAGTTTTAGGTGGTTCTTTCATCACTACTTGATACACAAGTGGCCAAGAAAGACAGTGGTATCCTGGGATGCACTAGGCCAGCAGGTTTCAGGGAAGTGATTCTGCCCCTCAGCTCAGTCCCGGAGAGGCCTCACCTGGAGCACTGTGTTCAGTTCTGGGTTCCTCAGTGCGAGAGAGAGTTATGGAGCTTCTGGAGCAAGTCCAGGAGAGGGCTACAAAGGTGATTAGGGAACTGGAGCACCTTCTTCATCTTAAATACTTGTTCTAGGAGTGTGTGCAAACATTTGAGTTGTGATGCTTTCAGGCAGCTTTACACTTAAATTCTGAGAAGATTCCCGATATAGGCACCCCCAATATATTTTCTGTATTCTCAAAGTCAGTTCAGAAACTGATATAGAATAAGTTTATTGGATTGATCAGAAAGACGGAGACAGCTTCTATTTTCTTCCAATGCACTACTTCAGCTCCATCCTCCTCCACTGACTGATTTGCATTTGGATTTTGAAGTCAGTTATTGTTCTTGCATACTCAAAACTGAGTTACAAGATATTTTCGGTTGGAATCTGTTTCTGAAAATATGCCTTCTTGGATACACATTCTCAGACAGACCTCTTAATCTCTCCCAGGTCAGATGTTTTACTTTATAGAAAATCCTCAACTATTTAGTTCCTTTTTCTGGTTTCCCCGTCTATGTGATCAGACACATAGAACAGATGTTCTCATTATTTCATTCATTAGACTTTGATCCAGCAGAGCTTGAAGACGTGCTTACTGCAAACTGTGATTTATATTGAAAAAACAACTTATAAACAATGACGAAAATAGAAGAAACAGACATTTTTTATTGTTATTATTATTGTTACTATTATAAAATGTATAGTACTACTGCTAATAATGATAATATTCATGGTATCACAATGCAAGTAAGGAAAATGCCTTGGAAAATTCAGAGGTATATTTTATAGGGTTATGAATATGCATAAATATCTGTAACACAAAACACGGAAAATATAAAGATCTTTGGAGAATGAAAACCCCTGAAAGTATCTCTCTTAGTGACTAAAAATTGAACTTGAGCTTTAAAGCGCTAGCTTTAGCACTGCAGGTGAAAAATGCAGGTGTGATAAGTGTGGGCTTTGGTGTAAATTCTGTAGGAATTCTGTAAAGCAAGAACTTTACAGATGTGGATGTTTTCTATGAAATGTATTACAATATAATGTAATTATGTTATTTCAGCCTACCTGCAAGATATTGTTTACAGACCTGGTTACAACTTGGTTATAAAATACTTAAAATTCTTAAATTATAGGGTGTTATGATGCAAACTGGAAACTTAGGCAGTGTCTGCATTTAAATTAAGGTAGAATCACATCTTTAGGCTTAAATTTAAATAAAAGTAATTGATTTATATTTCTCTTTACTGCATTGATCTTCTACTGTGTTTCATTGAAAGCAGATCTGTACCAAATAACATCAAATGAGATTAAGGCCGGTTATGTCTATGACCATCTTAATAGATGAAAGTTAGATTTTTATTATGTTTGATAAAGTAAAAATTACATTATTTCTAATTCTGCAGCAAACTATTTTACAAAATTTTTTACTCCTGTTTGCATAAATTAAATGTGCATAAGGCTCTGCTATTTGGTTGTTAGATGGCAATTGCCCACTTTTGGTTCAACTTCATTTCATTGCTCTTGTAGTGATATCGTGAACCCGCCTAGTGCTCAAGTTTCCCAAGCTGAACCAAAGGACATATAATGGCATTAATATTTTTTATTTTGAATAGACAAAAAATATATTTCTTAAATTAAGGGATCACTTTCAATCCAGGGGGAGTTTCTTTTTGAAACTTATATGAGAAGGAGAAAAAAATGTTAATTGAATCTTCTCATTTACACCTTCCATCTGTTTTTGTTCCAGCTGCATCTGCTTAGACACTTGAGAAGCAGGTCAAACTAACATTTAATGGGTCTCAGCTGATTATTGTAGTAATTTAATAAAATTGCTGCAAGTAGAAATGGAATGGGAAAAAGGGCTTGCATTTTTATATTAAATAGAGAAAGTGTAAAGAAATTTTCTTAGCTTTAAAGGTTATCAAAATAAATTGGGGGGAAAAGGCATAGTTCTCGTTCACAAGGAATTTAGTCTTTTTTTTTTTTTGAGATTTGCAGAACTTTGTCCTTTGTTTTCAAATAGTACTTCTTATGGAGAAATTGCTATTTTGCCTATTTTTTTTCATCAAGTACTATGCTTAAGATACTTTTTTTTTATTCTGAATCTGACTTTTCTGTCTAGTATTCTGTCTTTGCCTTTCTAATTCTGTGTGTTTAAATATTTTTATATTTTATATGCACTCTAGTAGTCTGCATGGTGTGTCTGAAGATATATGACATGATAAGATTTTTTTAATGGTGTTTAACGTCTACCTTTGGAAAACTAACCCCTTCACTTCTTAGATTTATTGTTGTAATTGCAGTAGTCAATGATGTAAGTGAAGCATATTGTTTAGACATGTAAAGGATGTTTCTTTCCTTCTAAATATTCCTCTTTTCAAAAAATGTTATTCTCTCATGAAGGTAAGCTTTCAGGTTTGTATCACCTGCTTTATATTGATAGAAAAAAAAATTATAGTTTCCTAAGGAAAAAGATTTACTTTTTTTACTGATAAGATTTACATTTTCCAACTTCATCCATCTAAGAGTTAGTTTTGTTGATTATTTCTTTAGCAGATTTCGAGAGACAGACACCAGTAGAAATTAGTTCATTCCACCTCTGGACCCCATTCACCGAATCAAATTTTTATATATAAATATATATATATATATAAAAATAANATATATAAATATATATATATATGTAATTATAATTAATATACTGGCTAAGTCATTCTGAGCATATTAACAATTTTCTATCCTGTGAGAACTTGTCCAACATGAAAAGAATATTTGTGAATATACTGAAGGGCTGCTACCTGTTTCTTACTTACAGTAGTCTGTGCTGATTCATTAAATGGTGACTATTACCAGGTGCATGCAGAGTAAAAAATAATGATGGCTGTTCTGAGCACATTTGTCAAGCTAGGCACATAGGTGGGCAAAGGTGGAAGTGTGTGTGTCTTAACAGATTGGTGAAGGTGGACAGGAATATCCTTCACCTGTTTGGGCTCAGAGGTGTATAAATAGAAGGAGACCACAAAGGATCCAGACATGGAATTAAGCTAAAAGAAAATTAAAAAGAATAGTCTCTGTAACAGATTTTCTGTGAAAAGTCAGTAATATGAAAAAAAAGTGGTGTTGAAATCTTAAAGATCGAGGTTGGTGTGGAGATTACAGACAGTAGGCTTATGATGCATTTGACAGAATGGCAAATGAGGGTGCTTTTCTTGCCCTGAAATTTAGACATTTAGCTGAATGATTTTGAAGTCAGAGGGTTTGCCTAAGATTGAACAAAAGGAATATTGTCAAATTATTAAAAATGTCAAACGAGATGAGTGCTGAGTACTACTGGAATTGAAGTAGAATCTCAGGTTAGTAGGGTATAGATAGAGTATGGAGGAACACACAAGAAGAGCTAAGCACCAGGGAATTAACGTGTAAAAATTCCATTCCTTTTCCTCCTATCTTTTTCTTTAAAATCAAGTTCTCTAGCTTCACCTGGCAGTAATAATTATGTTTATTCCTGTTCTGAGAACGCATCCTTTACTTAACTGTACTTAAGCACTCCTAAGTATTCTGGTTTACATAGGTACTTTTCTAAACAAATGCATTTCTAAATTTTTTTGCATCAGTATAAATTTTAGTTAATGCTGTATAATTGGTTAGAATGTAAAACACATACTGTAAATCCATAGAAACGAATTTGAGGCTGATTCAATATAAATGGTCAGAATGATGAATGGAGGTACAATCAAATCATGCTTTATGGAGCTGCGAGGGGAAAGGTTTTGAAAAGGTTTGGCGTTTTGCTTCAGAAAAACTTTGAAATCATAAAACAATGCAAACCCCCAAACTTAAATGAGCTCTGGTCACAGCTCAAATTATGTGTGTTTTAAACATTACTTGTGTAAATCAAAATATAAATCCTTCAGAATATCAAACCTCTGTGGAAGTGAAACTGTGACATTCTTTGAATGCTTCTGTTTTCTGACACTGAGCAGACTACCTTCCTGCACAGAGAGTGAGACAGAAGTGGAAGCTAGACAGAAACTACATGACAGAAACTACTACACTAAAAGAAAGGCATACAGGAAGGCAAGAAAAAAAATGAAAACAAAATTAAAAAAACCGAAACCCCACAACAAAACCAAGTGTAGAACAAGGAGCCAGGGTTTACTCTTTCTGATTATTAACAATTCCCTTCTTTGCCATGTCTCCGTTTTATTTAGATTCCCATGAGCAGGAATACTGCAGAGGGCCTGTCTTTTTTCATACATAATACTTTGCTCCTGTTGAACCATACTCTGTCTGACTGATGGAGAAGTAGCAGAAGACTCAGAAGGTTTAGAAGCAGCACTCCTGATATTATTTTTGTTAAGAAGGTTCTTAGAAGCCTCCACTCTTCTCCTCACCAGGTACATCAATGCTGAATGCAGAGAAGCACCTTTTACATCAACTGCTCCTTATAGTTTTTGTCCTTTGGAACCACTTTTATCAAAAGGTGCCTCAGAAGAGGGACAAACTAGTGGGTTAAATTAAGTTCTAGTGCAATTCTCAGGTTCAGAGTCATGCCCATAATTAATGTGATGTCTCTTTTACATATCAAGTATTCATCAATATGTACACTGAGTAGAAGTTGCAAAGATAATGTTTTGGACTCTTTTTCATTATGACAATAATCAGAGCTATCGACATTTTGAACTGATACAGGGTTGTTTTTTAACCCCAGACAGCCACTCACTTGGTTCCTCACCAGAGGGATTGGGCAGAGAATTGGAAGGGTAAAAGCTATGAAAATCATGGGTTGAGATAAAGATAGTTTAATAGGGAAAGCAAAAGCTGCACACACAAGCAAAGCAAATTAAGGAATTAAGTCATCACTTCCCATGGGCAGGCAGGGTTCAGACGTCTCCAGGAGAGCAGGGCCTCATCACACTAAAAGTTACTTGGGAAGACAAACTTCAACACTATGAATTTTCCCTCCTTCTTCTACCCAGTTTATATACTGAGCATGATGACATGATCTGGAATATCCCTTTGGCCAATTGGGGTCACCTGTTCTGGCTGTGTTTCCTCCTGGAAAAGGCCTTGCCTCTGTGTAAGTCCTGCTAAGCAATAACAAAAACATCTCTACGTTATCAATCCTGTGTTCAGCCCCATACCAGCCCCTGTGAAAGAAATTAAGACTACCCCAGCTGAAACCAGCACATACAGTTAGCTTCCTACTAAGGATCAGTCTTTCACACCTTTGAAGCAAATAAAGAATGTGATTATCATCATGATTTTGCGTCATGGGCAGAAATTGTTCATAATGGCTTTTATAATCACGATATATCCATTAGAGTTTTGACATCTAGTTGAAAAAAAAGGAAACAAGCTGTTCTGGAGCTGACATTGCATAATCAGTGCAGATTATATTTATACACATGTTTATTGAAAAATATGGCTGATTTCCTTCTCAGACTTCCGTGCACATGTACCAGAACAACATGGAAAAAATATTTGTATGACAATATCTGTGAGGAATTAAGCTGGTCTTTACTTCCCTGTTGCTCCTTTTTATTGGTTGGATTTATCACGTTTAGGAGCACGATCTTTCATTTTGATGGTTATAATAGCACATCAAGAAATTTTAACTGGTACCAGAATTTCAATACAGTTTTTATGTAAAAACGAAGATTTTTATACATCTGAAATAACCATGAAAGGCTTTAACATTTACTTTTTCTTTTAGCTGCAAAAAGTACAAACTATCAGAACTGCTTTTCTGTTTCACTTGTGTCTCACCTTGAGTGACTAAGGGGGAATACTTATTCTCCTTCATTGTGCAAATCAGGAATGAGACTTCTGAGAATGTTCTGGGAGGACTCTGAGTTTAGTCCCTCCTTCTTGGCACTTGTCTTGTTCCCACTTCAGATGTTTTGTTTGACTGTTTTTTCGTTTTTACTTCCCCACTCTAGTACCTCTCCCTCTCTTTCCTAACAGTTGTATTTCAAACCACTCATTGGGAATTTCCTAAAAGCGTGTACTAACTTTGACTGGCCTCTCTCCAACCCATTCTCTCCTTGGGATACTATATTTCAACTGTTTTTGTTAATTACTTTATTATAGCACTTCACCGTGCTAGGCATTTGAAAACTGTTAAAATAAAAAAGCCAAAGGTGCTACCTCTCCTTATGCCATTTGTCTGTTCCCATCTGCTTTATTTTCCTTGGTTCCTCAAATGGTCTCATGCAAGGCCTGTAGAGGCATCTGATGGAAGAGCAGAAGGAAATATGAGTATTGTGAATCTTCCGAAGGTGCAAGTGCAGTTCAGAAATACTGTGGTAAAAGAGGGTTTGAAACAAACACAGAAATTTCTTGCTCCTTGTGATGCACAGCTCCATTTAACAATTTATTTTCACTTGCTTCCTGAATATTTGGGGTTTTGTTCTGGGATTTCTTTTCTGTTACTCTTTTTGATGACAATAAATTAGGAGTTTAAAGACAGGACTTTCTCGAATAATTTATCATTTCAGTTTCATTATCACTCTTTGAGTTCGCATTCATTTATAACATATGGCTGTAATTTTAACTTCAAATAGATCTGATAAAAATGTGAGAAGGAAGGAAGCATTTGAAGAGAGATGGTCTTGAAACAAGCCCCAAATAAATATATCCTGAAAACATGATTTGGATCCTGTTCCAAATATCATATGTGGTACCTTGCTTCAGTATGTCATCCTCCACATCCAGCTTATCCCACTCCAGTGACAGGAAAAATCTGCCAACAGGATGAGAACATATTTCTGTAATTTTCAGGGCCTGTCAGGTCACAGAAAAATTGCTGTGAAGCTTGCTCTTCAATGTAGGCGCTAGTCAGGCAAATATTTATACACATACCAAATATTACAGGTGTCCTTAAACTCAGTCAGTCAAGTTCTTACAGATTGACAGACAATGGAGCACATGTTTGTCTTCCCTGATGTGAAGCATCGGTGCAATTGGGCTGTGGTCCTATTCTTTCGTTGCTGGGATTTTTACGAGAGAAGCAGCTAAAAAAACCCCAAACAACTTTAACTGGCCTGAATTAAACTCTGATTGAAATCACGGAATCACAGAATACCCTGACCTGAAAGGGATTCACAAGGATCTTCAAAGTTCAACCCCTGGCCTGGCACAGAACAACCCTAAGAAATATACCATGTGCCTGAGAGAATCATCCTAATGCTTCTTGAACTCAGACAGGCTTTTTATACCATGGCTGCTTCCCTGGGGAACTTGTTCCAGTTCCCAACCACCCTCTGTGTGAAGAACCCTTTTCTAATAGCTAACCTAACCACACCCTGACACAAATTCAGGCCACTCCCTCAGGTCCTGTCACTAGTCACAGAGAGAAGAGATCGGTGCTTGCCCCTCCACTTTCACTCATGAGGAAACTTTAGATTGCGATGAGATTTTCCCTCAGTTTCCTCTTCTCCAGGCTGAACAGACCAAGTGACCTCAGCCACTCCTGGCTGCCAGGGCACTGCTGACTTGTACTCAGCTTGCCATTGTCCAGAACTCCCAGATGACTTTCTGTGGAGCTGCTCTCCAGCCTCTTGTTCATGAGTCTGTATGTACATTTCCCATATAAGAGTGTATGCACATCCTTGAAAAGTAATTAAAATGACAAATAATTTAGAGAAGAATAAGATCATACTATTAACAGTGGTGAAAATTTTTAGGGCCATGTCCAAAAGCAGTTGGTTAGATGATAGGCACAACTGATCCAAGTCTGTTGATAAGGGGAAGGACTTTTAAAATCTCTGCTAGTTCTAAGTAGTTTTCATGCTATACTCAGCTATTCATAAGGCGTTTGAACCATGTGTGTTTGCATTACTATTGTTAAATTTTACATATAATTAATCATGTTAGTTTTCCTCAAATTCATTTTAATTTGTCTGGCATTTTTTGAGCATCTTGTGTCTTTTGAATGTCAAATACCTGCACCTGGTAAACCAAATGTAGTGATGTGCTATACTGCTATTGCTTTCCAAAATCAAATGAACTTTGTTTTGAAACCTCCCTGCCACACTATCCTTTCATTTATCTTGGAATAAAATCATATTATTTTATTTCTGTCATATATTCTTACTAATACTATTATACCCCGACTCCATGCTCGCAAGCCAAGCAGAGATATATTACATTAGGACCCTAAGCCATTACCGTATGCACTCCCCCTGCACACAGTCCTGCTGAGTGAGCTTGCCATTTTGTGGGACTGAGCTTCTGCTGACAAAGACCAAATGCCCTTAACACTGCAGAAGTCCTTCCTTACCCTTTGGCTGTGGGTGGGCCATCCCATGCCCCAAGGAGGAGATCTATTAGATGTGGTCAGAAAATTTTGCTTCTTTGATTCTCATTTTGGCATGATGTGCTAATAGTCTGGCTGTACTGCCTGGAATTTAGCATTATTTGAAGAAGAATTGAGCATTATTTGACGAAACAGGTTTTACTGCCAGTTGCTCAGCTTTGCAGATCTAAAGTAAGCTCTTCCTACATGCTCTCTATTAGCATAAATAAGCAGGAATAAAGAAAAATTCTTGGAGACACAAAGTAAGGCAGGTCTGGAATGCTAATAAGGGTCTTTGAAGGCTATTCTGGTATCCAAATATCACAAGTCAAGCAGGTGAGGCAGAAGGCTGCTTGTCTGAACAGGAATCTTCTCTTGGAAATAAGGCAAAAAAAGCAAATATATGTCTAGTAGAAGCAAGATCAGGTGACATGAGAGAACACAGAGATGCTGCTTTTCACTGCACAGAGAAAATTTGTGTGGCCAAAGCTGAAGCTGGCCTGAATTGTGAGCAACGATAAAAAGACTTTTTTCAACTAGATTAATGGCAAAAGGCAGTGTACAAATAACATTTATCCATTAGAGGATGAGGATGGTCTCATTAAAAACAGGGACAGAGACAAGGCGGGGGTCTTTAACACATTCTTTGCCTTTGTCTTCAGCATGGATGATGGAGCAAAGGGGTCTCAATGCCCTGAGCTGGAGGACCATGACTGTACAAAAAAGATCAACTCCCAGTCAACTCTGAACAGTTACTCTGTGCAGTTATCAGCTGCTGCAGCTGGATCCCTACAAATCTATGGGGCCTGATGGGATTCATGCAAGAATCCTCAGAGAACTGGCTAATGTTGTTGCAAAACCTCTCCCAGTAATTTTTGAGTGGTCTTGGGAATCCTGAGCAGTCCCAGCTGACAAAAAGCTGGTGAATGTTGTCCCGATTTTCAAGAAGGCTAAGAAAGAGGATTGCGGAAACTACGGGCGTGTCAGTCTCACTTCAGTGCCTGGTAAATGTGGAGAAGATTATTGTGGGGGAGATTGAAAAACACCTGAAAGACAATGTAGTCCTTGGTCACAGCCAGTATACCTTTATGAAAGGAAAGTCCTGCTTATCAAATCTTACTTTTATGACAAGGTAACCCACCTACCTGATCAAGGGAAGCCAGTTGATGCGATCTTTTTGGATTTCAGTACACCTTTTGTTACTGTCTCTCACTGTATCCTTTTTCCTATCCTTCCAGCACACAACTGGATAAACATATCCTGTGTGGATGAGCAACTCTCCCACAGGTCAGGCACAAAGAGTTACAGTGAATGGGGTGACATCAGACCTGGGACCTGTGACCTGTCACAAGTGGAGTCTGCAGGGCTCCATCCTCTGCCCTGTGCTCTTTAATTCTGCTCCTAGGATGGGGCAACCCTGGGTGTTCAGGCAGACTGGGGAATGAGAGGCTCGAGAGTAGTGCCATGGAAAGGGCCCTGGGGATCCTGGTCAATGGCAAGTTGAACATGAGCCAGCAGTGCCCTGGCAGCCAGGAGGGCCAGGCGTGTCCTGGGGGCATCAGGGACAGCATCGCCAGCCGGGCAAGGGAAGGGATTGTCCTGCTCTGCTCTGCACTGGGGCAGCCCCACCTCGAGTGCTGGGGGCAGTTTTGGCTGGCACAGTATAAGAAAGATATTAAATGATTAGAGAGAGTCCAAAGGAGGGCAACAGAGATGGTGAAGGGCTTTGAGGGAAGCCATATGAAGAGCAGCTGAGGTAATTGGATCTGTTCAGCCTGGAGAAGAGGAGACTGAGGGGAGACCTCATTGCAGTTACTACTTCCTGGGGATGGGAAGAGGAGGGGCAGGCACTGATCTCATCTCTGTGGTGACAGTGACAGGACGCAAGGGAATGGCCTTAAGTTCTGTCAGGAGAGATTTCAGTTGGATATTAAAAAAAGGTTCTTCACCCAAGGGGTTCTAGTTGGGCACTCGAACAGGCAACAGAGCAGTGGCCACAGCACCAAGCCTGAAAGAAGCATTTGGATGATACTCTTGGGCACATGGTGTGATCATGGGGATAGTCCAAGAACAGGACTCAACAATCCTTGTGAGTCTCTTCCAACTCAGCATGTTCTGTTATTGTGATCTTTTTGCATTAAACAAAGACTCGGTCTTGAGGTACATAGAGGTAGCAGCAGTAAGTTCTATAACTGGATGCTGGATCCAGGGGTACAGCATTATTCCTGGAGTCAGGGAAGCCCAACAGAAAGCACAGAGCCCCATCTGAAACTTTGGGCCCGGCACTGTTTGATTTCTTCATAAGTGATCTATGGTGGGATCCTGGTAAACCCTGATAAAAATTTGCTGATGATACCAAACTGAGTGGGGAAGTGGACACTTTGTAAAGAAGACTTATCCTGTAGAAAGATCTTTTCACGTGGAGTTGCATAAAAAAGAGCCTAATGGGCAAAAGCTACTCCTGTCCAACTGGACACAAGAGGAAAATTTTTCACAATTAGAACAATCAGCTGTTGCAACAATCTCCCCGGGGAAGTCATGGGTTCCCCAGTGTTGAACAATTTAAACATTCATGTGAACAGGGTGCTGGGCCATCTTGTCTAGACCATGCTTTTGCCAGGATAGATTGGACCACATGATCCTTAAGTTCCCCTTCCAACCTGGTATTCTCAAAGGGAGTAATCAGGTAGAGAGCATGTTTTCAATTTCTGCTCATGCCTTTAGAAAAACACATTCAATTATTGGAAATATCTTTATATGTAAATGTATTTATAGATTTATACACCTTTTTAAGGAGAAAATACTTAGTGACTGAAAATCATAGTTGAATCTTTTTTTTTTTGGTTTTTTTCTCTCTGCAATTTTCCCAGATTAGCTAGGCAAAATCAGGTTAAGATATTGAATATAATTCAAAAATACAGCTTTTTTTTCCTGCTCATATTTATGATTAGACAACTACTGATTTCCCTCTTTTATTTTGTTTAAAATGTCCTGTTTATTAAAAAAATCCTGAAACATTCAGAAAAAATGGAACCTTGTACTTGATCTCTTGCTTCTCGTTGATATATTTAATTTGTATATATTTAGAATTTTTTCTCTTTTGAAACTTTTCTTGAGTTTTTAACTTCCTGCCTGACGACTGCTGGGTACTGAAGTGCTGAGCACAGCACTTACTGCAAACCAATAAAAAGTCAAAGACTTGATGTCAGGCTCTCTTATTTAATCACTATGAGTGGAAAAGAAGACAGATTTTGATTAAGACCAGCTAAACCGATCAATAAAGTCCTTGAACTTGCATAAGTCACTACTGGTTACTTTCAATAACAGTGATAGCCTGCACCTAGGAAGAAATATCCTTCTGTTAGGGTCTTTACATATGAGACACGCATGTGGACAACCACTGGATGCTCCAGTAAGAGAGTGCATTATATTTCTTAACAGTCCATTTCTGTTGCTTTTGGGGGTATAGCTTCAGCCAATTTCTTTTGCACTAAATCTCTGAGAAAACTGAACTGGAAAATGACACTCGGATTCTATATATAAACACAAAAGGAGACAATACATAGTGAGGAACATGACAACCTTGAAATGTGTAATTTTCACTAATTCCATTCTTGATATACTAGTCCAAGTTCTAACAGGGGAGAAGGTCAGGGTGGAGGTGCAGTACTTCAGGATTCTCTAGATCCGTTGGATATGAGACTTAAACAAACAAGAAATTACTTTCATTGATTAAATGTAGATTGAATTAGTGGGAAAAAATGACAAGCCCTGCTAAGGTTGTGTCCCCTAGTCATTGTTTAACTCAGCGTGACAGATTCAATCTGCTCAGCCCAAAGGAAGGCCAAAGATGTCACTCACAGACTCTGCACAATGCTACAGCCATAGAAGAGCAAAATCGAAAAGTTGCACTTTATCAACTCACAGCCTGGAGCCACTGTTCTCATTCGGGTTGTGTTAGCAGAACAATGAGCTACAGCAGGCGCAAGGCTGCTCCACATAATAATTATAGGTATCCCACAGGCAAAGCTCTTGTTGCTTTTAAGACTTGACAGAATGTGTCTTGTAGGCATGACCTAGCAGATGGGGGACTTTTTTCTTTCATCTTTTCCAAAAAGCCACCTAGGAGAAACATATAAAGAATCCTGATAAGGGATGTATTTTCTCCTAAACAGGTAGGTTGATTACTATAAGCTGCTCTTCTTCCTCATTCACTCTTAAAATAATTGGAGATTACCTTAGTGGAAGGAAGTCAAGTATAGCAACAGAAACAGGGATAGACCTTTGCTCTATCCTGCTAATTTGTGTCACCTACTGCACTGCCTTATGTATTGATGGTAGAAAAAATGAAGCAGAAAATTAAGTCTGAAAGGCATTTTTGTCCTGCTGTCACTTTGTACAACATTTAGTTCAGTTGACATGACACTGTGCCTTTTGTTACATAAAACTGTCACATTGTCCCCTTCTGGTTAGCCACAGTTGCCTACCAAATCAATAATGTCTGTCAAAACTGTCAAATAACGAAAACAGCTAAAAATATCTGTTATAATAGATAATATTTTATGACCATTAAAAGATACATCAAAATTATGACACCAAAAACATGAACGAAAAATAGGATAAACTTAACAATTAACAAAAATTGAAGAAGGATGTTTTCAGATATATTGTCATGTCTGGACATTTTAATTATTTCATATGAATTTTCGATATTTTAGTATGCTTCTAATGTTTGAATACAGTTTATGATTGCAGCAGGACACTTAAAACATATAAGTGTATGCATTTATTTTGTTAGAGTTGTTAGGTACTATGTATTCTTCTTCAGTTTTTACAGATAAAACAAAAACTACTAACGGCCTGAAAGAGTATGGAAGGAATTCAATGGAAATGCAAAGAGACTGATTGTCTTTTTCAGTCTTCCACTCTTCATTGGACAATGGTGAGATACAGAAATTTAAGTACAAAACCACTAAGACTTGCAAACCTCTGTCAACATCTTATGATTGTGTTTTCTTTTTACCTTCCATCATTTCAGATTGAAATTCTCCAGATGCTTTTTTGTTTATAGTTTAAACCCAGAAACTCTGGTAAACATGTAATTTAGATAGAATGTGGAAGAGAAGATTTTTGCACTAAAAAGAAACAGTTTGTCCAAAAGACACCACAGTGCTGGCATGTGAGATTGAGCTTCCTGGCTGGATACTGCTGGAAGTTACATAACCAAATTTGTCCACTGTTCCTCCAAACAGCCACAACAATAAATGTCAGTGCCATCCATGTATCTTTCAAAATATCCTTTTGTTTAGCATATATTTTTAAGAGTGTCACTTGTAGTTCAGACTTAAAAACCCATGAGTTCTGTGGTTATTTCAGATCCTTTCTGGAAGACGCAGCAGGAAATGCAGGACTGGTGTAAGTGGTCTCATTATGTCCTGTTTTATAGAGAGAAACACATGGTTTTGAAAGTCTTTTTAAATTTTTTAACCTGGAAAAAGACACTCCTGAGTTTTATGCCTTCAGTGTCTTCACAAATGTGATGTCAGCCCCATCCTACTAACTAATTATCTTTACCTAGTCATTTTTTATGGGTACTTTGACCACATACAGTTTGAAGAGGAAAGGAAAGATCAGGAAAAATAGCATCCAACAGATCCAAGAACTCTTTAAAGCAAATCGAAATCTATTTAGAGGTTGTCCTGTGTCAACAGATGCCAGTAACATGGAAATTTTATTTTGCTTTTTTTCAACTCAAAAAACTTTTCTCTGTAGATTTTTAATCACAGAATCATAGAACAGATTGGATTGGACAGGACTTTTAATTGTCATCTAGTTCCAACCCCCTCTACAATGCACAGGGACATTCAACTAGATCATGTTCTTATGAGTCCTATCCAACCTGACCTTGAATATTTCCAGGGATGGGACATCTATCACCTCTCCAGTCAACTTGGTACAGTGTTTCACCATTCTCATTGTAAAATATTTCTTCCTAAGACCTAACTTAAATCTGCCCGCTTTTAGTTTAAATCATTAGCCTTTGTTCTACAGCAACAAGTCCTGCTAGAAAGTTTGTCCCCACCCTTCCTGTAGGCCTCCTTCAGGTACTGAAAGGCTGTAGCAAGGTCTCCTCAGATCTTTCTTTTCTCCAGGTTGAAGAGCCTCAACTATCTCAATCTTCCCTTACAGAAGAGGTGCTCCAGCCTCTGAACATCTTTGTGGTCCTCTTCTGGACCTGCTCCAACTACTTCATGTCCTTATGCGGGTTGGATGCGGTACTCCAGGTGAGGTGTCATGAGAACAGATGGGAAGCATTACCTCCCTTCACCTGTTTCTTTTGATGTAGCCCAGTGTACAGTTAGGTTAACCTCAGAACTCCTTTCACTATGTTTCAGTGCTTTAAATGTGGAGGTTTTAATTGTATATACTTAGAATTTAGATATATGCAAATACATTTTGTTTATAGCTGTAAAATTATAATAATAGCTAAATTTTTAAAGTATTTTTTACTTAAAAGATTTGAGGGTGTTTAACCCATCATTTAGATGCAATTCTGGTTTTACTAAATTCATTGATTTAATTCATGAGCTGTGAGATTACTTAACATAGAGTAAATTAATTGGAATAATTCTCAGTCTGAGAATGCTGTAGGTTATATTTGTAAGCTCAGAAGGTAAAATAAAATGTTGAAGTCTTTGTATTCTCCGTGTCCTGTTTAAGATCTTCAACATACTGTGGTAAATCACCTTTATATCTCACAAAGTTAATTAATTATACTTTTCAAAGTACAGATTTGGTTCATACACTTTCAAGGTTTAAGTCAGCACAAAGACAGAAATTTAATTCCTGTGAACTGATTTCTGCTATTTCCCAGTGGAACAGAACACGAAAATCCTATGACAAGAAAACCCCAACTGACAAAATTTCCTTTCACCTGATTTGATTTAGGATTGTATTTTGCAGTGTTCTATCACATTTGCAAATATATTTCAATTATGTCGCTGCAAAAAGTAACATTATATTTTAGCATGTATCCTGGAGAATTACAATTTTGAAAGATTAGTATGCTACTGACACAACTGAAGTATGTTCAGAAAAGTGAAACTAATTCTCTTCTAGATGAGACAATCATTAACATTCTCTATTAATAGCTTGGAATCCTAAACAAGGAAGTGACTCAGATCTTTACCCCAAATTTTTTTTTTAATCCCTTGAAAATAACTTGCAATGTTGCCAAATCTGTTTTCCACAATGTCTGAAAAAAGCAAACTTCTGTATTGTCATAGAATATATATTTTTTGGACCATGTTCTATAGACTGATCTTGATGAAAATAGGCAGAAATTTTGGCCAGCAAATTTCCCAGTGTAGTTACACATCTTTTAGAGGTCCATGCTCTACAGTTCCTATGAAGGTCTCTGACATTCTTTCCTGTCACTATTTTTCTTTCAGCATAAATTCAAAAGTGAGAGCTAACACCACTTCCAGAAAGAAAAATTCTTTGGAGGAATCTCCACAGAATTTTTGTCTGGTATATTTAAGTAGTTATTCTACCTTTTTTTTAAACTATGAGATGAGCAAATTGAGTTCCCTTTTGCCTTCTGAAAGTGTAACTAACTGGAACAACTCCTCATTTATAAATTGAAATTCAGCCAAGAAGAAATGAGTAAGTCTTCAATTCTGATTAGTACACTTGTGATAATTCCTCTTGTGGTGAGAGTTGAGTGAGCTGAGAGCCATCTTTCAGTACTACTTATTGATGAGCACATTAAAATTTTCAATAATATAAGGTACTTTGACTCCTTGACCACTTATGCTGCCTTTTAAAGGCCTCGTGAGTCACCCAGGAAGCTTCCACATTGCAAACACACATTCACATTGATTAGGTACTTTCTTATGGCCCTTATAAGGAAATCTAAATAGGTTACATGGCCAAAAGATCTATGGCTTTGGCACAAGCTGCTAATGAAGAGCTGGATTGTCTCTAGGACTGACACAGCTGTGCTCAGGAGTGGGAGGGAATCGTCCCACTTGCCCATGCCTTAAGAGCATTGTGGCTCTGGACGCCTGTGATAAATTAATGAAAGTCCTAATGAACAATATTCTTCCCCCTTCAGCAGATGTACGGGGAACACGTAAATGGCTCTACACAACAAGCAGGCTCTCCAAGTGAAATTCAAGGAGTAATCTACAATCTCTGAAACAGTTTAAACAATCTAAACAATCTTCTCTTTCCTGAATATCTGTCAGATCTGGAGGGGGATTGTGGGGTAAAAGAAGAGCAAAAAAGCAAAACCAAAGCCAAACCAAAAAACAAACAACTCCCTCCACTGCCCCCTACCCCACCCCTGGAAAAGAAGGAGCTTTAAAGATTGAATTGTTTCACTATATTTCTTGTTTAAAATATAACAGTCTTTATCTCTTTTTGTGTCTTCAATAAATATCATAAATGGATGTGGGAAAATTGTTGATATTTTTTTATTTTCTAGATGAACTGCAGCCTCTTACGTTTACATTCAGTTCCCCAATAAATCCTTGAGGTGGTATTATTTGGTTTAAAACTGCTATTTTTAAGCCTTGAAGTCTGTATGTGTATGTAATAATGGGAAATACTAAAGACTACTCCAAAAGTCTAAGACAAGGTGTAATAGCCCTAAAGAAACCATTCTGTAATTGTTTAATCCATTATTTGAATATCTCATATAATTAATAATATAATTAATAATATGTTAAAAATGACTGAAAATTGTCCAACACAGTGCAAATATTCCAACAAAGAACCTGTTTACTAGAAATAGAGGAATGAAATTTTCTGCATTTGAACTTCCATGGAGAGTTTAGATTTTGGTAAAAATAGATGAAATTTTATTTAAAAAAAAAAAAGTGCTGTATTTGTTTAGCGAATTTTATTGAATTACCTTTTTATTGCAAAGCAAGAGGTCTAGTCTTCTTCACGTGATTATATGTCTCATTTTCCACCTTTTAACATGTCAGAAACTCACCTTCAGAGACTGATGTCTGGTTTACCAATCAAGATTCATTTGAGTAAGCTTTTTTTTAAAATTCATTTGTGCTCTATGTCACCATCTTGGTGTTATCCATTTTACTGGATCCTCAAAGATGGTAAATCTCTATCCCTATAAAGGTTAGTAGTTAGTCATGTCTCAAGAAACTTGGCGAAGCAGAAACATGTTTAACTGAGTAAATTAATGTATTAAGAGCTAAACTAAATGACATAAAATTGATAACATGAATACAATTACTGAAGAAAAGTAGTGGGGGTGTCTAGGATGTTAAAGGAGCAAGTGTAGAAAGGAACTCAGATTCCAAGAATATTAATAATTTTCTTAAAAATGTGGTGTTCTTGCTGTTTATGCATATTTCCAGCAGAGATGAAAGGAGTATTTTTTAAAATGTTTGATCTTTTCTTCAGCTGCAGCAGTCTTCCTGACCTCTGTAGTGACAGATCTCAGTAGCTGTCAGGCTCATTCCGAGCAAGGAGGCAGTTCAAAACATTGAGTCACAGCCAGTGTCAAGCACTGAGCACCAGCATAAAGCCATTTATGAATCAGTTCAGGATCAATAATTATGCAGGCATTATTTGGCATATAATTATGAATAAAAAACATATCCAAAAAAATTTCAATTTATTTACAGATTTCATCATTTACTAACAGAACACAAAAGCAACATTTCTCATACACTTTTTTTTCATTTTGAGCTATACAATGTGCTTAATTTACAATCAGCGCCAACATGGTCTATCTAAAACAAAACTCTTATTAGTTAATCCTCAAATACACCCTTCTCATATTTTCTCGTACTTCTTTGTAAGCATTGTTTATGCATAACATGACAACATTTTTTTAGAACATTCTCTTATGTAGTAATTTAAGACTGGAACTGAGGAAACAATGGTTGATTTATTCCATGGGTTTGAATGAAGAAAATTACCATTTTTGTACACAAGGAAAATTATTCAGTTAAGGTGATATTGAAATCATAGTGAGGATATTTTTTTTCCTAGATGGTGTAATTTTCCATTTCAGTCTTCTTTTCACAAACAGCCATAGATATATTCAACATACTTCATCAGTGATCCATCAGTGTACTGCACCTCTGCAGAAAAGGACATGAAAAAAAAAATTTGTAGTAATATTTTTTAAAAACAGTTGTAAATTCTTGCCCACTATATCATGCCATACTGCTTAAAAGAATTTTACATTTTAAACCAAAAAATTTTTACAAGAATGTTTAGTTACTAGGAGCTAAAAATACCTTGACAAGTGAGCCCATGGAAATCTCATGGGGTTTAAGACCAAGGGCAATGTGCTGCACTTACATTAGGCTAACTCCTGACTGGGGGATTAATAGATTGAGAAAAGCTGTGCGAGAAGGACTTGGGTATGCTGGCAGATGAGAGGGTGGACATGACTTGGCAATGTGTCATTGCAGCTCAGAAAGGCAAATGTATCCTGGGCTGCATTCAGAGCAGTGTGGACAGCAGGGGAGTGGGGGGATTCTGTCCCTCTGCGCTGCTCTGCTCTGCTCCGGTGAGACCCACCTGGAGCACTGCATCCAGCTCTGCAGTTGCAGCACAGGAAGGACAGGGACCTGTTGGAGCAAGTCCGGAGAAGGGCCACCAAATCAATCAGATGAATGAAGCATCTCCCACAGAAGCATCTGTGAGGAAAGGCTGAGAGAATTGGGATTCAGGATGACCTAACTGCAGCCTTCTGGTACCTGAAGGGAGCCTGCAAGAAAGATGGAGAAGGATTTGTTAACAAGAGCCTGTAGTGATAGGACAAACCTACTGAAATAGGTTTACACAGATATTAGGAAGAAATTCTTTACTGTGAGGGTGGTGAGGCATTGGAACAAGTTGCCCAGAGACGCTGTGAAAGCCCCATTCCTGGAAGTGTTCAAGGCCAGGCTGGATGGAGCCCTGAGTAACCTGGTCTAGTGGGAGTTGTCCCTGTCCATGGTAGGGGGATTACAACTACATGATCTATAAGGTCCCTTAAAATCCAGGCCATTCTAGGATTCTGTGATTCTAGTTCCATGCTGCTCATTCGTGCTCTGGAGATTGGTCAGCCTATACAAACATACCTCTCCACAGGATTAGCGAGCCTCCAGACCTCGAGGCTCTCACGGGCTATACAAATCTCCTCCCAACATAAGGGGGTACTTCTTTAGCAACTGAAAATTTTCTACACTATCATTTTTATGCTTACCAACTCCATTTGTTGACAATGTAAAGAAAAAAAAAAAACACAGAGAGGAGGAATTATAAAGACCAGATGACATTATGAACAGAATAGATTTGGAACTGAACTTTTCCGTCACAAGAGAAATACGTTGAACCTTTTAGTTACGTTCTCTCTAGTCATTGATATAGACTTCATAATTTGTGTGTCTAGAGCAATGAACAGATGGCACTTGAATCTAGTCTAAGCTGGTTTAACTAATTTCTGCCAGTCAGGAGGGCCCATTTCCTTCAGTTATGATAAGCAGTAATGATAAGAAGGTAACCTTCTAATTGACTGTGACATACAGACATCCTAATACTTTTATCTCTTTCTGCTCAGAGATTTTTCTCAAGACTTATTTCTCCTAGGTTTTATTCAGCACTGAAAGAAAAACAAACACACTTAGTTATTTGTCTTATTAACTATTTATAGTGTAACTGAAAAATAACTATGTTTTTTTCGGAAATGAAGACTTTTTCTTCTACAATTACCTTTCCAGTTTCAGCTGTGCACGAACTCTGGGAGAGAAGTGGGTGTGTGAGTAAACAGTCTTCCATTGCCTAGTGGTTCTGGCACTCATGTAAACATGGAGGTCTCCTGGGGTAAACTTCTGCTCCCACTACCATTTATGGTTTTTATGGGTGGTTGTTTTTCCTCAGTGGCTACGTCACTTAAAATACACAAGAGAATCTGAGGGCAGAGATCAGAGGTAAGGTCTTCCTCTTCCCATGCCAAAACACTCCAGTTTAAGGGGAACACTCACTAGTTGACTTTCTGGCCTGCTGAATTCTGAATGTTTGCGTGCAGAGTTACAAATAAAAGAAGGCAGGTGGGAAATAACCTTCCAAACACAACTGTTATTGTTTGGTGCTCCAGTTATGTCACAGAAAAAATGCTGACCTCTTTGGTCCTATCAAAAGTGTAGTGTTGGAAGAAGAACCAGAACTTCAAATATGGGTTATCAGTTGAACTTGGTCTTGCAGGACCAGGTAATGGCAGGGTGGAGGATTTTTCAAAACTGGATCTTGGAGAAAAACAGTGAAGCCCTTTCTTACATCTTACCTTTACTGGACATGAAATAGAATTGAATCATGAAGGAACACATGGTTAATTTGAAAAATTTTGTTATTGACCATTTTCTCAGCTGTAAAATGGCCAATGCCTTAGAGACTCTGAGGTTTTTATAAAATTTTAAAGGCAAATTGAACACACTGGCTATGAGTAAGATCCTTTGATAATCCCAAATTTTTATTGAAGTCTACAAGAAAACAAATCTCAATTGATTTTTTTCCATGCAAACACATATTTTGGTTGTGTATGTTGCTAAATGCAGTATTTTTGTCAGTTTTTAATTGCCTTTTACACTATTCTGATTTACTAATGAACCTCTCTTCCTACTCCTACATTTTTTATCCATTTTCTAAAATTGCATCTGCAAACTTGTGCTTATTTTTTGACGTCCTTTCCTACCATGCTACCTGTACTGTGCTAGAGCTTTAGTTATCAATAATGGAACGCCTACAGAACAAAGTTTTAGGCTAGTTTTGTGCATCCTTCCTTTCCAGAATGGATATAGTAAGATGCGTCTTATCTATGAATGCATTCATGCAGTGATGAATTTTATTATTTCCTTGTATGGAATTGAGCCATTATGAGCATCCTGATCTTAAAAGATGCTCAATAACCAGATCTCTCAAGGGATCCAACAGGAAATGCTCAACATCTCTCAGAATCAGTCCCTGCAACGTAAATTGTCATATTGCAAGAACCTAATGGCATTGTGGGAATTTATTCTAATTCTTTTCTTTATTTCCTCAGCCGTAAAATTTTGCTATTTTGTAATCCTTTAAGGCTGTTTCTGTATAAAAATAAGTCACCCTACTAAAGTATACTTTTCTTGGTTTAAGTCACTTCTTTCATTTTTCCAAATGTTCGATTCTGATATTTGAGATTTTTACTTGTTTATCATTATTCACATAAACTTGAAAACAGTGCTGTCTTGAGTTTCATTGCACATTTCTTATGCAGCTTTAACTATGTTGATCTTAGTGTTATTCTAGTCTGCCTCACTTTACCTTATTATCACCTTAGTAAAGGAAGAGTGTTTATAATGCATGCCCGCACAAGAAAGAAAAATTACTAACTGATTTGACAAATTAAGTGTATATTACTTGTTTCCAGTTGGATACTACTCTATAATATTAGGGAGAAGTTAATATTTTGTAATACCTGTTATAAAGGATCACTTGCTCTCTCTCTCAGTTTATAAAAACAGGCATGCATTTCAGGAAATCAGGTGTTTGCTATGCAGTTTAGGCATTCATTTATATGCATTTTATATATGTGTGTATGTTTGTGTCCCTGTGCACAAATACATATTTGTATACAGAGAGATATTGACAGATAGATAGATAGATAGATAGATAGATAGATAGATAGATAAATAGATACCTGCGTTGCAAGGCATACCCAGTTCACTGGGTATTGCTATACTGATATAGAGTACACATACTATATAGATACTGCACTGCTTCCGAATAATATTTGTCATGTTCCAGATGCTTGAAATGACAGTCTTTGTGTATAATATGTCTCCAGCACAATTTAGACTACCATACGCTCATTTGCCCTCAAGTGGGCCTATTTAAAGTATAATTGACTGCCCTGGCAATTATTGTGAATAGCAGCTGTCTACTGGTAAAAAAAGAGGCATATATATAATGACAGAGAAAGGATCAAATACAAGCAATAGAAAAAGAACATAAAGAAATATCTATATAAGCTATTTTAAACCAGATTTTATAGTGGAAAGCCACGAGGCCTATTAGCCATTTCCAATTAAGGACTATCAAAAAATAAAAGAAAGTACTCAACTATTTATGAAAGGCAGCTGGGTCTACCCTAAATATAAAACTGGAAAAAGTTTATTTGTTCGAAAATTGTTACAGCTACCCCACTTCATTTATTTTCATTAACTGTGTTAGGTTTTGATGAAACCTTTGTTGTATCATGTACCTTCTGTTTCAGACAAAAACACCTTGCTTTGTTTTTCTCCTAAATAGCTACATAATTAGATGGATTATTTCATGTGTCTGTGCGTGTGTTTGCTGAAGAGAACAAGCCAGATAAATTAGCACTTAGCAGAACACACAATAGCACATAATATGCCCTTGTGTTTCATATAAAGCTTTATTTGTCATTCACGGGTGGTTGGCAAAACTGACTTTGCTTTTGAAAATGACAGGTGGTACTCTGGTGCTTTCTGTATGAAAAAGAGAAACAACCTTCACCAAAACAGTGTCTCTCAATAGCTCCTGTGATTTAGTATTCAACCCTGGGCTTGTGTTTCCTCTAAACTTTTGTTTCATTTGCATCTCTTAGGTCTGACATCACCAAGCCAGTTTAATAGTTGACATTCTATGCCACAAGTTACATTGAGTCCCAAAAAGACCTTCTTTCCTCGAGGCCTGATTATAAGACAGGTGAAGTTCAGTATATTTCAATAAGCTCCGCATTCCATGTCAGGAATCAATAGCCCTCCGCCTTTCTTTAGGGGTTATTAAATTGCAGCTGTAACATTAGCCTTCTTTATCTAATTGATTGTCTTTTCACAGGACTGAGAAAATCAATAGCAGTCAATGGGACTGCCCTGTTTTTCCTTAATAGATGTTTTCTCCTAATTGGCTGCCTGGGTGGCTTCAGTGAGCTCAGTATGTTTTCAGAAGTCCACAATATGTTGCAGTTCTTGTAAACTATTTTACTGTGTGCAACGGTTATTGATTTTATAATGAAATCTAGAAAATTCAATAGCAATCAGGAATATAGATCAGGATTCCTAGGTACGTTAAAGCAAAGGGCAAACTCAGTTTGCTACCACTTCAAGCTGTGATCCAATTAAATATGTCATTAAAATATTATGGTAGCTAAATACTTTCTAAAAAGACAGTTGGTCATATCTTCAAAATTTCATATAGAAGGAAAAGCGTCAAAAGGTTTTAAAGTTTTTTGACCATGATGTCCAAATTACAGTTACGTTTAAACAGCAGATAAATTAAGACTATAGAACATTTTCAAAACTATGCTGGTCATTGAGATCTGTCTATCTTGACGTCTTGAAATATTCAAATAAGATACCTATGAGAAAATCAAGTTAGAGAAAGAAGGGGTGAGGTAGGTGTGGAGAAACACTCAGCGCTACCCAAATAATGCATTTGACCTTTGTTGAAAAGGTCAGAGTGTCAAATGCCCTATTCTCAGAGTCCACTCAACACTTAGAAACTCACTTCTGCCTGCAGATGAACTTTGGAAGTGGCTAAATTTCAGGAGGACTTATTTAATGTCATTTCTCTGGGTCACATTTCTGCTCAAATTTTGTTCTATACCTTAGTGGGATATCTTTACCTTGCGTGACTGTCAGGCAGAAAAGCAGCATCAGCAGCACATCAATCACAGTCTGCAGAGATCAGCAGTCAGCGGTGTAAATAGCAGATACTAAAATGCAGCCTACATTATATAAATTTATTACTGACTTAAGACTGGCTCTGCATTAGTGAACCATATTTGCAATAAAGCTCTCCAGTTGTATACCATGATAGAATGACAGCAGCTCAAATTTCTCTTATAATGACAAGACCTCAAAATTTCTCCATTGAGGAGAAGCAATTCTGTCATTTAAAGGACAGGAAATGTTTCACATATCTTTGTTTCTTAATCGGCAAAGTGAAAGGAAAGAAAATAAAGGAGAAAGAAAATCCCATGACACTTAAATGACATATAGAATAGTATGTTCTCTGATTTTCTTCCTTTTTATCTCTGTTGTCATTGTTGCTGTTCTAAGTAAACAAACCAAACCTATTCCCTGTTTCCCATCTTCAGCAAAGGGCTCTTCAGTGAGCTGGGTCATCCTGACATGGCAAGTTTTCGGCTGTATAAAGAGAGACCTGCTTATATAGAAAGGTATAGTGATGAAACAAGTTTATATCTGTACACAAAAGAGTGGTACTCAAATACTGTACCATTAAAATGAAGTAACTTTAATAAACACATGAACTGTAAACATAAATCACCAGCCTATTCTAAAATCACAGAAAAGGTTTTCCTATTAGTATATATTTATCACAAACGTTATGGAAATCTGTAATTAGAAGTATTGAATTCCCTATAAATTTTCCTGTTCTGTGTGAAAACATCGACATTGTCAAAATGAATGAAAATTTGTATCCATTCTGTAATTTTTGTTTGGCCGTAATGCAGAACCACATGCACGATTTAAGACATTGCATAATCCTTGAGAAAAGCCAAATCAAATATATATCCATACTAAATCTGGCAACTGCATAGCCTGTATAATAGGAGGATCATAGGAAAAATCCTGAATCTCCAAAACAGAATCCCTTGGACAAGCCTTAGCCAGAAGGAAAATGTTTGTAAACATGCAGTATAATGTGTTTGATTGTACCCTGGATTTCTTCTATTCCGCACATAGATTAACTAAATAATTGTCAGATCATCTGTCTGTATAAAAAGTCTTCTTATTCTTGCCACAGTGTTCTCTGTGCTGCTAGCTCCTTCTTACCAATCCAGCACACAAACTGTGTGTGTATCTTTCGTGGCTGCTGGGAAACCATGTCACATCTTCATGTGATCTATCCCTGGAACCTTCCTGAATCTTTCGGGCACACAGAACATGTCCATTTGCCCAGCTGCAGGAAGTGAAAAATGGCTTAGTGGAGCCATTGTTCCTTTGCATTCCTGTTTTATTTGGGCTACATGTAAGTAAAAAATCGAGACTCTGACCTTCTGAGATGTTGGAGGGAAGTCTCTTCAGCATACTGCAATAACAAGTCCTGATGTCCTGGCAAACGGCACACAGGAGCATAAACTTGTCTAATTGCTTTGTGGCATTGTGGCCTTTAGGTCCAGTATGGCAGAAGGACATGACAATCTTTAATATAAATCACTCTGTTATCCTTGGTGGAAATTTAATTCTAAAATCAAAGGGAGTTTTTTTATAGCCTTTGTTAGAATATAGAAATGTGTAAGAGCAGCAAGAGAATACTAGACAATAAGCTTAGAATAAGGTACATGCAATTTTTTTTTTTCAAAACCCAGTCCAGTTTCTGGGGCAGAGGGGGGAAGGTCTTCTCTGCATTGCAAACTTAATTGTGCCTGCACTTAATGTGGTCAAAGCAAGAACAACAAATATGGATCAGATTTCTTGTCTGTCCGGCTCATGACGTAACTGACTGAATGTAGGCCAGAACTCATCTAGATTGTTCCTAGGAGCACTTCCATCCAGTCTGAAATACACAGAGAAATTTTGCTTGCTTCATTCACTTCTTGCTGTGTTTAACTGTGGATTATTATGCTTTCGATCTCATTAGTTTCTTGAAGGATCACAAGTTAGGGACAGCCCATTTCACTTGGATGAATATGTATCTTGGATTGCTATGACATTTGAACATTTCAAATTTTATAGCCTTATCTGTTTTTGTTATTTCATTTTATTTCATCTCCACATAAATTCTTGGAATCAGTGTAGGAAGAGATATTTTAGTTAAATACATATTTCCTGTGATTTAAACATTTGCCTTTAGATTTTTCTAAAACCCGAAATTTCCCATAAGATAGGAAGAAACCGTCAGAGAAATTGAAAGGAAAATATGTAGACAAATAATAACAAGCTGTTTTTTATTGTACCAGTAGAGGGACACAACCAAACACTTAAGCAGATACCAAAATATTAGGCATTTTTTCATAGTATCGGAAAAAATTTTTTCCCTTTTTTTTATAAGAATAAAACAAAATAAAAATAAATCACTCTTACATACACGGTGAATGTGAATGGCAGAAGTCATATACATTTCATTACCTAAAATTTTCAGGAATTTTTTCTGCCGTCCTACAATCACGGTATCACTTTCCCTTCAGTAAGACCTACTTGAAATTCATCAGAAGTATCCATTTAGTAGCAGTAGTGTTGTGAGGAGAATGGCTCTGCCACTAGTATTCCTGAAGTTTCTCCGTATGGAATCATACCACAGAATCATAGAATAGGTTGGATTGGAAGGGACCTTATAGATCATCTAGTTGCAATCCCCTTGCCATGGACAGGGAAAAATTCCACAGGTTGCTCAGGGCTCCATCCAGCCTGGCCTTGAACACTTCCAGGAATGAGGCATCCACAGCTTCTCTGGGCAATCTGTTCCAGTGTCTCACCATCCTCACAGTAAAGAATTTCTTCCTAATATCTAATCTAAACCTACCCTTTTTCAGTAGGCTTGTCCTTTCACAACAGGCTCTTGTTAACAAATCCTTCTCCACCTTTCTTGCAGGCTCCCTTCAGGTGCCAGAGGCTGCAATTAGGCTGTCCTGAAGCCTTCACTTTTTCATTTTGAACAATTCCAGTTCTCTCAGTCTTTTCTCATAGGAAAAGTGCTCCATCCCTCTGATCATCTTGGTGGCTTCCTCTGGACTTGTTGCAATAGGTCCATGTCCTTCCTGTGCAGGGCCCCCAGAGCTGGCTGCAGTGGTCCAGGTGGGTCTCACCAGAGCAGAGCAGAGGGGCCGAATCCCCTCCCTCCCCTGCTGCCCACACTGCTCTGGATGCAGCCCAGGACACGTTTGGCTCTCTGGGCTGTGAGTGCCATGGCTGGGTCATGTCCAGCCTCTCACCCACCAGCACCCCCAAGTCCTTCTCTCAGGGCTGCTCTCCATCTGTTCATCCCCAGCCTGTGCTGATACCGGGGGTTGTCCCTACCCAGGTGCAGCACCAGCACTTGGTCATGTTAAACCTCATCAGATTCCTGTGGGCCCAGTCCTTGAGCTTGTCCAGGTCCCTCTGCATGGCATCCCATCCTTCAGGTTTGAAACAAAAAGATGTGAGGTAGCTGTGTAAAAGAATATCAATTTTCATGTAGAAATGTGAGTTTTCCTAGGACATTAGACGTATCCATTAAGCATTTTAGTTCTGTGACTACTATACTTGACTGAAAGCTTATTCTGCCTGCAAAATGGGCAAACATGTAGAAGATTAGTCTTAAAATTAGCATACTAATAATATTAAAGTTTATAAAAATATAACCTGGACAGATAAAATACCTTTCAGTGTAGGTCAAAAAAAGAGAAACCTTGGTTTTAAAAAAATATTGTCTCATGTAGGATCCTGCAATATTTAAAGTGGCAACAAGAGTTTCTCTCACCTTGACTTGTACCTTTCTGCACACTTGTCTGATACAAAAGCCTATTTCAGCAAGGTGCCAGAGTATATAATTCTTGATAATGTGCCTTCTTGTGCACGAATAAACTGCATGAGATTTTTTAGAGACCTTAAAAGTGTTAATGGAATCCAAGCAAGATTTTACTGAAAAGATTTCTTAACTATTCAGTAAAATGACATTAAAAAATTGTGATACAGTTGTAAATTAGTATTTCAGTGAAAATGTATATCACAAAACAATTGAATTTTAATTACTTTTTCTATTTACTCTAACCATTTATTTAAAAAATAATGGCTAAGAATTTCCTCACGATTTCTGTTTAGGAAAATATTAGCTTTTCCACCATATAGTTGTAAGGACTCATTAATATCGATTCATATTGTACTGCAGTATTTTTTTCAATTTTCAGATAACACTCTGTTCCCAATGTTCTCAATTTCTGTCTCTGAGACATCTCTGCTGAGCAACAGACTCTCTCACTCAAATCTGCAGTTCCTAGGATATACCATATTTGATATTAATCACAATCATTAATTTATTTTATTCTATTGCTTCTGAGTATATTTATGCAACAGGCAGATTTTTCTAACATGCAGATAAGAACGCAAATATTGCATAATTTAAACCAGCGACCTCATTACTTTCAAGCACATTTTTCATTTAAATTTTATGGTATATTTAAGTCACAGCAGACTTTGATTCATTTAATCTTGGTCATTGTATTTCTACAGTAGGCTATAGATGAAAATTAAAATCAGGTTTCATATTTAATAAGAAGTGATTGTTCCAGCCAGCTGTTTTCATCTGGAGGGAATATTGCTTTAAGTGTCTGCCAATTTACTATACTTCTCCTATAAAATCATAATGGTCCTTAGGGCAGTGAACACTGCATTAGGACCAAATCTAGTACGGGATTTAAAGGAAGCAAGACTAGGACAGAAGTTATACACTGAAGTTATAAACTATGATTCTGTCTTGAGTTGCTAGCTGTCTCTGGAGGTGTCTGAATCTCATAAACTGCTCTGTGACTTTGAAGTTTCGCAGTCATCTTGCTTTCCCTTAGAGAGGCTCCATTTGTGTGCACCTTTAGAGAGTGAGCCTAACAGTCCCTAACAGGATTTGCATATTTTTAAAATATTGTTGTGTCAGACATTTTGATCTAAAATACGACCAAAGCAAAAGCTGTTTTTGCAGCTCAGTGGATCAAGTTATTATTTTAAAAAGAACAAAAAGAAAGAACCCCCCCAAAACGAGCTAGACACATAGATTCAATCTCACTCCCTTCCTGTATCCACATATCTACTAAAGCGATCAGAATACAAGCTGCCTGGGGAGGCAAGGCAGACATACCCCTTCTGCTTAAGATGTGCCACTGTGGAGAAGGAATTCAAGATTTATTCAGCCAGAAAGAGCTCACAAGAGTGTGATTCTCTAGCCCTATGAATAGGGCACTCATTTGTGAGGTAAGGGACCACAGCCCTGCTCGCAGGACTGCTTCTGTATTTTATCCAATGACTACTTAATGGATGTGCAAGCCCAAGAGAGCAGGTAAGAAAGCAGATCTTCCACTCAGCAGATGAAGGCTGGCTTTTATGTTCTGTATGTAAGGATAATGAAGTGGGTTTTTTACCCCTTGCGTCCCCATGTGGAATGCTCACAGTCAGAACACAATATGGACAATAATAATTGTATGCAATAACACAGCTTTTTAGTCTGCACAGGTTCAGACTCAAGTGTGAATCACATTATAAATAATAGAATCTAATAAAGCAAGACAGAGCAAAAGAAAACTGAGCTTCTGTCCTGCAGCAAGATCCTGCAAGCTTTTGTCTTAATAAGAGTATACTAGTGCCTATACACACTACCTGAAATATCTCCCCTGGACAGGACCTCTCTAGGGTGATTTCATGAAGCAGAACCTGAAAACTTGTACTGTTTCATGTGTAAATTTGATTTATTATTTCTTTAATATAGCATAAAAAAGCCCAGTCCTTGCTAAGCTAAGAAAATGATATATTCCATAAAGTTGATGGAAGATGAGGCAAAAATTACTAGCACACTGCTAGATTGGAACAAAATACTAAAGGATGTAAAAATAATTACTTTAGAGTTTGTTTGGCAGGACATTCAGAGCAGGATCATTTCACGACTCTGCATTAACTTGTACAGCTATCCAATCTGATTCAAAGGGTGACTTCCTCTCTATTTTCCCTGGATACTGTGATGAATGCCTTTCTACTGCTTTGAAGTGGAATAGCAGAGAATGAAAGCTAGCCATATGTGCCAAGCAAATGAGATTAGTCCATCACCAAGGTATCATTCTTGTCTCTTCTTATTCTTTCTTTCCTTCTCAGTCTCTCTTTGTCTTTTAGAAGATGCATTTATTCTAACATAAATGTTCTCTAAGAGAATTCATCTAACCAGATTGTTGCAGAACTCTGCTGGAAGAAGACAGTGCCTGAATATTTCCAGTTTATTACCAGAGGCAAAAAAGAAGTTCCAGCAACTACTTTGCAGGGGTTACGAAAGGGTGTGTTGTCCACAGAATCAGCAGTCCTCTCTCATGAAGGAGACAACTGCTCTTACCCCAGGATTTCCTATGCCTGAAAACTACACTACTCACACTTTGTCAGAACTATTCCATGCAGTTCAGAAAGACGGATGTGCCAGATGTCTGTATCTGTCAGCAGGTGACTTTTCTCATCGTCTGCAGTATGTGGGGTAAAGAGGGTATCTCAGCACCTGGACCTTCTCGTGGTGTGGGATCCTTGTTAATCTTCTTGTTGGCATGTTCTTATTAACTCACTGTGTGTGCTGACTGCAAAGACACTGCTAAGTCTAGACTTGATTCCATGTTATCTGAATTGTAAGTCCATAGATTATAAAATCAAATGGTGCTGTTTAGTCCTCCCATTTGAGCCACTGAATGTGTAAGACACAAAAACTTCCTTCATTAAATTCTTGCTTAAACAGGAATTAGTCCAGTTACTTAAATGGGCAGGTGAGGCCCCATATTCTGATAAAAGTTATGCAGCATAAATACCCCAAAACAAAAAATCTCAGGAAGTAATTGACATCCACACAGGGAATTCAATCAAGCTGGGAAGATATGGCCACTTCCTGGAAATTCTCAAGAAAATTTCCACATCTAATGATAAAGGACTATTTATATATATTGAAAGGAATGACATGATAAAATACCAGTCATGAAATATCAACACATGTGAAATGATGATTACTTTGAATAAAAAAGTAGCCTGATCACAAATAAGGATGACTGACAGCTGGACTTGATGGTCGTAAGGATCTTTTCTATATTTAAGGATTTTATGATCCTATGAAAGACAAAACATAGCTGCTCATGCTAAAATTTAACTTGCCTGCTTTTCTGATCAGAGTGGCAAAATAGAAGTAATGAGATTTTAGTGTCAGGATTTTGTATGGTCTCTTTAAAACTAGTTATAACAGCACTAAATCTATACAGCAAATTCAGCCCAATAAAAGCTAATTTATTCACTGACCTAAAACTTAAATAATTTCTTTTGCCCACACATTGGTTTCCCATAATCCTACTTGATGCACACCTGTGGTATGTCAGTTGCTGCCATTTCAAAGCGTTAAAAGAAATATGTTTTTCAGACACTTGATTTATAGCACAGCCAAAGTTTCAGTGAGATGCACTTTCCATTGTTCATGGCAGCTCTGCCTGCAAGCACCTGGCAGAACATAGCCTGTGGGAGGGAGGGAGGATCTGGAATGTGGAGCCTGAACATGACTATTAGTATAACAATAGAAACTGCAGAAAATTGTTCCTAGTGGGTTTATTTCAATAGCACTGGAAGCTGTGTGTGTGTGTGTGCATGTGTGTGTGTGTCTTTATCACTGAAGAAACAGTCGGATGCATTTGAAGAGCAGTTTTTAAAAGGCATATTGAAGAAAAGAACTTTCAAATAGGAAACCCTGTTGAAGAAAATCTGCCGAAGAAAATCTGCCAAAGAAAATCTATCTCTAAAATTCTTACGACCAAAACCTAGGCTTGATACGTAGGATTCTCGGAAGAAAAGCCTGCATGCACATTGTAAACAAGCATCTTAAAGGAGTTAACTAATGTTCCAAAATCCTGTCTGGGCACAGGCCTCAGAGCATGGAAGGCAGTTGCAAGCCCTCCTCTGGATCCCTGGTTTCCCATTAGCAGATATGCTAATACAATTTGTCGCTGTCTGAGGGAAAATTGAAGTATTTGTCACTCTCCCTTTCTCAAGTCCTTCTGACTCCTATCACCAGCTAAGCCCTTGCTGTAATGATTGGGGATGGCCAGCAGAAAGTGTGTGAAACTGCTCCTCTCTGAGCCACAGGGGATGGAAGAGCAGTGCAGTAAGGCTCAGGCGTTTAAAGGAGCTCTCCTGCTCCAGTGCTGCAGACCTTCAGACCTGTGAAAGCAAGGTTGTCCCCACACACTGCATGGTCTCTGAAGAAACACTACAATAACCAGCTTAGTAAAACAGAAAATAATGTTTCTGGAAGCCTCACCATGCAAGTCACATGGCTTACGGGGAGAGTTCTTTCTTTGATGTTTGGAGAGGTACCATAAAACAGGACATAACCCAGCTCCATTCCTTCTCAGATTTAATAGTCTAGAAAACTGAAGAGTTATTTGTTATATTAAGCAGTTTTCATTCATCATGAAGTACAAGATGTAAGCAGAGATCCATTAATATTAATGTACATGTACTTAGAAATGAAAAACATATACTGAATGACTACCAACATCATTAGGCAACCAGCAATTTCCTTATTGAGAAATAACGGTAATGAGGCTCTTATTAGATCTCAAACACCACCAGAAATACTTGTGGTGTGTATCCTTCATGTTCACATGTGAGCTGGCAGGCTAGCTGAACCTACAGTTCCGTATGTGCTTCCTTCAATAAGGTCAGTTGCAGCAATGCAATGTATTGCTTATGTGGCTGCCAGGTTTTAATCGAAATGTTGTGAAAAATTTCACTGCCTAGGTCAGACGTTATTTTCCAGTTAAGGAGGGGTTCAAGTCAGTCTCTTACAAAAACCCTCCTGATTTCTTTACATGTCCAGTGTTCTGTTCCTGGAAATTGATTCACCACAGATATGAACTGCTTACTCTAGGTTGACCTCTTCCAAAATCGTCGAGACTCAGGTTCATTTACAGACATTGCCTAAACGTGCATTTTATTAAACTGGGCTCCATTTTATTTGTTTGAAAATAGGCCTTACCAAATCAATAAGACAGGAAGTCTTCATTTTATTGCTTTAGACTAGATACTTAAAGGTCAAATAATATGAACAGTGTTAGGCACATAGCAAAGACAGCAGTAAATGCTACAAACCTCTATACAGATAATCTTTGTGGCCTTTCATGGGAGAAAAAATCAAAGACATCTTTGTATCTTCTCTTCACAAAAAATAAAAATGTTCAACAATGCAATATGAGTTTGGATCTAAAACATTTGCAGTGCTAGTGTACTTGTATGAACATATAAATTAAAGAGAAGACTTCAATTACTATATTTAAGAGGCAGATTGTAAATTATGAGAGTCCTGAATAAACTGTGCGTGTGAGCAGAATTAAAGTAGAAGCTGTAACTCTATAAGATATCTTTATGAAGTAGCTGTAGCCTTAAGAGTTCAGTGCATCAAAGGATTTTCTAATACATGGGTTGAGTCTTTTTTTTATATTTACTTACAATAGACCTGTTAAATATCTCCAGTGTTGTATGTGTGCTCAACAACATAATTATTTCAAATTACATGAGTTTCTGTGTAACAAAACTACATTTTACTAACTACACTGTATTTGGTAAATTAAGGTTATTTCTAAATGGTAACTTTTTGCAGCCTCAAGAAACAAAATATGTAATTGAAATCCTTTGATAAAAATACTAAAGTGGAAAGAAATATACCAGACTAACAATGCAGAATCACTAAGAGTCACACAAAATAAACTGGACAAAAAATTATATTTATTATCCAGTGTTCCTGTTTGTTTACTCAAGAACACTTTGGGAAAGTAAACAAGTAGATTTATGAGAAAAATCTAATTATATTTTGTAATGTAATATATATTAAATAATGTACATAATATATAATATATATTATACATTATATTTCTATAAAATAAATGCTTTGTATGTTGAAACATATAATTTTATTCCTGTTGATATTCAAAGAAAATGGAATTCTGACTTCCACAATTACCAGAGATAGGCGTCCTTCATCCTTTAGTTCATGTAATTTGATAAAATTTAAAACAAAGGCTCAAATTACTAACTTTAATAAAGAAACAGGACAATTCGAAAGAAATTGCAATTATTTTCAAGGGAATTTTTTCCCTCCAAGTAAAGTTTTCAAGTGCAACACTTTGTGGATATAAAGATATTACTTTTTTAGAAATAGAGACACGGAAGGAAAGAGAGGGAGAGACACTCAGAGAGATAGAGAAAAATAATGTGTCTAATTAAGCAGTTTAATGATTTTGCTTCATAATTTTATATTTGATCTAATTATATTTATTTATATTATATTTGCAATTTAATATAAATATATGTATATATATATAATGTAAAGTATAATCATTATAGATCCAAATGCTTCTACCTTTCAAAGCAAGATTGCCATGTTCACCTGAGCTGCATCTATGCCTTTACAGCCTTTCTACTCCATGCTTTATCCAACTTGTCCATAACCCTCCGGCATATTGTAAGCAGGAAATTACAATGTTCCAGTAAATCCAAACTGGCCTGTCTGTTTTTTTCATTTTATCTAGTGTTGTCAAATCTCTTCTGGGGCATCCACATTTTAATCTCTGCCCTGTGCACTAGAAGATGCTCCCATCTGACACTTCGACCTCCTTTCCTGACATATCTCTTGCTGCCAAAGCGTTGCGTCCCTTAAAGGACACTGCTGAGTATCACAAGCCCTAGAGGTGGACCTTGGGCCTTGCAGGCTGCTGAGGACTGCAAGCTGTGGTGGCTAATGGCCAGGCAGAGGACTTTGAGCAACTCTCGCTGTGTCGTGAATGAGTGTTTTAAGGTCCCTTAAAGATTGCAGGAGACCGCCTGAAGAGGGGAGCTCAACAGGGAAGAGCAGAAGCATTTGTTTATACTGACCCCAAAAAAGCCAGCCATCGAGCTTGACCCTATTATTGGATGATAGAGGGACAGGGCTTCTTGTGCAGGGGTCATCCTTGTCCTTAAAAGCATTCAGACCTATCATTTGCCCTAATTCCACAGCCAGAGTTTACTCCATCTGGTCTTTTAACATAACCCTTGTGGCCCTCTGTCCCATGAAGTAGTTACACAAAAATGCCTTCATGGTGTTTGGCTCCAGGGATGTGGCAGAGGTTGCCTTCTATGAGATCCTTCCAAGTTTAAATACAGAAGAGGACTGAAGATTAGGTCAGGGGAAAGTATTTTCCTAATACCTTGATTTTGCTGCAATTTTGTCATGAACCATTGGGATCTCTGTGGAAGTTTCCTGGAATTGTAATAGGAAGAATAATTCAGTTCCTCATTTTAGAGCAGACAGTCTCTGAAATCTTATTCTGTCATTGGACAGTTAGACTGTGTAAATTTCTGTAAATGCTAACTTCATTTACAAGGGCTCAGTGGAAAGGTGCCTGTTCAGGCACTCATGATTCCTCCTTACTGTCAAATTTCAAAGTGTGTTTCATATGAAATAACCTTCCTGTCAATAATAATTTAGAACTGGTATAACAATCAAAAGTATTGTTCTTAGACTGCCTTAATTTTTGCACAGAACTGCAAAGACACGGGGGCATAGTGCAGTACAATGCAGAAGAATCTTTGATCACCCAATGAGGACTGGGAGAAAACAGGCCACTACTACATGCCTAATGCTAGAGGTAATTGGCTCAACATTAAGCCACTACTTCAGTCATATCCGTGTTTCTCTACCTGAAACAGACAAAACCTTCAGCCACAGTACAAGTGTGGGTGCAGGCAGAGAAAGGAAGCTTGGGTGCAGATTCACAGTTAAGAAAACTGGATCAATTAGATGTACGTGCTGCAACTGTAACTTGGTAATAGTTTAAAGCCAGCTGCACCTTCATCATAGAACTGTAGCCTCAGGATGCAAAGCACCTGTCTGCTACAGTCAAATATGTTGCACTGTCTTGCTGTTTGTCTGACATTGCCAGGCTTCCTGCAGCCAGGACAAGTCCAAAATGAAAACATCACACTATTATAAACTTTGGCCTGGTTATGAATCGTTGCTTAATGTAGATCAAACGTGTGATACTATATGATCCATTACAGAATAGTCCCTGTATTAGCAGTCATCAGAATATGGCTTCCCCAAGATCCATATCTGCTCTATGGCAACTCATTAATCTAGACTCAGATGCAAAATAATTGCCTTTGCACAGCTGGATTAATTCCAGCAGGTCTTCTGGAAGCAAAATAAAATTCATCAAGAAAACGGCTGACAGAACCTAAGCCTTGTGACAACAAACTAAGACTCTGAAAATCAGTTATTATTAAATATTTTGCTTTCCAAACCAAGCTTCAGCTGATAATTAAAAATACAAACAGACTTTCCCTTGTGCCCATGGTTCTCAAGTAATTTTTTTACACAAGGTAGGGCCTTAGTTGTTCTTTTCCAAAGGATTTTTATTGCGGTTCTGAATTGGCACTCTTCAGTTTTCATTTGGCTTTTTTATCCCTGGAATAATGGTTTTAAATGCAAATCAAGTGGGCCCTGCTTCTGTGTGATCCTGAGCAGATGCCAGCTGTTTACAAGCACAGGTTGTTTGTTGCAAATGCATGTACGCCATTCTTCAGAGTGCATTTACTTTAGACCTTTATGGGAGATGAGCAGCTTACAAGATGCTAATCAAGGTAGAACTAACTGTCCTTTGCTTTGTCAGCTGCTTCACTGAGGTTCTGCCATTCAAAATTCTTTCCTATTTTACTGGAAGATAAATGGCAGTTATGTCTTACTTGTTGGCTTTGTTTCAGAGGATAAGTTCCTTTCTTTCAGCTGTAGGTGGACTTGAACAGCTAAATACTACCTATGCACTGGCACTTAGGTTGTGGTCTACTTGTTATACGCACTTGAAGGTAATTCAATTTTTTATTACTTCTGTGCTTTCTTCTCTCTACTAGGCAGTGAACATGGAGAAATAGGATAATTTTATTCCCTCTGTGAGAGGAAAACTTGCAGTGAAATGTTAGATTGACAGGTAGAAATGTTTGGTCTTAAGAAATTCAGATTTTATTCTAATGCCATATTTCTAGACAAAGTATATTCAAATGAATAATCATCAAGTATTCAAGCCCTCTAAACGTGAAATATTGAGGAACAGTTATGTGATGTTACACAGACAAGTATTTTATTTCCTCTCTTGTCCCGTCACTGTTGCTAATTTTACTTCTTATAAAAATCATATGCAATTAAACAAAAATACTGCAAGCCTACATCTAAGTGACAGGATTTTTACAAGTGCTAGAATTCTAGTTCATAGAATATGTTCTCAGCAACCATACACTGACATTTTTCAGTGCTATTTTAGTGGGTTTTTTTTAGGACATGTATAGATAAAAATTGCGACATTGAAGATTGTGTGTGCATGTGTGTGTGCACATTTGTGCATGCACAAATCTGTGAGTAAGGAAAGGGAAAGAGAGGAATAAAACAAGAGAGTCACACCTTTAAGTATAAAGACTGAGAAAATAAATGAAGCAAAAATATTTTCTTTAAAATACCACAATAACTTTGATCATCAATATTAATACCAATTTTGACTTCCAGACATTTATCAATGTAAATGCTTCCTTTAACTAAATCTCTTCACGTAGGATTCATGCCAGGAGGTATTTCTAGTACTGGTTATCAGCATGTCTTTTGCCATGCTGAAGAGAAATGAAGCTCTCTTCCTCCACACCCAAGGTTTCTGTCCTCAGTATCCTGGTACCTGACGTGTGGGTGGAAGTTTCAAAATACCAATGCTGCAGAAACTAAATTACATGTAGAATAAGAAATACTGAGCCTTTGAACTTGACATTGAAACATGAAAAAGAATGAAAAAGAAAAGAAATTACACAAGTAAGTATTGAATGTTTGGTTGCATTTCTTTGTAGAGGTAGTCAAGCATTAACCACCTTTGTCTGAAGCAGTAAAACCTCTGTGTAGTCATTACTAGCCAATGTGCAATATCTATTAGTTGTCTGAAGAACTGTCTCTATAACACAGCAAAAAACTTACAAAGTGTTCTTTTGTGGAAGATCCTGCTTTTCCTCAGTAAATGTATTTTAATTTGGAAAACAAACTACAGAAACATTCAAAGTTATCAGCTAAGCAGTAATTATCTCTATAAAATATTCAAAAATGTTTAATAACAAGTAGCCTCATAAGAAAGATATCAAAATCCCACTTTCAGCTCTATATCATCATGGGAAAGAAAAATTAGGTAGCAACACAACGAATTTTTAAGACTAGAGAATAAATCTATGAACTAAGGTTAAGTGAATAACCTTATAAGTCTTTGGAGGGGAATATCCTCCGAAAAAGGCAATGTCTGAATTACTAAAATGCAGCTGTCAGGTTATAGAAGCTAGGAAATAATCTGTAAATGTTGTTGTAAGGGGTCTGGTTTTTTTTTAAAGGCAGCAGAGCATGTATGACCATGTTTACTTGTATTCTTGCGGTCAGTACCAATGAAATTCATGATGAAATGGTTCACAGGACTGTTCAGTGCCTTACAGAAGTGTACTGTGTGAAGTCATTAAGTTAATATGCTGTCTCAAGTACCGTCAACAGTTAGTGATAACTCACAACACATATCTTTCTACAGTGTCAGACATCACAAAAATCTCACTTGAACAACTTTGAGGAAAGCAGAGGTACAGCCTGACTGGTAATTAAGATACAAGACACTTGGGTGTCATTAAAAGCACAGGGGGCTGAAGAGCTATTCATGGTACACATTCATCATCAGGAGTGTTGGAAAGTTACCATGACTTTGATAACTTACAGAGGATAAAGACAGAAGGGAATGAAAAAGGTTTATTGAGCAATAAAGATTAATTCAAAGTTATTGCCATTAAGAAACTCCAGCAGCAACTCTTTTTAACACATATGAAAAAATCATGCATATCTTCATAATCTCTAGATGCAGTTGCAGTAAGAGATGTATTCTTCAGTGATTGCAAAAATTATTTCATATTTTTATGAAACAGCTTTAATATGATGTGTGAGTTAAGAACCTACATTCTGACATTTGCAGAGGAAGAATAGTGTACTTCCATTTGAAACGTGGTATTTAACACAATTATACAGTTTCATTTTATAATTTTTAATTAAAAATATACATAACATATATTATATACTGTATGTATTTTACATACATGTTTTTACCTTCCATGTTTGGTATACAATATATGGTATAAGCAAGTGTAATAACACTTAAATTAACATAGATTATTATGATTAGCATTATGCAAATCACCTATAAATATAAATACATGAAGATAATGTATATATGTACAGTATTAATTGCTTATTAGAACTTGCATGCAAATCCCAATATCTTTACACATACCCACTATTTAAATATTGTTGATGTTTACAAATACTGGTGACATAACCAAACATGCAAAGCAGTTGTACTACAATTTTGGGGAGGGGTTGTTTCTTTATCTCGTATTTTCTTACAAATGGATCTCAGCTGCTCCCTTCTTCGATTTTACTCTGAGGCAATAAATAATTCAGTGTGCTAATTTGACAGATGACTCTCCAGGAGCCTCCTACCATTACTAGCACCATTAGGCCATAATATGCATGATGGGCATAGACCATTCAGCAAATGTCCTTCACTTGTTTACCCCTAAAGAGCTGTGCTCTGCGCAATTAACTAATGAAGCATTATGAGCCTTTTTTCCCCCTTCCCTGCTATTTCAATATATCAATGCAGATTGTCTAAAGGCAAAATATATTTTGTTTTCTTTTGGCAAATGAGTATTTATGTGCAAGCTGTAAACTTGCCTTAAGTTCCACCTCTGTAAATAAAGACAAAATAATAAGATACTGAAAAAGAAAATATTTTTTAATGATTTACACAGAGCAAATATGAGGAATGCATTGTATAGAGATGACAGAAAAACCTGAAGTTAGCTTTAGTATTATGTCAACAGTGAATATATAGTTCAGGGTTTTGTGCCACCTTTGTGCTGGTTATATTCTGGTTAGCTGCAAGAATCAAAAAGGGATCATATTAAAATTGTGAAAAGCAATCAGATAAATAATGGCCAGAAAGTAAGCACATACGATGAATACCAGTATTATGAGGTATATTTTAATCCTATATATACATCACAGCAACCAAATTGTGTTACATATATTTGTAGAAAGAGAAGAAAGAAGAAAATGTTTAATGATAAATAAATTTTAAAAAACATAAAGAGAAAGCTACGAGAGCACCTATTTTTGTTGGTCATCTTATGGCATTGTAGTGTTTGTTCCTTGGCAGATATTAGAGCCACTCTCAGTCCAGCAGAAATGTGCGTATGCACAAACAAATCCACGAGAAAATCTTCCAAACTGTTTTGTATTTTTCCATAACATATGTAGTTAAATACATCATGAAAGATATTTAAAACTGGATTTTTCCCTTAAAGAAAATCTTTATCTCTCTTTAATTTTTTTAATTTAATGTCTCCAGTTTCAAACCTGTATACATCAATTTACTCCTCTTCTTTACTCTTCTCACTCCTCCTTTCTATAGTACATACCAACCTTCATTTCTACATTTCAAAAGAGACTCTACTTTCCGTGGAGAGATAATTTTGTGATATATTCTGAAGTCTTTGGCGTTCTACATTTTTTAACAAAATTTTCATGTTGGAAATTCAATGTAACAACTTTCTTCATATGCTCTGTAAAACAGTTTTCATTTTCTGTTCAAATCTGTTTGTTCTTTCACTCTTTTGCCACTAGCTCTTCTTAGCTTTCGTGAAAACATGTAACTTGTTGCTAATAAATAAACTTTGTTACTGTTTCCTATTCCCAAGGCACTTTTCCCATTTTACACAAAGCCATTTTGGACGAAAAATGTCCTGCCTTGGCTAGTAGGCTATCAGGATGGAGAAGGCGATATAACGAGGTACACCAGGAAACTGGAGTGCTGCATGGGAGGATCCAGCCTGATTCACTTGTACAAATTCCTTCTGCTCAGAGTGCAGAGAAACAGGAGATAAGTTCCGTACGCTTGCCTGTACCCGGGTTTATCTGCCTATCACTACCATAAAAACTATGCAAACAGTCTTTGTAGTATCCTAAGCAGATCTGCTCTTCATTTATGTTGTTCTGTCAATTTGATCAGTGAGAAATAGCACCAGAGGAGAGCAGGTGAGCTGGACTCCAGAGAATGAGGCATTCAGTCCCTTGCAACAGAAGGAAAAGTGGGCTCATCCTCCTCCGGGGATGACCTGGCACACTCAAGACCTACATTTTCTAAGGAGCTGTCATTAAGCAGGACTAGCAAATTAAAGTTTGTTATGTGTTCAAGTGGTCTAGTAATGAGAACTATGCAACAGACTGAAATACATTCCAGTTTTTCCTTATATACTCCCACTTTTTAATGCATATCTGAACTGATCCTCCTTAATCCTCAAAACCTACTAATTTTCAAAGTGTTTGTTCATTTATAGCGTTCACAACCACAAATAAATCTTCTCCATTTCTGTTTAAGGAATTTAGCAACAGTCCACTAGAAATTCTTATTCTCAGAAACAATAGAGTTTATAGCTGATGCTAAGTGCCCTTTTGGGAGATATACACAAATGCTTCTGAGTGCTAAGTATTAATCATGTAAGTGATTAGAAAACATGCAAACAAGCATGTTCATATAAAATTTCCTACTTCCATAAAAATTACTCTCAGTAGCCTGTGGCCATGAGTAACATTTTTAATACCTTGATTAAATTATTAAAATATAATTTTTTTAAAAGTTAGGCATTATTCGAGTTATTTTTATAAGAAAGGTTAGCTTTAATGAAACTATCCGACTTAGGTTAAACAATCTTTTTGCCTGAAATGCAGCATACCATGGCAGGCAGATAGTAATATAAATGGGACACAGGGGATGGAAAAAAACCCCAAACAATTTGCATTGGAAACAAGGGTTATATGGTTGTAGTGTGTGCCCTATTGTGCCAAACAATGGTATTAGCACCCCCTTAGGCCTCATGACGAGCACTGGACATGTGGCTGTAGAAAAAAGAAACTTCTCTCATCCCACTTTCTCCCAGTGGTGCTTTGTTGGTTCACAGCAAGGGTCTGGCTTCGTGTCCTGATCCCACTTTAAGAGGAAGTCCAGCTCAATTCAATTTGCCTTTCCGCCTTTTAGTAGTGAGACAACATACATGTGAGCAAACCCCATGATAATGCAGAACAGATGGGCAGATTTTTGTCTAATTAGATTCTGGACAGCTTGTTTGCTTGTAGTAAATGTGCATATATTTAGAGATTTCACACTTATTATGGAGACAACAGATTAGCCAAAGACAAGGACAGAATGTTTTCGGGGGGTTTCTTCCTGCTTAGCGTAGGTGTAGGTCTACTAAAGAGAGCTATTGGGTAAAATCTACAAGTGTAGTTGAATTGCTTGTTGTTGTCACTCTCTTCTTGGATTGAATGGTCTGTATTTTGAGCCTAGAACATAATGTACCATTACACTTCTTTTTTTGAACAGACCACTAGTAAAATCAAGGCTTCCAAAGTTTGTGCAAATGTATTTCAGTAGTTTGACAATTCATTTCAAATACTGTACAAAAACAATGATTCCAAAGAACATTTTTTTAGTCACTTATAGATAACCTCTTAATACATATTTACTAGTGTGAATTTTTTGTTCCATTAGCATCCTCAAAGCATTTTGAAAGTTTGCTAACAAAGCATTGAATTGCTTTCAGAGACAAATCTTCTTTATCTGTGGTGTCATATTGCCTTATGAACAGAAAACACAAAGTGCAATTTATGCAAAATAATATTGCAAGACAGAAAATATTCTTTATCCAAGGAAATATACGGTATGGCACTCCTATTGAACCTAATAATGTTTCTGTACTTGTTGGTTGTTCACCTAGAATATAGGTTGAAATTACATCAAAATGTATGTTAGAACAAAAAGAAAAAAAAGGCAATTGCTACTTTTAAGCGTACTGTGCTATATATGAGTCTAATTTCCATTCCTTATGCATCTACAAATGATTTTCATCTAAAAGTTGAGTCTAGAGCAAACATGTCAGATATTTCCAATATTAATAATACAATTTAAATATAATTCAAAGAATAGTGGTGTACAGCTGCCCATCATCTTCATAAATCATCTCTTAAGAGCATCACAAATGGGTTCATCCTGTTTTCCCTTCATTTCATGATCTAGATGTGAAGTGGTGATGAGATGAGACTAGCCCTCTTGACATGGATATATTGATGCCATTCATCTCTGTGTCTTGTTTTTCACAGGTGTAAAGCTGGCACAGCACCAACCACCTTATTTCTGGTTAGCTCAGAAATAAGCTCTGTAATACTGAAGTAATGCTGGTCAGAGAGGAAGGGTTACTTTGAAACACAAACTGTTTTCATTTACGATTCTCTTACTGATATGTATTCACTCCCTTACAGTAAGAGACTTGCACATCCCATATGCCAAGTATTTTCTGCATAGGTGTAAGTAAGTATTCTGATTGATGCTTGGATTATGGCTCTATTCTTATCTTGGTTCCCAGGGTTTCCTCAGTGAAGGACCTTGACAGGCCAGGTGGGTGGGCTGCATGTTCCCAATCTCCTGAGGTCTGTAACAGACAGCTGGTGAGTCTGCTGAACACCCTTGGAAACAGTCAGGGGGGCCATGCATCATTTCCAAAGCACCATAACACAGCTTTTAATCCCATTCCCTAATATCTTCTTATAAAGAAGAATATTCCACACAATGGAAGTATTTCTTTGCTTATTATTATAATAATGTTTATTGTTCTAAAGGAGTTAATTTTAGTATAGCACTGAAAAGAAAGACAGTCACAGTTAAACTCATAGTTAAAATCCAATTTCAAGTGCATCATAGATTAGATCTGGAAGTTATGCTGAGAGACAAAAGAGAGAGCAAAAAGAATTAGGAAGATGCTAGAGAATAAAATAGCAAAAATATTGACTAATGTGGTATTTTCACTAACCAAAGCAGGATCCTTTAATAAATTGCAAAATTTTATTATCTTCCACATAAGGGTTGCTCTAGATTAATTTGTAAAGCTGTATTTTACTTGGAACAGATCTGATTTATATCCTTCTGTGAATTGTTCAGCTTGAACAAATTTACCCCGACTTACCAATAAAATGTATTTTTAATCACTTTTGTTAATAGGTAATCAAAATAAACCTTCTAAGCATTTTCCCCTTTTATATGTTTTATTTATTTTAGCTACTATACCTCTTTTTCTTGTGCATTTTGTGTTTAATATTAGTTGGTTTGGATAAGTCTCCTGAGAAAACTCTTCTTGTACTTTGTGTACATGCTTATTTTCTGTTTTACCCTCATGTGACAAAACAAGTTACACTAACTGGCTTTTCAGAACCAGAGATTTAATTACATTTGAGCTTTTTTATTCCTTTGGGATGCTGTTATCAATGCTCGAGTGACCTGAGCATATTACTGCCTGGCTCTTAAATTTTACACTATATTTTTGATTTGCTTAGTTTTTATATTATTAAACCTCCACCTTTAAATCAATTGCTCTTTCGAGTAGTCAGAACATGTCCCCTTCCTCCCAGTGTAACTGGTCTGTGGCTCCACTAGACCAAGCAGGAACATTGTGCTGCTGCAACAATGATCACACTGCCTTTGTGGAAAAAAGGTGTAATTCAGGAACAAACACAGCCTAGCTCTGAGCTTGGGGAAAACACAAGCTGCACTGAGACAAATGTGTGAGCATGAGCTAGAGGAACTCAAAAATACTGGAGAGGGAAAGAAGTAATCAGGAGTTGAATTAAAGAGTCCTTAATTGAGCAGTCTCAGTCGCAACTTGTTTCATATGAGAGACGGTGCTAAGACTTTGAATGCTGGGGGAAACATACAAACACGACAGGTCAGTTAATAAATAATAAACAAAAACCAGGTCCTGATATACTATGAGGGAATCTATGTTTTTTCATCACAACATTAGCCTGGTTCAGATAGAAATGTTATCAGCCCTGGTGTTAGCGTAAGAAAGCCTGATACAGAAAAAACTCATTTACAGCAGGAGGCTCTGGAGTTTCTTTTTAAAATAACCACCCTAATTTTTAATAAAAAATACAGCATTTGTCCTCTGGATCTTATGACAACTGAAGCCTGTAGAAATACTGCAGATTTAGAGGAGCAGAGACACAAAAGGAAAAATACGATATGTTTGTCGACTATACCACGAGTGAACACGTAGTCCAATATAGAGGGTTGTAACTTGCTTCTGGATGGTGCAGCTTTATAGAATTGTATCTCACATTAATCTTATTTTATTTTACTGCTCACAATTAGGAAATTTGCAGCCTTAAACTTGTGAAATTAAAACCATGGATGATTTCTTAATTGTGCAACTCCTCAGTACTCAATTAGCATTGCTCTTCTTTCCCCTAACAACGATGTAATACTGTAATAATGAAAAACAGGGCTTCTTTATTTGCTATGGCCTTGAGGTCAATTATCAATTTATCATTGTGTCCTGCAGGTTTAAAATAAAATAGTCTGTGCAGTGTAACCATTGTACAAAATTGACATTAAGTAGATTCTGCAAGTATGGACTTAATAAAAAATACAAAGAGTGCTGCCTAAAAGGGTTCTACTCCTATAAATTCTATTAGGTTGCCTTCAATATAGGACAGTAGGAAACTGCAAAACTAATTTAAAGGTTTCTTTTTTTCCCTTTTACCATCTTTGTATATTCTGTATGACAATAATCAAGAGACAGCTAAATTAAAAATAGCTTCAATTGTGTTTTGAAGATTTGTTATGATTGCAGACTTAGCTTTGATAATAAAAATGTTGCTATTGCTCTTACGAAATGAAGAATTTAGAGTCTTTATCTTATAACTGTCAAATACTGCTATAAATTAATGAATTCATAAGTCACTGAAAAATTACTTAAATATGTGAAACATTAAAAACATCTTATTTAATTTAGACAACCAGAAAATAATTAATTGGAAATCAAGTTTATTATTTAAGAATACACCTGGTTAAGTTGTTCATTTTTCGCTCACTTAACTGCAACAGCTCCATCCCTCTAAGTTCCAGAATTACCCTTTCTTGGTTCAGCTTTGTTCTAGGAAGGTGAATGGACATGTGCTCATACAAGGGACTTGGAAAAAGCAAATGAAATATTCACTATGTTCCTTGTTCCCATCACTTTGGTGCCACTTTCACAAAGACTTTTTCCCAGAAATATGTTTCAGTCATGTTGGCCAATGAACATTTGTGGGCATTCTCTCTTAACCGTGACATCAAATCTGAGGTCCCATAATTCAGCAGCTAGGTTATTGCTCTGTATTTTCATCCAAAATCTTTCTCATCTTTGCTTGCTCTGGGAAGAAGAATGTAATTTCAGCCTTCTAAATCTTAGGACAATGCCTATTTCCCTCTTGTTTCCCAAGAGCCCAGCAAAACCTGATCATCACCTTGGAGAAGATAAGCACTATGATGTTTGGCTCAGAACCGAACCCTTAGATCTGACCCCACCAGAAATTGCCCTCTGCCCTTCTCCTTTATTGACAAGCCACTGCCATACAATCCACCTTTTCCTCACACACTTGCATTAAATACTCAGGTAGTCATGCACAGACAGCTGTTGTAGTACCACTCCAGCTTTGCCACCAGTGTGATTGTCACTGTGTGTCTCCACCGAACACTGAGCCATACACTAGTGACAGTGTTTTTGTGTGAGAGTTGGGGCTGCTCTCCCAACTCTGTCAGAGTTGAAAGACAGAAAGTAATAGCATATTGTCACGTCCTTCTTTTCCTCTTTCCTATTTTTAATCTTGGACCCAACTTTAATTAATCCTGCTTTCCTCCTACTCTTCTGGGACTCTTTTCGTCCATTATGCTGTGGCTAACTCTGAATAAACTCAACAGTCACACATGTACGAGGAGGTGATGGAAGACAGACAATGCTGAGAAATGGTTTTTCACACCAGACAGGTATCCCCACCATACTCTCATAGATCTAGTTCAAGCCTCTTGTGGCAGCAAGAGCTTGATGTGTATATCAATATTTTCATTCCTGAAACTAAACCAGCAAATATCACAAGAGGAGAGTAATTTTTCAACTGGCGCCTTCTTCTGTGGCAGCACACAGGGTGGCATGACTGAGATACAGACTGTTTAATTGATTAGTGCACTTGAGAGAGGGCTGGGTATGGTCCAGTACAGATCATTCTAAACATTGATAAATTACCACCTTTGTGTGAAACGGTTGAGGTGGGACCACTGCCCTTTGACAAACCAGAAAATGAAATGATTACTATTGGATTCTATTGACTTGTCTGGTTAGAGCAGTTGTGCTTCTTCCCAAAGGTTAATTGGACTTGAACTCAAGAAATTAAGGGGTCAGCTAAGGTCACAGTGACAGCAGGAAAACTTTTAGCTTAGCACTAATAATATTTGTCAGGGAAAGGACATGCTGGAGTTCTTTAGCCATGACTGCTCAGGGATTTACTATAAAAATAAATTATTTGTCTACATTATTATAGAAGCTGTAGGTCTATGTGGTAATAATGCTCGTTAGCATTCTAATTTTCACCAGATACTGTCACTCAAAGATCAAGACTATGACTGTAGGCTCAAGACAATTGAGCCAAACTTGCACAGTTATATCAATGGGGATCACAAAAAAAATTGTTTTAGAAATGTTAAGAAATTCAATGCAAAATGGTCTGGAAAAAAATCTGTGAGTATAGTGTCCGTGGCAAAATTCTAAAACTCTTTACTTTGGGAATTCTTAACTTTGTTATTGTCTTTATTTTGTGTGTTTGATTCTTTCTGATTGTGCAAGTACAGGTTAAGAGTAATTATAGAAATTCACTGATGTTTGGTAGGTAAAAACCCCAAAACCCAATAACCCATCATTAATTAGGAGAGGATTGAGCTCTGTGTTATGTAATGAGGAAAAAACCCCAAAATATCTTCACTACCTTCTTCTGGTTGTTGTAAAGATTGGACTGACCACATGTTCTTTCACATTCTTGAAAGACCTCAACAGGTTGGAGAAATGGGCAAAGAACAATATGAAATTCAAGAGAGGCAAATTCAGGGTCCTGCACGTGGAGAGGAAGAATCCCAGGCACCAGCACAGGCTCGGTGCTGATCTGATGGAAAGCAGTGCAGCAGAGAAGGACCTGGGGGTCCTGGTGGATGACAAGCTATCCATGAGCCGGCAGTGTGTCCTTGGGGCCAAAACAACTTGGGATGCATGAGGAAGAGCATTGCCAGCAGGATGAGGGACATGGTTCTGCCCCTCTACTCAGCCCTGATGAGGCACATCTGGAGCTGTGGCCAGTTCAGGGCTCTCCAGTATGAGGGAGACATGGAACTCCTGGAACGGGTCCAGTGGAAGGTGACAAAGATGGTCAAGAGACTGGAGCATCTCTCTTACGAGGGAATGCTGAGGGAGCTGGGCCTGTTCAGCATCAAGAAGAAACTACTGAGAAGGGACATCATCTATGTCTAAAAGTATCTGAAGGGATGGAATAAATTCTGTCATTCTGTGACATTTTCAAAGTTTCTTAATAATATTATTAACATATGATTCCACACTGTGTACACTCTGTGTATATAGACGGGATATATGCATATATGCAGAGATACACTTCTTTTTCAAAGGCACGATGCATTTTTTATATTTCAAGATAAATAAGCATTAATACTATTTAGTGAAAAGTTAGAATTATATTCAGATGTGATATACATTAATTTTAGTTTATCAGATTAATGGCCCAGATAATTTACTTGATCAGATTTATCCTTAGTAGAAACAGAAGAGAGTATAACTCAGTTTTCTGGTCTTCCCAAGCTGGAATTTGTTAAGGGGCATAGTTTTAAAACTTTTGTCTTGTATATGTGCTACACATAGCTCTAGAACATCATTGTAGATCCAGCTGATTTAGGAAGTGGAGGAAAGATTATGATTGCAACAATAAGTGAGTATGCTTACTGACAGAAAATAAACCTAGATTTTTTGATCATGCACTTGAATACAGATTTTATTGCTTTTATGTATGTGGATTTCATAGGTGACAAGATATGAAACTATATTCTGTAGCTTAGATTGAATGTGGACACTGGTAGTGGCTGGTCTGGTACTGATTATGAACAACTTTTCTAGAAATATGAATGCATGAGAAGAATTAGAGTATTAAGTATCTGTCCCTTACTAACTTACTGCAAAAAAAAAGATTTGTTTTCAATTAATGGTTTTAATGGCTTTTCAACAAATATTTTTCAAATGTGAGAAATTAAGGACCTGCAAAACTGAGTAAATGCAGAGACAATCAAGTCTAAAGACTTTAGGTGAACTTTAGACTAAAGTCTAAAGGTTAGAGAGGCAGCTGCAGGTCCCTCCTATACCTAATCTTTAATAGATCATGTGCAGACCAAAGGAAACCAACTGATTTGGTGAGAAGAGCTCTGTGTCAAAATAAAAAGTGTGTATCTATTTCCTCGAGTAGAAAGGCATGCTGCATGCAAGAAATACAAAAGCAGAGATGGAGCAAGAGAAAATTTTTACACATTCTGAGACACATTCATTTAGGAGCAATATTCCTAGGAAAAAAATTTTAAATAAACAACAAAATCCCACTTTAGCTGTTATGCTCATAGAGCACAGTAAGATCAGCTTCAGCATGGACAAATGAGTCTAACCAAATAATTTATACAGAGAGAATTTTGATATCATTTTTCTACATTGATTCAAAACTAAAAAAATTATCAGAAAATAGTCAACATACAGAAATATTTTTACTCAGTGGACTTTGATTAATCCTTTGGATTTTTATCTAAAATTTCATCTCCCATTATTTCTGAATTAGAAAGCTTGATATAGAGAATTCAATTTAAAAAGTCTTTTAACTGGGATAGCTCTATTGGAGTAGCTATTGTTACTCACTAATATTATATACAATATATCATGAGAAATCATAAAGGGGACTATACAATATCACTTCTGAAGATTCTGTTGTATGACCAGAATCACAGATATATATTATCTGTGTTTTGAATTTTGCTGTTCATAATAATGCACTTCTTATTCAATAAATAAGGCCTTTTTGAGCATACGCAATACTGTAAAACTTTCAGCACCTACCCTTTGACTGTTTGGATGTCATGAGGCAGAAGTTAATTTCTTTAAAGAAGCATACAAAGCGCCTAACCTAGCAGTGGTCTTTGCTGCCCTGAATGAAGCTCTAAAGGTATTCTGTCTACAATATTTATGATGAGATGTCCCGTACAGTTCAGTTTCATTTCTAAAGGGGGAAATAGAAACATATACCTTTTTTTTCCTTCCAACTAGATTATTCACACAAGAAGGTGCTAAACAGCAAGAGAAAAAGTGGACTATATACAGCCTTTTGCTAGCTCTACGTGGCAATGTTAAATTTGACGAAAAAAAAAAGTTTTTTAGTACTTCAGTTCCTGAGTTATAACCTTGCTTTCTCTGTGTTTAGAGAAAAATCAGGTTATGACTATGCAGCGGAAAAGTTACAAAAAGTATTCTTATTATATCACACTGCCTCTGGGTCAGCACTTAATGCAATTTACCTTTAGAAAGAAGTAGAGTTCCTTTAACCTAATTTTCTATTTGTGAAGTGCAGTAAAACCACCCTTTTGGAACTGGTGCATTAAAGAGTGGAGGAAAGTGGAGGAGAAGCAAAGAGAACAAATAATATATTTCTTCCAGTCAAACAGATTAAGAAATTTTACTGTATTTGTTGCTGGTATAATTGGATCCCAGATTAGGAGAAACTTACTGTCTTCAATTAAAATAATGACCGAATTAGTTGGTTTTGTATTTTAGGCACTTTTTGAGTCTTGCTATTAACAGAATGCATTTTTGTCAAGTTTCTTAAGTACTAACACTAGAAAATTTCAAGGTCTATCTATCAGAAATGTGTTCCATTTTCTTAAAATAAACTCAAAGTCTTACTCTCATATTTTTCTGAGTAATATATTTTCAACACAAATTTGCTTAAGGCTGTAACTTGTCAGTGTAAAACAGCATATTACATCATATAAACGGCAGCTAGTGAGCAAATTATGTCTCTTGATGGCATTTTATGAGATAAAATTAGTTTGCATGCACATAGAAAAAAATCATCTGTTTATAGTTTAAATAGTTCTGCAAATCTCCCACATGCAACAACAAAAAGTCATTGGCTCTAAGCTATGTACAGTCTACTTGTAAAAGCGTGCTTGAATTAAAAAAGAAGATAAAACAATTATAGCAGATTGTGAGTATTCTGCTCATGTATACAATATATTTTTCTGAGTGAAGCCCTATTTCTAGTAATGAATAGTAATGACCTATGTGTGTATATATTTAATTAATATGCCTTCTGTTATTGTCATCATTTGATAAAAAAAGGAGTCTTCACTGTAAAAGAATTTTTCTTCTTTCTTCATAACAAAGATTTTGAGATTATTTTTAGGAAGTAACCTCCTTATTTGCATCTTTTCACTTCTATGTATCTTGTCTTGTACATTCCTGTTACCTCAGACTTTCCTGACTGTTGCTCTCATCTTCAGTCTCAGGTACAGGCACATGAAAACTGTGTTGTTCCACCTAGTTTCAGTTTGTCCCTTCAGAATAAACTGAATGAAACTGCTTTATCAAGGATTAAGTAGCCAGAAATAAAAGCTAAATACAGATTTTAATCCTATTTTTCTTGGCATGTCTTTGGACATCTTTTATAATTTTGACTTTGCAATCAAATTACCAAGTCTCAGCCTTAGGTTAATTTTCATTAAGAAATTCTATTACCACTTACAAGACACCAAGATGCAATGCTAAAATTGTTTAAAAACTGTATGTCAATATCTAGCTGTAGCCATGGACAATTTAGAACAGTAAGTACAGGTATATGTACCCATTGTATGCAAAGTACCCATTTAAAATGCTTCATGAATTATTTTTAAATTAGCATGAAATTAAATGTACTGTAGAGAAAACTAAAATGCAGCTGTGGTGCCATATCAAAACCACAAGGAAAGACAACTCTTCTGTACATTTAGTGGGACAGGTTGTCCCAGCATGCCATTCCTAGCCTAGTCACAAGGAATTCAGTGGAGGATCTTGGGGTTTCCTTTCCACTGAGGAGCCCAGGACTGGTTGAAGCACACACAAGGGTTAGGCCTGTGCTACATCCTGGTACACTGCAAACTGGAAACAGGAAACTGCAGCAACCTCTTTGCCTTGATATGTATAGTAAATATCACTTCAATGATATCATGAATATATGCCAGAAAAAAGAGAGAAATAACTGAGTCCATTCTGATAATATTGTAGGTTTATTCTTTCATGTTGCTGAAGAGATTTAATGCTGTTTTTATAATCCTTGATTCAAAAAAGACAAGATGAAAGCAATAAGAGTCTGCTTCTCTCTATGCACATATAAAAATGTATTGGCTCCCATCGTTTACTCAAGCAAAAAGACAAATTCTTGCTTGAATGATTTGCTGTAGTCAAGATATTAGTGACAATTTATGAGCTAATCTTAACAGAACTGAAAATATTCTTACAGGTGAATTTCAATCAGCCTGATAAAGCATATGTAGTTGTATAATTTGTCTTCTTTCTAATTTCTTTACTGGTTTAGTTGGATAGTTTCCCTCTCTACCTACAGCTAAAATCCAGTATTTGGAGCAGTTATTTTTATACAGCTCAGTAAATATTTTATTGCCCTTGCATAACATCCATCTGAATGAGTTATTTCTAATCAGGTTTAAAATGTAAAAGCATTTCAGGCTGAATTTTTTAAAAGTCTCTAGATGCTAGATGTATGTGTCATGCGTAATGTTACTGAACTCCAGCCTGAAGTGGGGCTTCTTATGAGCCAGTGAAATGCTAAAATTGAAGGAAAACCCACTACTACAGCTACATGGATCCAGACTTTTTGTTGAGGAAGTCTAGGAGGCTCCAGTGCTGGATTGGCAAATCTCATGTCTATGACAATAGCTACCCCAGCAGCTGTGTGAGGAGAAGAATGGATGGGATCTTGAGCACTTTGGTGCTTCCCTGTGCTGCTCTGCCAGTGGTGCCTTAGAGTCGATTTGTCTGCTGGAGCACAATGTGACTGTCTGCTTCATGCTTTCTTATTTATTTCTAGACCTGGCTCCAGAACTCTTTGGGAGGTAGACAGACTAGCAATCTTTCTTGCTGCTGAATCCATCTTGTCACTCACCATGAAAATCTCTTAAAGGTTATATTCCTCAGTACTTGCTTCTTTTGCCCTGCAAGGAAGGAGAGACAAGGAACATGATTCTGTGTGTATCTTCCCATGGGTTCAATTGAAATTGAGAAATCATTTTTACAAATTCTGAAACAATCTGTTATTTTCATATTCCCATTTTCCACAATCAGAACACTTCTTGAAAACTATGAATAGTGAATATTGGTTTTTGAATTCATTTATACAGTTGTGTTGTTTGAATATTGTGCTCAGGTTGGACCAAGGTTGATGAATTTTTTGAAGCATGAGAGATGGTACATATAGATTCATAACTGTCTAAGCAAAATACTGACGAGATTGTTAAACTCGAATAAAAGTTAGATTTTATCAACATTCTAAGTATTTTTCTACAGAGTTTAACATTTAGTAAACCCCACAAAAAAATTATTATGTATCACTGCACTCAAAATTCTTATGAATATCAGGTCACTTGTTAAAAAATCAGTGTAAATTTTTGAAATCTTGGCTTAGAATAAATAAAATACAAACTAGGTTTGCTTACTCAGGGCCAAAGCCTACTCCAGTCGTTTCTTTTTAGAATAAAAACTTCTGTGGAGTATAAACGTCCCTCTCCTGTTGCAACAAAACAAGTTACTGTCCAAATTACTGGAATAGTTATGAACGATTCACTGGTGCTAAGCCCTATTCTTCTTGAGAAAGGGCTTGCAAACTTAGATATCATGTATATTCCTGAGTGGTACCTCTAAAAAAATTTGTGGGTTTTAATCTCTTTTCACCCTGTCCAGAGGTTTGTTGCCTTTACTCTTACTGGTAGAGCTATATTAAAAGTTAAAAGCTATATTAATTTTTTTTTTTCGATGTCACTTCAGCACCCCCATGGCAGTGCACTTCTTGCAGTGCTGCCTGTTTTGGTGTCAGCCATACCATTCCCTTCTCAAGCAGGAAGAGGCAGACAGAGCTGGCAGGAGGGACAGAGGATGCTTCTTTTTTGCTCTGTCTTCCTCCAGTGCCATGTGCAATCAGATTTGTGGCATGTCACTTCAATCTGTCAGCATCCCCTTAGTGCTACTCAGTCACCCGTAAGGAAATACCTTGTGTGTTGGCAGAGGATGTTCTTTAACAACACCCAGTCGCTCAGTCAAGCAGGCTAAAAGGGGCAGCAGACAGCACCTTCACACCAGTGTATGCTAACTGAGCTCTCTGTCGATGTGTCTTGACCTCATAAGAAGACACAGCAAAAAGGCCTGGGTGGAGAGCAGAGAAAGGCTACTCTTGCCTTGTCTGCTAAAAATGGCAGGTTCCTTTACTCCACTCAGTCAGAAACAAACATTTTATACGTCTGTGGGTGTTCACATGAGGTTTTTTATATATAGATATATAGAGAAAGATCTATATAAACAAAACTACACACACAATTTCTTTTTTGCAGTATAGGAATGTAACCACTAGATGACACCAAGAGATAGTTCCTATAGACCTGATTTTTTGTTCTTTATTCATCTGTCTGTTCAAAAGGCGACATTCTTGCTGAGATTGTAATTAAGATTACAGAGGTACGCAAATTAAGTCATCTAGCAATTATTAATAGTTACCTTACTTTAATATTATCAATTACTGTCCTAGAGTGCAAAGAGCTTAGAATTTATGATCATTTGGACAGTGGATCTCAAACATTACCTCTCCTTCCCTGCTGTGGATATCTTTAATTGTCTGCTGCAGAAGCATCGTTTGTATTTCCAGAGCCAAGAGTCTGCTGGTGCTCCTGCAGCAAACTTTCCTGTTGCAGTGGTTTGCTATTCATGTCTGAGAATCCACGAAAGTTGAAAACTCATTAAGTCTTGCTGCAAGATTATGTCTTTATACCAGGACAGAATTAACTGTTTTGCTTTACTCTGTTACTTTTATTATTCTTTTGAAATAAACTAAAACCATGGGTTTTGATAACAACAACTGTTTCCCCTTTCTTGAAAGAATGTAAACATTTATAATTTGATATGAATTTTTGAGATTTAGGTTTTGGTCATGGAAAAGAAGAAGCAGGGTAAAATTCTAGTTTTAGGTTATTTTATTAATAAACAGTTACACTACCAGATAAACAACAACAACTAAAATGTATAAATATCCAAGGCCAACAGGTCTGCATGGATCTTACATTATACAAAAAGGCTGAAATTTCTAAGTGGTGGACAGAAATTTATTCCCATATGTCTAAGTTCATAAAAGCACCACAGTATTTGTCATGTCACCTCCAAATACCAATTAGACATAGACCCTGCTTGAAAATAGTGAGAATTAGTTTGGCCATGAAAAAATAAGCAGATCTTAAGCAAACAATGCTCTTCAAAGATTTTTAGCCATTCTTACCTCCTTCTCCCCATCCTCAGGTATTAACATAACTAAGTGATAACATTTTTACTGAAAGGAATAATTCATAAATATTCACTGGCTTGCAACAACAAAAAAACTGGATGACTGGAGTAGAATAGTTTTTGCTCTATGAGTGTGTTACAAGTATACCCATGTGTTTGATACACTTTAATATTACTGCTTAGAAAAACTTCAGCAATTCCCCACTGTGTCTATTGTGGCCATCATTGCAGTGACAGTAAATGGAAGTACTTATGAGGAACTTGCCAGTGAACTCTACACAAACAAGCAAAACCAGGGAATACAACAAAAAACTTCTATTGAGCCACATCCCCAGTTATTGGTTTTCTTAACAGTGATTGGTATTTTTAAGCGTTTTTCTGATGAGGCACTAAATTTAAATGTCACGGATGAAACCTCTCGCTCATAGCTTGCCTGAGTGGTTCGAAGTGGTTGCCATCATCCCTGCTCTGTGACACAGCATGAGCTGGGAGGTGCACGAGTACCCACCCTGCGTTTTGCCCCTGCTCCAGAGACAACTGCTCAAATTTCTGAGTGCTGGAGAGGAACCCACCACCTGGTCGAGATCAGGAGCTACTGGGAGGCACCCACTCTCTGTAGGTTCATGGCCCTGCAGAAATCACGGTGCCAACCACAGCATGAATATAAGTGCTGGTGTGAGGTGAGAAGCCTGCCAAGGCTGACTCCTGGTAAAGTGAAAATAATAAATCAGTGAGTGTATGAAAAGCAGTCATTGTGTAAAGAAACTATAAAGGTTGTAAGGAGGGATCACATGCCTGTTGTATAGGACAGAAGAAATGAACTCTTATTGTAACCCGAGGAACTTGGGGATGTGATTTCTGAGAACACACACAACCCACCATAAGCTTTGGTAATACAATTAAGAAAGACTTTGTTGTCCAATGACTTCATGGAAGTGTGCAAGGTTTGCACAATGTCTTAAGATTCTTCAAGATAAAGTGACGAATTCCTGTGAAATATAATTTCTATGTAATTGTTACGGTGATTAGTACAGGGGCTCTGCAACTATTACTTTGCAAGTACTTGAATAGAAAAATTGACACTTTCATTCCCTTTCTATAGATAAGACAGACTTTACCTGAACTTTGCTTTTTTGAGAGGGTTGGTTTGCTTGGGTTTTTTTTAGAAACCACATGGAAATACTTCCTGTAAAAAAGTCTTGGAGGTTATGTTTTTCAAACAAATAGAATGCATATCATAATTGTTTGATGTTTGATTTTTATTCCACATCTGAAAAACAGATCCCATTTTTATGTGGAACAATGACAATTGTCAGTGAAAGCACCACGTACTCTGTTTGACTCTCTGTTGTTAAAAATCCAACTTGTTTTGCCCCCAGCAGTTTTACAGGCGGTTCAAATTGCCTCATAAAACTCTAATGGTTTTCCTCATACACAATGTGTATTGTGTGACAGGCACAGAAAACACATCTTATCACAGTTTGTGCTAGGTAAAATACGCATCCAACTGGATCACTGGTCCACCTTCAACAATATTTAATTTTAAAATAGCTCAGAACAATACACTCTCAAGTAATACACTTTTTTGAATTTTGGCCATTTAAAAGTAAAGCAGTGCCATGTTAATGTGTATTAAAACTTTCCTATCTTCTGTTACATCATTGATGGAAAAATTTTAACAACCTAAGAAAATATTTAGAAAATATTAACAAAGTATATATCACAAATCATTTTTGGCAGAGGTCTTATTTTCAGAGAGAAATAAAGGTCTTTATTTTGGGGGATCTTTACACACAAGGAGCAGCATTAAAATACTTATATATTATGTTCAGGAGGAATGCATAGGCCATGACATTTTCTAACACCTTGTAATCAATGTAGAAGAGATGCAGAGATGAGAATTGTCCCAGATTATCTGACTATTTTACTTTCTAAATATGTTAAATAAGTGCTGCTATCAATAATTTAAAGTGTGCAAAATATGAAAGTTATTTCTCAGAAATCAAGATATCTGCTAAGAAGTCATGAAGTTTCTTGTAGTGTTATTAATCATATTTGCCAGATTCTCTTCATCTACTATCCAGTTTTCATTTTAAAGGACATTGATTTCACAATTTCAATATTTTTTGCAGAATTGTAAGGTTTATGCATCTTTTTTAAATCTTATCAGTTCAGCAGCTGTGACTGTTAAATATGTAATGTAAAACACAAAATCCTGATGCAAGATTTGGCTCACTGGAGTGAAAAGCATTTTTAGAAGTTTGTATGGGAGCTGCAACATCTAGGGTACGATTAATTAATTTTAGAAGGCTAAGGGGATTTTAGTTTAGTTTTGTCTTTTAATTCTTTTAAATTGCCTTGATGTCCTGCAGAATCATTCAGTCACATCAGCTTCACCCTGTGTGGGGTTGGCTGCTCCCTTTCACTGTCTAAGAAAAAAATTACAAATACAGACATACAGTTGCTCATACAAGAGTTGTAGCTCCAAAATGGACACATTGTGGTTACCCTTAGACTCAAATGTTTAGGCAGAATTGACTTCCAAAAACCATGTGGCACATAATATTTGGCAAAATATTAATAGACGTAGTTGTAGTATTAATGATGTTAGACATTATCATTAATAATTATTATCATCATTATAGCTGTGGATAGTCAAAGAATACAAGCAATGCAAGATTCATGGAGACAAATAATATATTTTTTATGAGCCAGCTAATACAGTTTGAAAAAATAAACCAGGACACACAAGCCTTTGACAGACCTGAAATAGAAGGCACAAACTTCAAAGGTGACCTGGGTTTATCTTGACCATATTTTGTAATAGCACCTACAGACAGACATAGTGGAGATCCATTGTTCAAAGCACTGTACAAATAGAAAATAAGAGACAGTTCCTGCTCCACTGAGTTCACAAGCCAAACACTGGGCTGGGGGAAAGCAGGAAGGCAAACAGACATACAAAGGTTAAGCTTTAACAGCTCAGTAACAGAACTAGAAAGGAACTTGCATCTCCTGGTCTGCAATGTAGGCCCAAATTGCCCAGAACACATTTGAAAGGCAAATGGCAATTTGTATCTCCTCTCTCATAACCCTTCACCATAGAAACTTATATGTTAGAAGGTCAAGACGGACCCTATGTGTGTCAGTGCCTGGGGCCTGCTTCTGCAAATTACTAGTCTGAGCTGCAAAATTATGACCCTGCAAACTCATGGAAATTCAGTAGCGGAAATCCACTGGTGGAAACACAGCAAGCCCCATGGCAAAGAAACAACTGATGGGATAAAGCCCTTTATCTGGAGTTTCTTATTTTACTTCATTTTACAAACACGTATCTTAGCTCTGAAAGGGACACTTAGCCAGCATTTTTACTTATTGATTATTAATAGCTAATTTAAGATTAGCAATTTGTGGTGACTTGATATATCAGAAAGTAGGTTAAAAATGCTGTAATGATCTAATTTCCTTTTTCCTCTCATTTTTCTGATAAAAATATTTTATTTTTTTCCCCATTTACAGGTGCAGAATTAAAGAACATGTTCACTCACTATATTATTGATGCACTTAAGTGAAGTGTTCCAAAGCATATAATTACCGTGTAGGTTTATGGCCCTGAAGTAGATTGGGATAGTGGTGCTGCATATCCATGATTTGAAGGACATACAGTGATGATTATAGAGGCAGTACTCTACATCCATTCCAGCCCTTTTGTGTTTAGCTGGTTGCCATGGCAAATAATTGGATAGAATTTAAGCCACTTTCTTCCAAGTGGGAAATTCATAATTTTACCCTTCACATAATTTTGAACATACTTTTAAAGATTCTTAAAGTTTATGCAGGAATGGAATACAGACTTGGAAGAGAAAAAAAATAGATTTCTATACAAGGAAAGACAGTTCGTTTGGAGATTTCTTTATTTCTTCTTTTTTTTCAGTCCTGAAGATTCAGTTTTCTTAACATGATATTGCAAAATTTGAGCCTAGTGAAAAGCAAAAAGATTTAAACCCAAAGGGATAGGATATATGAAAGTGAATGATCAAATACAGCTTACTTTAGCAATTGGTATCAAATAGAAACCGATGGGTAATTTCATGCAGTCAATTTCCCAAATGTATTTAGCTCAAACCTTTTTAAAGCTTTGAAAACGTTGGTCATATTGTGTTTATGGTTCATGGTAAGCATCTTTCATATCCTTATTTTTCAATTTGTTTCTTTTTCTGAGGACATAAATAAACTTTTGGAAAGATCTGCTGTGATTTCATATCAGTGCCTGATATATGCCACCCTGACTCATTTTGGGGTTTATTATCTTATAGACTGCACAATCAGCTGCAAAGCCTCAGCAAGCATTTCACAACACATGGCAATCATGGAAAAGACACACCTCCTCTCTGCTCACAGTAATGTTTTACAGGGGGGTTTTCTGGAGATACGCAGAACACAAACGTGTCTTGTCCCATTGCATTAGTCCGGAGCCTGGCAGGACCACTGCTGCCTTCTTGCCTTTAAGGCAAGCAGTACTCTAAGGGAGCAAGAAAGTACAAGAGTTGGTATAACATGTATGCATGGGGAAGGCCATGGCTGATTCACCTCATTTCCCTTAGAAAGATAATTTGTACCTAGTGTTTCAGAGAAACATCACTCCTAAAATAAGCAACTTGGACGTTAAAGAAGGAGGTGACTTTGGTCCCTGTGCAGAGGGTCATATCTTGCCTACATTTTCTGTGACTGAGATAGGTAGAAAGAGTAACTCCAGAGACCTTCAGAATGACACCTATATTTTCGTTGGTTAGAGAGGAAACCTAAGCCCTACTTTACTTGTTCATATGTTTAAACCTTAAACGTAACCATTTTCCTTAAAGATACTTAGTGACCTGGACTGTGACGATGCTTGTGATGTGGGCACCAGAGCATATGCCTGATCTTTCTAATTTTTATCATTTTTCATAATAATAGTTGTATGCCTTGTGATCACAAAAATTAGAACATTACTTTCATGCTTTGATTTGTATTTCTACATTCCAAACTTCCTAACAAACTAGATTGCGGTTTTGCTGCTCCCGTGACAGAAGTATCCAATCCAAGATTCAAAAATTAAATACTGACACTGAGTAAGCCTGGTTAATTTAAGAACTACATTAATAGAAAGATTGGGGATTTAAAGCTAGTTCTAATCAGCAGGGTTATTTCTCTAATTTGCCTTTTTACAATCTTGATTCAGTATTAAAACTGAGTAGCAGGGTTTTATTTTAAATTTGGCAATGCTGAACACATACTGTAGGATATAAAAAGAGGAGGTCTGTTTTCCAAATGCATTCACCAGTATTTTTTCAGGGATTTTTGGGTTTTTGTTTTGGTTTTCTCTTTTTTCTTTTTTGTTTTTTTGTTCATTGGGGTTTTTTTTGTTTGTTTGTTTATTTGTGGGGGGATTTTTCATTTGGTGTTTTTTTGCAAATGTTTTTCTGAAAATTTTATCCTTTACTGAAAGATTTGGCATTCAGTCACTGATTATTTGTAGTACTGTATTTCTATCTACAAGCTGGCATACTTTTTCAGAGTGAAAATTAGTAGTGAATTAATTTTTAAAATTATGACCTGTCTACAATCTAAAATAAAGAGAGCTTCTAGGTCACTTGTGAATTAATCAACTTTGGGGATCCTCTTTGGGTCTCTTTTGTATGGTGATGACGATCCACATTTTCTTTTCTTCTACCTAGCTCCAAGTACCTGGCAACAAATTTGTTGTACCTGCATGTCTTTGATAAGGACCCTTGACTGCTATAAAATTTGTTATGTGGAGAAAACCAAAAAGAAAATCTGGAGTACCCTTTGGCCTCTCAGTAAAATGTTTTTTTAATGAGTTTTGAATTTGTATGTTGCTGCCTCTCTGAAGATATATTGCAGTTCAATGCAGCGTAGGCCATTGTAGCCTCTTTTTGTTGAGCAGGAGAACTATGACTATTTCCTGTAAACAGATATTGTGGCATCTTTAAACACTAATTGAGATAACTTAAAATCCAATTTGTTAACAGCGTTTTTATTACTCAGAGACAGTGGTGACTAAAGGATATTACCTTAAATGAACAAGAACACTAGTATTCTTCCTGAAGAAATGTGGAAGTAGCAAAAAGTGTGTTATCCTAATAAAAAATTCTACATGTAAATGTCTAGAAGGAGAGGCATTCTTAAAATTTTTGGTAGAGATTGAAGAACAACATACTGAAGAGGATCTACAGGATGAGATGGCGAAAAGAAAATATCAATACTCCCACTAGTAACAAACTAAACCCCTGTGTGAATGATAGAGCAGGTGGTCTGGGATGGATAAGGCAGCTAGACTAGCAGTGCCTAGTCATCTTATGGATCTCTCTCTTCTGAGCAGTTTAGGAAAGGTTGTTTCATTTCTTACCACTTGCATCAAGTGCTGCCACAGATCAAGAGAGGATGTCAAGGGAGGTCAGCTGTGTCCGCACCACAAAAAACTACTCTAAAAGTTCCCAGTATTTTCAGTACCATCATAACAAGCAAATAATTGCATTTACAGTTCATGTCAAGGGGAAAACCTGGGAGTCAGGAGTAGGAGGCTCACCTATGTACATGAAAGTACATAGAGGAGAAACAGAAAAAAAAAAGACAAACTACTGATAAGTGGCACCTCAACTCTACATAGTGGACAAATTCTAGATTGAACTAGAAGCTGGACATACACTTCAAAAGGAATTGCCTAGGCAAGTCACTGAATTTCCTAGCAGCATAAACCTGTAGGTACAAAATATGGGGGTGAATCTCCTCTGTCAAAATTTAGGAAACATGGCAACATCTGGTCATAGTGACATCTTAGGCCACTGAAATGTTTTATTCCACATGCCCAAGCAAAGAGTGACTGTGCTGATTGGGAAGATCTCTCTTTTCCCCAGCCAGTTCAACAGCAGCCAAGTAACATCTCTTGCTCTGCATCTCTCTGTCTACCTGTTTTAAGCCTGGACAGACCTCACCTACATCTTTTGCTTTTTGTTGTTGTTGCTGAGGAAATTAAGAATTGGTGTGATATTCCAGCCCCTTTGTGCCCACAGCTGATCTCAATTTGCTCTCAGACACCTCTTGCTTAGGTTCTGCTGCATTGCAGATTGTGAGGCCCAGAAACATTGACCACTGTATCTCTTTTGCAAGTATTAGAAAAGATGCTGAGGTATATTTGGATTTAAATTATGAACAATGTATGAAAGTCCAGTATGAAAGCCATTTACTCTCTTTCCATTAGAATTTATTTAAATTGGATGGTTTATCTAATTATTGAAGAGTAAATTAGTCCCCCAAAATCACAAGGAACTCTTACAAACTCTTTTTTGCCTTCATAGATTGTGTTTGTCATATGATATGGGAGTTCTTAGGATCACTTCTATCTAAGATAGTTTTTTCAGAATAATAATTTTTAGAAAACAGATTTTACAATTTTTTAAAAATAAAAACTTGATTCACAATAGGAAGATACTTTATGCTAAACTATATTTTATCATATTTACTTAACCAAAAAAATGCTATTGTTTAATCTAGCCTTCCTTTTTTATGTAATTTATTTTATATACAATAATTTATAATTTTATAATAATTTATTTTATTTTATTTGGATTACAATGAGTTTTCTTATGACAATCAACATATCTACAGGTTTCAACAGATGGTTCAAAATATCTGAGCTACCTGTTAGTGCAAGCCTGGAAACGAATGAATTCTCAGTATTGTCTTAAAGCACTGAAAAAAACCTTTTCATCTCACACAATATTTACAACTTGCAGCAATACACCTTTATTTCTGTTGGCTTCTTCAATACAGGCAAAATACAATATAAAGCAAAAGTAACACAATCCATAGTGCAAGTAGTTTATTAAACAATGCATGAGTCCCGGTGTAAAGCAGCAAAGTTGAATCTACTTGGTTGGCAAATGCACCACAGAACAAAGTGGATCACATCTACCTGTATTGTATATTTTTTCTCACCTATGTTAGATGGAGTCTGAGTGATGGTGTAAAAACAGAAAAAATGCTGGAGTCTCATTCTGGGGAATTCATCCAAGTTTTATAGTCACAAAATTACTGATGTGAAACTTCCTTTGGATAAAAATAATACATATGCTCAGAGTCAATAATTTTCTCTGAGTATAATTCAGAAGTCCGAAAGAGCCTTGTCCTCTTCCTGCACAGTATGTCATACTCAGGCCGGAAAACCTATGGTCTTTGGTGACTAATTCCCAGACTCTCACCTCATATATCTGAGCTCAGCATAGACAAGTGGGGAAATTGCTGGATTGATGGGTCAAAGCCAGTGGTGTGAGGTCTGAGAAGGCCAAGTGCCAGGTCCTACACTTCAGTCACAACAATCCCATGCTGCACCAGAGACTTGGGGCTGGAAAGTTGCTTAGCAGAAAAGCACCTCAGAGTGCTGGTCAACAGCAGCTGAACATGAGCCAGGGTGTGCCCAGGTGGCCAAGCAGGCCAATGGCATCCTGGCCTGGATCAGCAATAGTGTGGCCAGCAGGAGCAGGGCAGGGATTGTCCCCCTGTACTCAGCACTGGTGAGGCCACACCTGGAGTGCTGTGTCCAGCTCTGGGCCCCTCACTCCAAGAAAGACACTGAGGGGCTGGAGTGAGTCCAGAGAAGGGCAATGGAGCTGGGAAAGGGTCTGGAGCACAAGTCCTGTGAGGAGCTGGGGATGTTTGGCCTGGAGAAAAGGAGGCGCAGGGGAGACCTTATCACTCTACACATCTGCCTGAGAGTAGCCAAGTGGGGGTTGGTCTCTTCTCCCTGTCAGTCAGTGACAGAATGAGAGGACAAGGCCTTGAGCTGCACCATGGGAGGTTGAGGTTGGACATAAGGAGGAATTTCATCATGGAAATTGGTGTTAAACATTTGAATAGACTGTCCAGGAAGGTGGTAGAGTCATCGTCCCTGGAGATGTCCAGCAAATGACTGGCACTTAGTGCTAGGGTTTAGTTGACAAGGTGGTGATTAGTCAGTGGTTGGAATGGATGATCTTAAGGGTCTTTTCCAACATAAATGATTCTGTGATTCTGTGATTCTATGTGCGTGGCTTGGGCTCTAGAGATAAAACCTGAGCACCCTAACTGAAGATACTAGCTTTGCTGAAACACAGGCTGAAAATGTTTGTGCAGCCTGTAAATGTAAGTTAATCTGCATGTTGATCCAAGGGGTATGTTTTGCTTCAGAAATGCCATGTTTCTACGGCTTCAGATATTTTTTCCACAATTTTGTGTAGGTTGAAGGCTCTAATATTTAACACAGACATCTCATTTGTTTCCAAGAGATGCCTTCAGAGTCAATCTCAGGAATATAATCTTCTAAGCCTCCTCCTGGGGTAGTGTAACTTGTCCATCATTCCTTATTTCAGCCTTTGGTTACAACCAGATTTGTGCTCTGCTGCCTGCAATTGAAAGCTAGACAAATGTTCCTTTTGAGGGATTATGTAGATGTTGAGTTAGTTGTTTATGTTTTTTTCCTATAATGAAATAACCAGAGAGAATTTATTTTAGTTAAAAATTCATAATTTGTAAGTACTAAATCACCCTTTAAGTTATTCTGTAACATTCTAGAAGACAGCCACGTAAAAAAACAACACTGACAAAACAGGTGTGCATTAAATAGGTGTGCATTAAATACACATCCCAGCAAGTATGACATATTTGTAGTCTTAAAGATGCATAAAGAAGGTTTCTTGGCCATGTCTCTTTTCTTATACAAAGACTGTAAATGGAGTAGAAAGTACTTGTCATGCATTTCCTGTCATAAGGAAAATGCCCCAAGTCCGTAGGAAGAGTGGATACATCTTTGCTGTTCCAGAGGAGAACAACATCCCATCTACCCATAGCTATCACTGCACTAGACAGGTCCCATGAGGGGCAATACAGGGCAAGGTCATGCTGTATTTGGTTATCATCATCTTCACGGAAATTCGGACTGCAGACTGCCTCAAGCACAGCCTGGTGCCTGCAGAGAGGAAGAACAGGGAGCTGGATATGCATCCTTGGGTAAGTCATCTCTTACATTGTGCTCAGGCACTGAGTAGAGATGTGTCTCACTGTGGGCTCTTATCTCTGTTTTGTTTCTTTTGAATGAGAAAAAACATTATAAAAGTATTTCGGGAATTCTAGCTACCATCTGACATTCTTTCTTATATATGTTTCATTTCATTATGTCATGTACTCTTGCCAGGGAACAGTGTGATGAACATGTATCCAGTATTGAAGCAATTTTCAGGGCAAAACTCTCTCTGCCCTGCCTGTCTGAGCTGAAAAATATCACATGACACTGGGTTCCAGTTTCTATCTCACTGCAAATCTATATCCTCTATGCCTGGACAGATTAGCAGGCCAAGAAGCAATGTCATAAGAAACAGGCAACAAACACATTTTCACATTCATAGCATATCAGGTTGAACAGGACCTCAAGGATCATCTGTTCAAGTTTTCCTGCTAAAACCACTGTCTATGCAAGACGACTCAGCACCCTGTTGCACTGGGGAATCCGCCACTTCTCTTGGGAGTGTTCTTATTGTGAAAAATTTTCCTTGTGTCTAACCAGAATCTCCACAGGATTAACTTGTACGCTTTAGCCCTCATCTTCTTTATGTGGCTCCTTAGATAAAGGGAGCCTAGGCAGCCTCCATCTCCTTTATAACCACTCTTCAAATATTAGATATTAATATATAATGTCTCCTCCAAGCTTTTCTTTCTCAGGGGTGAACAAAGCCGGTTCATCCAATCTTTCCTCATGTGGCATGTTTCCCAGGCAATGATGATCTTTGTGGTCCTTCTCTGGATGGTCTCCAGGCAAGCCATATCTTTTTTGCATGGCAGGATCCAAAACTGTACAGAGATTCAAGGTTTGGCCTGACAAGAACTAAAAGTGGGATAGTGACTTCATCTCTGCTGGTGATGCCCTTGATGCAACTCAGCATCCTGCTGCATTTCTTTGATAGAGAAGCAACTGTTCAATCGTATAGACCTCATTTTCCACCAGGAGAGGGGCCATACAGTGCTCATAAAGACAGAATTGAAGAAATTGTCAAGAACTTCTGCTTTTTCAGAGCTGTCAGTAACTAATCCACCTCTCCTGTTTAACAGCAGGCTGATACCCTTTTTCTTGTTTTGCTTGTTGTTTCCATACTTGAAGAAAGAACCCTTTCTTGTAGTTTTTGTTATGTCTAACCAATTTCAGTCTGAGCTGAGGTTTTGCTTTTCAGACTCTCTCTCTGCATGCCCTGGAAATGCCCTCATAGTTCTCCATGTGTGTCTGTACTCCCTCTCTGGTATAATTTTTGTTTTTGTTTTGAGCATACTCAGAAGCTCTCAGTTAAGCCAGGGTGGTCTTCTGCTCTACCTGCTTCTCTTCCCTTTACCTTTCAGTTCTCCACATTGTTGCCAATGTCCTGAATACACTTGAAATTCCTGCCATCATCCAGAGTGCTGTTGTACTGTTCTTTCAGAGGAAGCAGTGCCTTTACTCCAGAAGCTTTGGTTCTTTCTGCAATACTCTCTGTCTGTGCACATGTTAAGCTAAAACTGCGCTTTTCAGGCCTGGTTTAGTGAGTGGGGCTCTGTCTGGCTTCTGTGACCTGTGGCAGGCCCTGCCTGTGGCACAGAAACCAGGAGGCTCACCCTTAATATGACAACTTACCTTCTCTCAGGTGGTGGCTCCTCCTGAGCAATGAAGGTTGGGGCAGGCTGCTCGGTAGCTTGAGGGGCCGAGCAGGCAGTCTGTGCTCCTTCAGGCTGTATGTATTTGGCCTTTAACCCTCCTCAGATGTCTGTTCCTGCCTTGTCCTGCTGTATAGGATTGCAGAACGCAACTGTTGTTCCCCATTTGGCTCCCTCCTCACCAAGGCAAATTTGGGTACATCATACATCCCAGTCATGGAGCCCAGCACTGTTAGCACACCCTCAGTATGAACTTTTGTCTTTTGTATCCAAAAAAACCCAAAAAACCCACTCTTTCCCTTAGATACAATTCTTTTATATCAGATGTCAGAGGTGTGATGCAATAGTGAGGCAAGTTCAGTAGAGTAAAATAGTATTCATATTTTTCCTCAAGTAGCAACCCACCAGAGACTATTAGGGCTATCTTCTACATTTGAAGCTGATAATTATCTTATCTACATTATCTTGTCTTAAGCTGCTGTTCTTAAATGTATCACTTGAAATGAAGTTTGGAGACCCAGCACTGAGGGCAGGGACATAATTTCAAAAGCTTTTTTCTGCAAATGCTCAAGGATTGTGAGACTTTATACAGGCTGAGAGTGGAAAAATGGTATCAATAAAAACATGAGGACAATAACAGAACAGCATTAGCTTCAGTAGGTTCTAGACTGAATTCCTTCTCACCTGGCAGAGAAAATAAATTGCCTGTATATATTAGTTGATGGCCTTTGAAGGCACGTGTGCTGGCAAAGCTAGCTCGTTCAATCCCTTTTGCCAGTACATCCAGCCCACTAAGGTCTGGGTTTCATCAAACTTCTGGAGTGGAATTATTGTTGTAAGTCTTTCTTTTGCTAGAAGTAATGCCAATTTAATTTGAAATTGTAAGAGCTTTCATTTCATATTGTTTCATTAATACCACAAACGAACACTGAGGAGGAACAGAGAATTATATTGTATGGCCTAAATATCCTTTCTGTTAGACATTGCTGTGCTACAGTTGTTGGTTAATACGTGTCTAATCGGCTAGGAATTACTTCAAATATTTTAAATTAGTTCTTGCAAGTATGAATAACTCCAAAACTCCTTCCTTTGCTGAAGAGAATAAAACATGCTATGGAAATGTAATATGCATAATATGAGTGTATCTCATTTCCTGCCTAGAACAGTCCAACTCTTAAAGGTTCTCCACTTCTTTTTTTTAATCTTGCCTGAAAAGATTTATTTTTCTTCTATGTTACTTCCTTTAGCACTCCAGTCATCTAGGTAACAATTTAAATTTACGTTGTTTAAAACTTCTCAGGTTTTTTGTATTTTAATATACTACTCCAATGCATTTACCTACCTTAATGTTTCTCTCCATGTGAAAAGAGAAAAGAGTACACATCCCTTAATTTTTCCCGTTGGCCTTACTACAATAAATATGAGAATTAGCCTTTATGTTAATTAGCATGCATAAATCCATTAAATGAATGTAAGGCCTGGTGAGAGGTTATAGTATTATTTCTATAAACCTCAAGTACAGTTGGGGTATAAGGCTGACATGTACACCCTGGAGTGTATTATTGCTTTTATAAGAATCACACTTCTTTCTGTGACTTTGGTAATGGACTCCAACCTGTGCAGATGTGGCTGTGTAATTACACATCTGAAAATCGTCATTAACTAATCGGGATTGTCACTGCCCAGCAAGTCATGCATGTCAGGCAATTAATCCCATCAGGAATAGCCCTCCTTAGGCAACAAACAGTATCTTCAAAAGAGTCATAGATAATTATCAAAATTGTTCTACCATATACAACCAAGAGAAGAAAAACAAGAAAAATAAAATCAACTCGAGCATAAACAGTATGTGACATTTGTTGGTTTCATGCTTTCTGTCTCGTGTATTTCATTGTCTCAGTAGTAAGAAGTTATCTCACTGAAACCACCACAGTGTTCAGGCTCAGCTGACAAATTAGCGACAAACAGTCTCTCTGAACCTTGTAAAATAAGGACAGAAAAGCTTTGATTCAAATGAGTTATAAAGACATTACTTTTTTTGCATCATATTCTGCCTATGTTTGTATTTCTCTTCCAAACACAAGCTGTAGTAATATTTTCTTGTCATTTGTATCCCTGCACCAAAGTATTTTATGTTCTAACTGGTGATGGAAAATAATAATAAAATGTGTGGTTAAAGCAGGTGCTGTTTGTAGTGTTTATATAAACACATTAGCACTCTTTTGACACAGCATGACCTGAACAAGTAGTTCATCCTACTAGTAACAGGGAAACAATAGCTGAGCGTGCCAGAGCCGAGTTCATTCAGATACTGCAAAATTAACACCAGATTATGAATACGCTTGCCACTGGTAATTAATCGTGAAAATTGCTAGAGGAGTTCCCCTACTGTGAGGGATATTGGCAGAAGTATTTACTGCTAATAGGCCTTGTTTAAGCTTTTTTTTTTCCCCCACCCCCTTAGAGATAAAACTTACAATAGACTGCACAGGAACTGGTAGATTATTACATATTCCTTTGGCCTTTTTTCTTGTTAGCATTTCTGACTATCACTAGTGTTTTCTTTTCTGTTATTAGAAATGTACATTGCCTCTTCACATTCAGACCATTAAACTGTCCTTCACAAGGAGGATAATTTCACAATCTGGATACTGTTTTTCTATATTCTACAGCAATCTAATATTACCATATATTTTGTAGCAGTAATTTAGGGACATCATAAGAAGAAGTTTTGTATTTCAAATAACATATAAGCTTTTATAACCTTAGGTAGTGGTTATATGATCTACAAAATCTTTGATGTGCCTATCATTTTAAGCAATTTTCCCTATATAGGCCTTTTATTATGTGCTTTTAAAGTGTAAAAAAATGACCAAGATGTTTTCAACTTATGATGTTTTTAAATGCAATAAAGGTAAATGAGCATGACTATATTAACTTATTAAAAAATAAAAATTAAATAAATTAACTTGTGGCACATCACACACACTCCTCTATATTATTCTAAAATAGTTTATACAATATAATCATATTACATATTTCCTCCTTTAGAAAAGAATGGAAAAAACATACCCATTGTGACTGGTTTTTAACAGGTGTGGTTTTGGACAGAAACAAAAGCTAGTTACTTAGTGAAATTAATGAGGGATTTTCTATTGAGATTAATGAAGGTGGGGTTGAGGCCTGTATCTATTAAAATTTTAGCATTTTACAATATGGAGGTTATGGAGGCATTTATTGCTGGTTTTATGATGAACAGTAACAATTCTTGGCCCATATATGCCAATATTTGATTAAATCTCTATATAACACATTCTTTAGGCAATTTAGTCGATAATTGTAATAATTTGATTTTTATAAGACTTTTTAGATTGATCTTTTTCCAAAAATGTTTAGCTATTTCTTTTGAGAACTTGTTAAATGTTTTCCCACTCATTTTAATGGGAATGAAATTTTACGTCTTTAATATTCAGCAGGCAAGCACTAGATCTAGTATTTCTTTATTAAAGATTGGTGGATTTTTTTCTTTTCAAAACTATTCAGAATCTGGACTTCATTTCCTTAATCAGTTTCTTTCCTTATAAAACAGATACTTATTCTTCATCCTTCCTTTTCTGAGTCCTGTCAGTCTAAACAAAATCATAGCCTTTTATTTTTCTGTGTGTTAGATGTATATTTTACGGCCTGTATTTAAGCCCAGTGCAGATTATGGAGGCAATGTAGACAACAGACACACCACCTTAGAATTCAACCACTCATACTGAGAATTTTTTTTTTAATTTAATTTTTAGTCTTCTTTATGGCTTTGATAGTTTCAATTAAATGGAGATCCTCTCACTAACATTTTTAAAAATATTTTGTTCATCTAAACAGAGGGACTTTCATGTGGCTGGCATATTTCAGTGGGAGAAATCACAGAGTCAAAAGTAAGGCACATTGCTCCAAACAGCTACATATTATTTTGAAGATGCCTTGCAAATATTTGTTCATGATAACACACTGTATAACCTTCACTCCATCTTTCCCTCAAATTCTCTGAGGCATTTTTTTCTGTAGCTGATCCCTCAGACAGCAGAAACATCTAGCAATTAGTAGCTGTCGCATTTTTCTGACAGAGAGCAATAAAATATTGCAGAAGTTAAACTGTCTCAGGTTTATTTTCAGAGTAACAATTCTGGTCATTTATGCTTCTAGCATGAAAGTTTTATATAATTGAAAATTTTTATATTAAATTAGTTGTAATACCAAACCATGTTGTGTTTTATTCATCTAAAAAACACTAAACTTCATTCAACAAATTACTTCTAACTGGAGTTAGGGTGCAATTGTAGTTTTAGGTATATGAAGGCTGGATTCAAACCAAGAAAAAGGTCTTCAAATAAGAGCTCCTTTCCTAGGTATCACAACAGCTGTCTAGTGTTAGCATTTTTTTCCTCTGAGAAAGGAAGTGTTCAAGGCTTTACACACTGCTTTCACAAAGTCACATTATTCATGGTGTCCTTTGTATCTTTCCAACTTCATTATCCATTTAATGTGGCACTTTTGTTTTAATGATTGTTTACAAAATGCATTCCATATTATTCAAATAATAATGAATTTTTTAAAAATTAGGCCTTATGTTGCAAAGGACATCTGAGGTCAGGTACCTGAATTCACAATGAATAATAATTAATTCATGTCACTTTTTGTTCTACATAGCATGAAAAGACATGTCTGACTGCTGGTAATATAAAAACACGTTTGTTGAGGTAATAGATGTTATTAATCATTTATATTCTTATGGGTCTTAATAGCTTCCTTTCTCAAATATCTTTATAAACTGACATTACCAATAATTTTCTTTTGTTTTTTAGCCTTAAAAATGTCTCATTTTTATGACAAGGAGGCTCTGTTTTTGATTGCACAAATAATGTTGCTGTAATTCAATTAAGTAAGTGATAATTTTAATTTTTTCAGTCAAACTATTAAACTTCAACATATCTCAAAATTTGCTGATATGTTGTGGAAATTGAATACTGCTCTGAAAAACAATGAAAAAATAGATGTCTCCAGCTACTTGTTGTAGGAATTAAAAATGTTTTTTATTTATATAATCAGAAAATCCTTTATTTATAAAGAAAAAAAAGATAAAGAGTCAGGTGTATTTCCACAGGGCTCTGGCCGAATTCACCGTAAGTAGACCCATGTCCACAATGGCAGTATGACACAAAAAAAGGAAATAAAATTAACGAGCTTTATGTAACAGAATTGTGCATGTCCAAACTCAAAACTTTTGCATACATGTACAAGCTAGACTGTAGAGGCCTTTCTCTTCATCAAAAGGAATAATTTCTCTTTTCTGAAGCTCTCCTTTGAAGGGAGAAAACGAAGGGAAATTTCATTTTATAATTCATATGGACTGCAATGGACCCTGAAGACCTTGAGAGGGATCTGCATCTCTCAACTGAACACTTTTCTGCTTCCTGTAAGACAAATAGTCCTGCAGATGTGAAGCGTGGGTGTACGCACACGCAAGTAAACTAGCTGAGTTAGTCATGCTGGACTGGGGTCTCAGGGCCCTTCATGCAGCGCTCGGCACTCGCCGTTTTCCTAACGCTGCACAAGGACCTATGCCACCCTTGAACACAAAGTCAGATTTTAACAAACATTTTGGAGTTTTCTGACTGTCATATCATACTTACTTCCAGCACTACTTACCCACAGTGTTGCCTATTATGACCTAATCTTTTTAAAATCTGAAGTGGACTAAACATTTCCAGCACCCCAAGCAACAAATAAGTGAAAGTGGCTGAAAATGATTGATTTATCATCTAAGTACTTTCATACATGACTCTGAAGGAACTATTATGAACCATCTTGACAAAAAGCCATTTTTAAAAAGTGTGCCTTTCCATGCATGTATACAACAGACTGTGTAATTACAGCATATGGGGTAAATAGCATATTTTTTTAAAAATTAGTATGCATAACAAAACACATGTTTACCTTAAAGACTCTAGTAGCTTTGAGGCAGTTATTGTATTCCATCAGGTAAATAGCACACGTTTCCTAAATGCTGCACAAATGTATGTTATTATGCAGTATGTGTGTCATTATATAATAGACTGCAGCGGCTTTGAAAAACAAACTATTCTGTTGTGTTAATACTTCTAAAAATTCATGACATCATATTTTTACTTCCCTAAGTTAGGAATAAAATAATAACAGGTAAAACAAAGAAATGCACAAAGAGAGCTCTGAAAAAATAATTAAATTTCCCACCTTTTCAGCTCCATGAAAAAACAGTAGGGGTTTAATTTTTATCTTGCACCATTTCAGAGCCTTTGAGGTGGAACAGAAGAATCTAGTCAATGTAGTAAGAAAGGGATTAAAAGCTTTAATTTTGCATATTATTAATGTCCTATTTCTTTTTGCTAGAGTGATAGAAGAGAATTTGCTTAGCCTTGATGTCAAGATTTCTTTATCAAGTATTCTCTGCCATGATACATGTTCTGTCTTCTTACACTTGTATGGCATGTGTTGGAAGTATCAGAGTTATTGTTCTGGCTATGGGCCATGCAGAACTGAAACAGCACTTAAGCAGAAAATACTGAGACAAACAGGAATGGTTTTGCCAAAAAAAAAACCAAAAAACCAAAACCAACCAACCAACCAACCAAACAAACAAACAAAAAAACAAACAAACAAACAAAAAAACCCAAACCAAAACAAAACAAAAGGAGTGATTAAAGGATTGAAAAGAAACAGCTTATAAAGACAGATAAGAAAATAACAACCCAAAATTTAAAAATGGATTCAAGTGTATGAGGGTATTCTTTAGGGCATAATGGACCAAAAGAATGAGAGTCAAAGATCCTTTCCCCCTTTTTATCAGTTATATGCCTTCCAAATAAATCAAGTAGTCCCAGAACCTATGCTTACAAATTCTAGGGAAAAAATGGTATAAATTCATGGATGTATACTAGTACAAGAGGAAAAGAGGAGACAAGAACAAGGCTGAAAATGTAAAGCAAAGTCATCCAATCTTAGCATTTGTGGACATAAACTGGAATTTGAGACACACTCCACACTTTGTGGGTCACCCATTCCTCCTCTTTCCTCCTGAGAAGGCACCTCTTGCCTTCTGTAATCACTGTCCCTTGCCAAGCAGCCAGTTTAGCCCTCTCTTCTCCATGCAGATGCAGAAGCCAGAGTACCCTTGCATCATCACCCTCCTGTGCTCAGTGAAAAAGAGTGTAGCTGTAATCCTGTTGAGTTACCCCAGCTCAGATATGGGAATTAGATCATGCAGGTTGTGGGTTTGGCTTTACCTTTCCCCTTTGGAATAACCCTCCTAAAATCTTCTTGAATCTCCTTTAGTTCATCGAAGCACCTGGGTGAGCAAAGTGCATATTCAATATTGATCCAGGTGGACAGGAGGTGAATTTACACAGTTCAGATTATGTTATCACCTGAATAAGTGATACCAACTACTCTAGTAGAAAGAGTATAGTTTAAAAGGCACAAAAGTCATCAGCTCTTGGACTGTCCCTCTTAAGGAGAGTGATGTAGTCGTATTGAAGATACTAGACGGATTCTTGTTTACATATACATGATTTTTTTTCTTAGCTTAAAGACTATCTCCATGATTGTAGAAGTATAGAAACAAAATATGATTGCAGAAGCTGTGGGTGCATCAGGATTTACTTGACTCACAGGGATTTGTATTTCTAGATTTTTCTCTAGCAGAGAAGATTAAATAATCCACCCAACCCTATTAATTCTTTTAAGTCATTAGTGTGACTAACATGTGATCGTTGGTGATGATTTCAGCAGAAGCTCCAAGACTGCACAGAATATGAATCTTTTTTTACCCAAAAGATTAAACCCTCTGGATGGAGTCAGAATTTCATTTACTGAATAACTTGATTTCTAATTTCTAACCTGGAGAAAAATGCTACTTGCTCAATGAAAGACATCCTTATATTTTCCATTTTGAGATGTTGAGAGTCAGTCATGAGCCAATATATTCAGTATACTAGTAAAGGGTGATATACAGAAAAGTATTTGCATTTAATTGACAAGAAATCCAGGAAAATGGAAACATTTTATATAGGCAATCAATTAAAAAAAAATTAATTACCTAATTTGTATTGTTCGTGAGTTGAAAATTTTCACTTTCCTGACAGCACTAAAATGCCCCAATTTACCAGAATGAGCCATGTTAGCATAGTTAACAGATGGTAGGAAGCTTAGGATAATTTTCACTATTTTTATACCTTGTACTGATTTCAGACTAAAAAATTATAGTTGACCAGGAAAACTATTTTGCTGCATTCTTTAGAAAATCCTTTCAGTATATACTGCTGAATTACGCATACTGCTGCCTTCCACACAATGGTTTTACAGTCAGGATTATGTCTAGACCCAAAGTTTTACTTACATCAAAGTGAACTTAAATTCAATTATTAAATTTTTTAGCAAATCTTTTTATGCTGGGGATAAAAATTCTGTGTTTCCCTTTTGTGTGTTTTTGATGTTGGAATTTTGAGAGCGGTCACCAAAAGCGTTCTTCCTGGAGAAGCCCAGGGAAGTTAATTCCCTACAATTTTCAGTGGTGAGCAAAGAATTTTCCTTCTGAACTGAAAAGCTTTTTGGCTTTTCCAGCATAGTAACTCTGAAAAGAAAAGCACATTTTTTTACACTTATAAATATAAAATTATTTTTGTATTATATATAAATAAATATATATATTTGTATTATATATAAATAAAAATCATTTATTCTTGGTTAGAGCAGCATTTATTTTTTCAACATGCACAAAAGGTTACCCAATGAAAACACGACACAACTCTGCAGACAGCAATTCCCTTGCTTGCAGGAATCCTTTGGTATTTTAGCCCCAGTGATGGAGGAAAAGCAGTTTGTTATGAGTGCTGAATTGCTTTTTTCTTTTCACATGTAGTAGCACTTAAGTGTCATGTTAAGCCCGAGGCAGGAAGGATTTTAAATGACCTGTTCGGACTGGAATTGTGTTTACTGTACTTTTTTCAAAATGCAGTGCAGGATCTCTTTCCTTATCAGTACCTAAAGTCTAACAGCTTGCAGACTCAAATTTCCCCTTCCAGGCAATGTTGGATTTGTCTGTTGTTTTTCACAGCAAAGAGTTTCATGAATTCTGCAGTTTGGATATCTGCCTTGTATTACCCAGTGCCACCCTCTAGGCTAGGAATCAACATTTTCCAGCTCCCAGAAATTGCCCGAAAGGCTGCTAGAAGCACTGCACAGTGAGATGTGTAGGTACACATCCTTCTAATAGTTCTCATCGGGAATTCTGGCAGAGAAGTTGTAGAAGCACTGTCTGTTGGACTAAACCAGTGAACAATTAAGCAGCGTCTGTAGGGAGAGATTGCCCTTGGCATTCGTGACTGCAGGTGTGGCATGCAGGCTTTACTCATTCAAACCTTCACCGAATCCATATGGCAGAAGAGCCTTATAAACATAATGAATGTGTGAAAATCTCTCCGAAGAGAGACTCTTGACATCGCTGCTCTCCCCAGTCATAGTTCTGCTCTGCATTTCCTCCATCCAGACTGCACCTTGTGTTTTCCCAAGTCTGCCTTACAACAGTAAAAATTACAAAATGTTGTCCTATCCCCAACTCCTTCACAAACTATGACTCCTAGAAATGAATTATTCTTTGAAGAAACTGTCCCCTGGTCCTTTTGCTATAGCCTAGAAACATCTTGTTGATTTGTGTTTGTATTGTCCCTTCACTGCCTATAGGTTTTAAATTCCTGACACAGAAAGCTTTCTTTTGCCTCATTTTGTGCTACCTACAGTTCTAGGTATGCTGGGGTGTTACTGGCAAGCTAACGGCATAAAATGCAAGAATTAGAAGTTGCTACATTTTGTTGGTTTTTTGTTGGTTTTTTGTTGGTTTTTTGTTGGTTTTTTGTTGGTTTTTTGTTGGTTTTTTGTTGGTTTTTTGTTGGTTTTTTTTTGTTGTTGTTTTTGTTGTTGTTGTTTTGGTTTCGTTTTTTATTTTTGGTGGGTTTTTTGTTTGGTTTTTTTTTGTTGTTTTTTTCTCTCTATAGGGAGAACCATCTTGGACCAACACACATACGGTACGTGCATGCAGTTTGGTTTCTGGTTGAGTATCAGCACTGGCCTCAGTGGCAGCACTCCTGCATGACAAAAGGAAGGACAATAGCTCTATGACATCTTTTATCACCAGTGGGCTGGTGGTGCCACAGTAACTCTGAAATATTTGTACTCCCAACTTAGTAGCTTCAGAGGAGCACAAAATCGGTCATTCCTCAAGTCTACCTTCTCTTTGTGGTTTTGCTTCTGTCTTTTACCTAGATCTTGTTCATTCTTGAGGAAAGACATCAGGGCTGAACTGCAAAGAGTGTGTGAACTACAGAGGAAAAATCTAACAGAAGCTTCATGGATTGAAGCACACACTGGAGAAAAGCAGCCTAGCAGAAGGAGAATTCACATTTCTGAGGGGCTTTGTTGATCAGAGCTAGTGTAAAACAAATGCAGGTACAGGCTGCTAACCTTTATCTTACAGTATGATGAGATCCAAAGGTATGACAGGGAAAGTAAGAAACAGTATGTATACCTTCAAGACTGGGAAAAAACCCCAGGTATGCCATAAGTGGGATTTTCTAAGGCTCAGTTTTGTCTCTTCTGGAATGTGCCTCTGGATGAATTAAATGTGAATATTTGTAGTGCTAGAATAACGCAGAATAAATTCTTTTCTGAACTTCAGACTGGTTTCCATCACTAGGCAAAGGGCATCTATAATGAAAACAGGAGTTAGTGAAATTAATTCTGACCTTTTTTTTTTAAATTTCAATCCTACTAAAAATAATAAAAAAAAATACAGTTAGGAAATCATGAAGTAAGCACTAAATATGTAACTGAATCACGCTATATATGACCACTAGAATTGCTGCTCAGTTTCAAAGCTGGTCACTGAACATTTGTTTTCTTTTTGAGGAAGGAATAAGATTTTCAGATTATTTTAGGACTCAAATAATGTGGCTTTAAAACTAAAACTAAAATTCCCTACAATCAAAACAAATTGCAGTGAAAAATTTAGAATATTGGATTTTTTCCTAGTTTTAAAGAATATTTGAACAGCATATTGTCAATAATGGAAATTATTTTAATACTAAGATATTAAAATGATAAAACTGCAAATTTTTAAATCAGGGATCACAAGTATTACTACTTAGAAAAGTCGAGATCATTATAAAATAATTCATTGTGAAAGTCCTCCTAAAGAGTGGTAATCCTGCTATATTACTTAAATATACTCAATCTTTATTTTTATTTTGTAAATCCTAAAATTAAATTAGGTACACAAAAATTATTAAGATAAACAGCTAAAATGAAAATCAACTTTAAATTAATTCTTTTTTTTTCTGTCTGCTTTACTACAGGAAAGGAAAGTGTTTCAAATAAATTTTGTGGTTTTTAAAGGCTATGTCTATGAATCTTCTCCTTAAGTTCAATACCTGCGTTCTTACCAATGAAAAAGTCTCCAGAACACCAGAGTTGAGGCAGAGAATAGAATAAATTAAGATATTGCTCTGATGAAGGAATAAAAGTAAAGTTAATATGCCGTTTAACTGGCTTGGGAAGTTATCAGAAAGGCACAAAAAACCCCCTCCTATAATTAAATTACTTCTGAGGTTCAAAAAAAATTTTGAAGAAAGAAGTTTACATCCTAAAGTAAAATTAATCCATTACTCTTGTTTAGAACTTAATCCTGAAATATTTACCTGCATATTTACCTTAAAACTTTTGAAAATAATTTGAGACCTTTATATATAAAGGTGAGCAAACACAAATGTCTTTAAATGATTAGTTGCTCTGTTACAGAGGCAAAGATGAATGAACCAAACATAAACTCCAATTTTATCTCTTTCTTTTAGCTGTTGCTAAATACAAAGGCTTTATGAAGTACTAAGTGTTTTTGAGAATACATGCCAATGCAGATCAATGAGATAAAATTCTGAGAAAGACGAGAATATCACTGCTGTTCTGGTATCTTTGCCCCATTTCTTACTCTCCACAAAAAAATTAGATGTGCCTGGAGAAAATAGGGAAGGGAAGGGAAGGCAAGGCAAGGCAAGGCAAGGCAAGGCAAGGCAAGGCAAGGCAAGGCAAGGCAAGGCAAGGCAAGGCAAGGCAAGGCAAGGCAAGGCAAGGCAAGGCAAGGCAAGGCAAGGCAAGGCAAGGCAAGGGAAACCAAAAGCAAATCTACCAAAACACTAACTTCTTGTGGTTTCAATTCTTCTCAACACTAATCCCTTTGTTACAATAATTTTCCATTGCTGTCGAAGTTACATTGCTGTAAAGCTAAAGGAATGCAATGATGAATCAGGTTATTTTTCTATTGTACATATATATTTTTAAAATCTCTGTGCCTAACTCACATGATTCTCAGTCTCTTTTCTGCACTAGCAATTAGTTTAAGAAGTGTGAAAGGAATTGCAGAGCATAAACGAAGTTTCCAATCTGAGAGTTCTCCATCCTTTTTGTAGGAGATGGTTTATGGGATCTTTTGATCTGCACTACGAATGTCAGATAATGTTTACTTCTCAGACTTAGGGTTTTTTCCTCTTCCATATGGTTCCAATTCATTGCAGATCATGCTTGGTTTCCAGAAGACTTCTACTTAAACCTAGCTTTTAGAAAGTGAAATAATTTGGTATTGTCTTCTCGGTCTTTTATCAACAGTATAATTTTAACCGCTCTGTAAGACTTTTAGTAGCAGAGAAATCCAACCAAAAGATGCTTGCTTCTATATTTCGAGTATCCATATTCCCTTTAATAAACCTCATCCGAAATGTGTTTTCCTTCAAGTTCAAAAATATGTTCTCGATTCATTCAGTTCGTTTAGACTAATATACTTATTTCATTTTTAGCTAAGCTAGACTACACAGTCACAATCAGGAAATGAGTTATTGATGAGGAGATGAGAAAAAAGAGAAAAGATAAGAACTGCAGTGTAATTTCTTTCATAGAACCAATTTACACAATCTCCTTCAGTTTAAAACCTTAGTTCTTGTAGTTTAGGGACACAATCCAGTGACAGATCAGGATACATTTAATGTCTTAAAACTGAATTGCATGGCCTCACTGGTAGCTGAGTCACCTATAAGCTCATAATTTTTCCAGCACAAACTAGGGAAAAAAAGGAACTGTGAATTTCTAACTTAAAATTATTCTAGTAAAGTCTATTCATTAAAAAAGTAAACGAGTATCCTAATATATATATCAGAAATGAGGAACAACAGAGCCCCAGATACAAATGTCTCTTCCACTTGAGAATGCCTAAATGAGATTGTATTCTAACGTTTTTTCAAATGCCTTTTTTATTCACAATGAGCCAAAATTCTAATTTCTTCCAGAATTTAAATGGTCAGGATTGAAATTTAAATCCTTCTGTGAAGCATCTTCTCATCAATCAAAGTACTGCACCTTAATGTCTATTACTAAAGTGTAATAAAAAGAGAAAAACATCACATTTTTGTTCTTTTTTTGAGCAGCCTCCCCACAGTCCACAGTTTTGTTAAGCAGAAACCAGTTCTGCAGATACGGAAGCTTAGTTCAGTACAGCCTCACACAAATTTTCTGCTTCAAATAATACAGAAAGCTACTATTTCCCTTAAAAAAATTGCAGTGAAATGCATTCACTGAAAAAGACACATATTTGTTAACCATATCCTAAAAATGAGAGAATGTCAAAATCACCGAGGTATAGGGTATACCTAAATTTAAATGTGGGCTTCCCTACATGGAGAAAGGAAAAATCTGAAAGCCTGATTAACTGTCATTGACCTATTTTTAGTACAATTTAAGCACACATGTAATTCTTCATATGGATTTATGAAAGATTTTACATTCATTTTTTGACAAACATGATTTATCCCAGATTCTTTTCTCTGCCATGTCATTGCATCCTATTCTTTGTCTCTAAAGAAAAAGAAGTGTCTTGCAATAGAAAACAAAATACACAATCAAACCAAACACATCGAACTACCCTCCTTCTGGCTTTCTCAGGATGCACCAATCTTACTTTTAGTGCTACTTTGGATTTAAACCAGTTGCTAATGGACTTTGTATTACTTGCAGAACTGACCATAGGCACAGTTCTACACAGATAGGTTTTACATAAAAATATATTTTAAGAGTATGAAAGCTTATCTCAAATACTCTGAGTCTTCATTAACTTTTTGCAGAAAGATGATTTTTCAAGTAAGCTGAGAAAACTTCCAGTAATTCCAAGTAAAATTTAAACAAATGTTAAATGTGTTACTTTTTTTTAAAAAAAAAGAGAAAAGAAAGATATAAAAGCATTCTCAGTGGCTTATATCAGGTAGAAGAATTCAGAAATGAGTACAAAATATGCCTTCCAAACCAAATTAGTGACCATTTAATATGGGAAGGGTTTTTAAATATCACACTTTGAATGATTAAAAGTAGAATGTGAAGAAGATAATATTTATTGGAGACATTTTCATTCCTAGACAGGTTATCTCTGGTCATGAAACAGTGCTGGAAAGTGAAGTTCTTTGTTTCACGAAGAGTAGTCTGTTTCAAAGCAAAATTAGTGCCTTTTCTGTCCTACTATTGACCTCGACTTTGACCTGGATGGACCACCCTTACTAGAATGGGAGGTAATAAAGTCCCCGGGCTGGCTCAGCCTTAGGTCTCAGTTAAGCGGAGACTATCAATCATGTGAAATTAAGTGTAGTGGTTTTGTGATGTGGACATTTACTAGGAACTAAACTGAGATCTCCAAAGACTATTCATTTACATTTCCAAGGAATACTTAAATGAATACCAAGACATTAAAGTAAGATTTCTGAAGTTTTAAAAAATTTTCAGGTGATACAGCAATCTATTTTAAGAAGTTATTGAAACCACATTGTTTTGAAATGTAGTGTTCTAAAGTTAAATAAAGAAAGTGTTTTGCTTTAAAACAAGTTTCATTATCCTGGGTGCCATAAACATAACAATTACAAGACAAATTCAGTATTTAATTATTTATATTTTTATAGTTTAATTGACATTAAAATGAAGAAAATTCTAAACGTTACTCAAAATTAATTACTTTAAAATTCAATTTTGGAAAATTTTAATGCTTAGATTTCAAGCATAATACAGCAAAATACATCAGACTCTTCACATGTTATCTAACATTATTCCATTCAGCTTTAAGTTTTTACTCATCAAAAACTCTCAGAGAGCTGAAAAGATTTCTAGATGTCAAGGAGCTGAAGAATATTTGTTTATATTATTAACATAGTTCTTAGGAGTCCCCAGTGATACAGATCCTGTCACTTTCAGTACTACTTAAATTTTGAGAATTTGTCCATCTCAGAGAGTTTATCTTTCCACATAGGAAACAGAACTTATAAAGTGAGGGGCTGGCGGGAGGAAGTAAGGAAAGCAAGATGTGGTTGCTGTGCAGAGCCGGCATCACAAGGCAGCATGATACAGCACCCTCACTGTCAGATAGCATCGCCTCCCTTTAGAGAGAGGCTTATGAAATGTTTTGCCATAAGACAGCACAGGTTAGCTTGTGTACAAAAGAGGCATGCTGGCATGCCTGGACACTGCCTGCTTTTTGTGCGTTGGCAGGTGGGCACAGGACTGAGAGAGGCTTTCCTCTTTTGAAGGGAAGCCCTGCTCACATGGAATATTTGCTTTTGCTGAAAGAGAACTTTTCACAGGGTTGATCTGCTGGACAGAGAGAAAAGTGCCATTTCTTCCACCCTGTCTCAGGATCTAGCCATAGTCTGTTTTCCTATATCCATTAGTCAGAGTAACTGTTCCTGGAGCTTATCTTCGCAGTCAGAAAGTCTATAAACAGATTTATATAAACGCTCAGTTTCTGAAAGAAACTTTTGCACTCCCCAGAAAATAGCTTCACTATCCTCCATAGGGTCATGACCCCCAGGTTGGGAATCAGCAATGCCAAAGATATCCTGTGTCAGTCTCATGTGGCTCAGCACTGCTGAAGGCTTCTGTCTTATTATTTTCACACCTCCAGCAGAGAGGTGGTAGAGTACCCTAATGTTGATTGTCATGTCTCATTTCACTGCTAGGTTTCCTAAATTTTATTTGCCGAGTTTTACACTGTTGAAGTGAAGATTTTGCTTCATGTAGAAATTCTTCTCAAGGGTGCCATCTGGGAGACTTCTTTTTCATCATGCATAATACAAAGTGTTTTATTAACAGTGGAGATCAACTCATTCTTGCCATCCTAAAAACAATTGACTTGATCTCATGCTGTTCTATGTAATCGTAGAAAAAATTGCTTTTATTCAAGCTTTGATTCATCTTCAAGTTTAATTAAAAAATAAAACAATCAATCAAAACTTCTCCAATACCTAAAATTTCCCATTTAACATTTTCTGGTATTCAAGGCAAAAGAATAAAATTGCAAAATAGTTCCTTTCTTTTGAAAAAGCAGTATGAGAGAGGCTGCTGTTGGATTTAACAAAGCAGTGTGTAATTTGGCAGCAGAAAGGTTCTTCAAACTTATTTGCTGAGAAATCAAGATGATTGATACCTGTTTGTCAGGCTGCTTTCCTGACAGAGTGAATGCACAACTTGATTTCAGAACTTGGTCAGCTTTGTTGGTCCAGAGCCTTCATTCTGGATTTTATAATGCTTTGCTGACACTAGAAAAATCACTTTATAGATTCTTAATTTTGTTTAAAATATTAATCTCTGGTGAGTCCATTGGCTCTCAATAGTCTAGGATAATTATCCTGCTGGTTTTCCTTATCATTTGGCGTTTTGGTTAGTGCTGCTGTGACCAAACTGATATTAAGTCAGTTAAGTGGTGCTATCAATGGTGAGCATTGAATTTCACTAATTTTGTTTCCTTTTAATATTTTCTGTGTGTAACATCACACACTCTTGACAAGCAAGTCAAAAGCCTAAACAGATAGATTATACAGCCTTATGCTTCCAGCCCTGTGCTTCGTAAGACTGGGAAACTCTCATCCACAGAGCCAATTATGGACTTAGTTTGACTGGATAACTGTGTCCTAATGAGACCAGGTTGCAGGACTGTGAAATATTTATCTCATTGATAAATGATAACGAGAAGAAGGAAAGGAGATTAAAACCCCTCCAATATCCTCTCACCAAAACAGTATCCTATCCACAGTATGGCTCTCATACAAAAATGTTAAATACATTTGCTAAAGACAGGACCTTTTGATATCTCAGACAGCAACTGGAGTTCTAAAACTGACTATTTTGAGGGAGTACATCAAGATTAATGGTATTCATCATTGATAATTCTTACTTTTTCCTATATGACAACCTAACGAATGTTGAAAGGACCGTATGTTTGATTTTAGGGATGAGATGAAAGAGAAATCAGTGTTTGAAAGGTGTCCTTACACCCTTGAATTCTAAATTGAAAAGAGACACATAATCAGTATGTTACCTTTGAAGTTGTTTCTACATTTGATATTAAACTATAAGGAAATAAAATTGTGTTCATAAAGTTTCTAATGTACAATTTAGATTTGAATAGTTTATTTTAGACCTGAGTCATATTCTTTCATTGTTCATATCCTCATTTACAAATCCCAATCCTTCAGCTGTCTCAGAGAAAAGAAGCTACTAACAAATGATAATAGATAGATGGATAGATAGATAGATAGGTCTGACTGATGTGGATATGCCTTTACAAGAACATATGTTTCATTCACATGACCTCATTATAATCAAGTCTAGAGACTCTTGTGGCTCTTCCCCTTTCCCAACTATTACAAAATTCTAGCTTATTCTGCCCTGTGTTCCCTCCTCACATTGCACTGATGTAGTGCCTATGCATGTATACAATAAAACTGAGAGACAATGTAAACAAAGAGTAACTTTTCTTTATGATTTATATAAGGGTATTCAGCGTTTTGTAGGTCCAACATCATAAAAGCCTTGACTTTCAGATAGGAAGATAGATTGTTCACCAGGACAGTGTGATTGATAGACATGCAAGCTGTCAGGTACAATCATCAATCTTGGAAAAACTCCAGGACATTAAACTTTAAAAAAAAATCAGGCAACCTATTTTCAAGCATTTTCTGCTTCACCACTGCTCTGTATATGGGAGTGAAAAGTGTCACCTATTGCATATGTCGTTTACTTTCAGTGTGCTCATCAGGTCTTTCTTCTTAAGGAACAATGGGAAAAATACCACAATAGGAAACCCTCTAAAGTAAAACTACGCTCAATAACATCAAGCTGAGATACAGCACTTTCACTGCTTTTATTTTCTACCATGCTTAGTAATGTAATAACACTAGGCATTACAGAACTCACACATTATGGAGCATGATTGAAAAGCTCTGAGTATATGAGAATTAATCTTCTTTCATCATGACAGACTAGCATATTAAAAATGGTCCCACTTGTATAACTATTGAAAATTGCTTTTGGAATTCATTCAAGTAAAAGAGGTTCAAAAATTCTTTTTGAAAACTGCATGAGAACAGAAAATCTGAAAAGTATGCAAAGTACTATAAGAAAGGTATTTCAAATGTATTTTGAGTGTCAGAGATAGATTCCGTGGCAAAGAAGATGTGGCAAAGAAATTGTGGTGCTGCACTGCATCCAAATGGGTGGTTACCAACTTATCTAGTAAAATAAATATATGTGGCAAATGACACATACCAATTTAATGACACTTTGAGTTCACGTGAAGTTTGGCAGAGTAATAAAAGTCTTATCTCTTGCCTCCACTGTTATTGCACAGATTTAAACTGCTGTCTCAGAGGCAGTTTTACTATCTTTTTCAATCTCTGCCATAAAAGTGAGACTTGATTTGCTCAGCATGAGAACAGATCAATAAAAGCTGAGTTACACAGTGGATTAGATCACTAACTCAGAGATCAAAGATGTTAAATACTAGTTGTATAGGAACAATTAGATCAAAAGTTAAGTTCAAATGTACTGTACTTATTTGTAAGTCTCAAAATAAATATCAACCTGATATGAAAAAGACATTGAAAAATTGTCGGGTTTGTTTCTTTTATCTAGAAAAAAGAAAGAGCTTTTTAAACAGCCAAAGACACAATTACTAATAATAGGATAATATTATTATAGGATTTTATTATTCTGGTTAATTTTTCTCATTAATATATCAGAAACCTATCAGCATTTTCTAGAAAGGGATTCATATTAACAGGTAACTGTTCAACAAAGAAGAAAGGCCAATGATTCCTCAAATATTTTAAGATACTGGCAATATCCTGAACAATGATCTCTAGCCTTCTATATGCTTTAAATATAACTTTTTTTAAAGTGATGAGTCAATTTACAAAGAAATGGTTTCCTATTCAACAAGGAGATATTTGTTTACTTATACGGGTGAGGCTCACAAAAACCTATCTATTCAAGGAAGATGCTGCTAGGAACTAGGAAACATACTAGTATCCACGGCTTGCACACAGACATGTGCAATGGATTGTATATTATCCATAACATAAACTCATGTCAATGAATATTTTGGATTAAGCAGCTCTCTTTATTTATATCACAGAGGTATAAATGTGAAATGACTCACATGGCAATGGTCATTTTAGTTTAAAACTCTGTACCACTACTTTAGTATAGAAGTAAATCATTTTCCTTTGAAACTTATATAATTTCCACTCATGCTAACATAAGATTAATTTAGGGCAAAACAGCTCTTTTTATTTCCAGTACAGTGTAATGTCATTCCTTATTGAAAAATAAAAAAAAAAAAAAAAATAAAAGAGACTTCACCAGATTTCTTCTTTGTTTGGAATTCTCTCTGGACTTTTAAAAAACTAACTAGCTGTGCCAGATAATTCTCTAACCATTCAGTGTACATGATTAAAATGCAGATTCTGACTACTACTATCATAAGGTGCAGAAAAATAATAATTTTTAAAAATAAGGTTGATCTATTGACTAAAAAGTATTATGGTCACTAGACAGTAGGGTCCTGGGGCCTGTAGACAGTTTTCATTGAAACACATCTATATTGTAGATATTTGAGAAGCAAAACTGGAGCATCACGATATTTGAGTCTCTAAAATTCTTTGACATGGTATAGAAAAATAATACTTTATTAGAAAAAATAATTTACATTAATCATTTTAAGACAAGGAATTTATGTATTCGTTGTTTTCTACAATTATTTTTAATCAGACCTGAATGGCTTATACAAGCATATTTAGTTGCTGATTTTAAACATCTAGAAAATAGCATTTTCTGAGGAGGAGTAAATTTCATAATTAGTATTAGTTATTTAATATCACACTAAATATAGTGTGCACTATTCAGTTAGTTATTTAAACCATAAAAAAGACATTCTTTGGATTGCTTTGTTTCACTCTTGTGAATTATTGTATCCCTTGCCACATTTTTTAGGTATTGCCTACTGTTTTCCACTTTCAGGAATATGTAGAAATTAAGGCAATTAATGGATAGACTTCTAGAAAGAATTTTCAGATGTAAATGAAAAAAAATTTATACCAGTCTTCTGGTATACATGGCAGATGATGCACACCAGGACATAATTGAACCAAAGCGATTTCTGAATGCACTGCATTTATCCGGTTTTTAGGACCTACATTCGTTTAATTCCAGTGTGTTCTCAGTCTGGTGTGAAATAATACCCACCATTAGCCGCTCTCTCCCCAGGATGATTAGTGGCAGATGTATTCCTTGAATTCTCTTGCATGGTATCTGTCCTTTCTACTGCAGCCTGCATGGCAAGCCAAAGTCACTAAGAAAATATTTAGTGCCTCACATGGAAAGACTGCAATCTCTCTCTTACAAGTGCTAAGCTGCCTATTATTTTTAAGGAAATAGAGAAGCCATCAGGATAGTGAAAATCTTTCAGATATTGACCACCTTCCTTTTTGCATTTTCAGGTAAAGCCTCTAGTGACAGCAATGACTTTCTTTCTAGGTGCTAACTATCCTCTCCCTCCCTTCTGCTTTGATCAGGATATGACAGACAGATATCAAGCTGATAAGTTTGCTTGACTTATTATTGTTGGTAAACAAAGATTCATTGTCCACTCTGTAGTTCTTAGATAAGTCAAATTTTTTTGATACTGTAAATCACACCTTGTTTTCAGTTGGATGCTCTAAAAGGATGAGACAATGCTTTTTTTTCAATATCTGCACAAAATGTGGCAAGACTGAGGTTGTGGTAGATTTTGGGAAAGTGCTTTGTGGCATTGTGGAAGTAATTCTAGACCAAAAGAGTGTATTTACCATTCATCATAAAGAATATGGCAGTATCTGAGTCATTTTTCTATTATCTGTATACATCCCAAAGGTTGCTGAATATCCCACTGGAAGCTAGATTTGAAAATGGACCTGACCAGGTTACTGAAGTAGAATGAAAAAGGGTCTGTTTTTCCCTGGCAAAGGGAATAGGTGACTGGTCTGCCATTTGAGCACCTGTGACAGTGTTTATAATTCTTCTGAGGATTAACAAAGTTACACTTCCTTAATGACAAATTATGATAATTTCTTCAACTCTATTTGTAATTAAAATACATTTTAATTTAACTTAGTAGGATTTTACAAGGAAAAAAAAATAAGATGCATGAATTATTTCCAAATCATAGAAAATTGAACATGAACATACAAAGAGAATGAGCAGAATGCAATGACTGAAGCCATGCTATTGCTCCTCCCTGCAGAAGACATTGTTTTCATGGTTAGTATTTTCATGGTTTTTAACTTACGTAGAGTATAATCATATTTCACAATTTTACTGACCAGATAAAAGTGAGGGAAGGCAGCAGAAGTTATGGTGATAGCGAGAATATTCATTTAAGATTTAAGTAATGACAAATTGCAAGGAGATTACTGTAACAAAGGAAACTGCTGGATGCACCCCTGTGGGTATCCCACCTTTCCCTTTCAGAATACTGCATGCTTTTAATTGAATCCAGTGTGAAAGCAGCTGAAGAGAAAAAAAACTCATGCTAGAAAAAAAGTCATGACGTCAGTTTTACAGCTGTCTTGTGCAAGAGAAATATAAATGCAGACTCTCCGTTACTTTGATAATTAATTGTATAACACATTCCATATGTTTGAATTGAATTGCTGAAAATGCATCTCACATGGGTAAAAGAAACTACAAGTAGTACAGCTTGTGGAAAATGAGAATCAAAATAACTGTTTACAAAACATAAATTATATCACAAGTGTACACGAATAAGGTCATTGAATATTGAGTTAATTCTCATTAAATAAAATTTAATACTAAATATATTTGCTACATGTAAATAATGTAGTTTTGTAATTAGAACTAACAGAAAATTACTGAACTAATTGAAGTAGAACTCCATCAGCAATTTACCTCATTAAATTTTTTACAGTTCTCCATCTCTGCATAAAAGTTATTATGTGTTTCGTTTAAATAATTATAAAGACGGCAATATCAAGGTTAATTAACATTTTAATTATACATATCTCAATTAAAATTATCTTACGTATAGAAAAGACTTCCCATGTAAATAATTACAATATGGTTTCTTATTTATCCTGTAATTTGAAGAACAGGATGAAAGCAAACATAGATTTCTTCATTGAGAGTTCCATCATTGGTGTTGATGGAAGTACACAATCCGCATTTGTTATTAAACTCTTATGACCTCAATAATTGTTATTAGGGGGGAAGTCTGTTCTCATGAAATTATTTATAAGGACAGCTGTGTGGTTTTGGATGGATTTTCCACTGGATGGGAGAAAAATCCACTATCCTTGCATGAGCACTAGATTAAAACAGTAAAGGGTTAGGCTACAGATATGCAGAATAACTTTCCAAATCTGCTTAGACCAATGGTTTGACTTTCTTGTGGCTTGTCATGACAATTCACAAAGATGTTTTGGGTCACATGCAAAACACCCATTTTGATATCTTTATGTCTTCTGTGAAAGATGGTGCTTGCTTTCAAGTATCTTAAGGTTGTCAGTGGATTACAGACAGTAACGCAGAGAAAAGCCAGATGAACTGCTTTACTATCAGATGGAGAAGACAAGGAGATTTCCGTAATTTCATAAGGTTAATAGCAAATGGAAAGAAAAAAATCACAATTCAGATAGACAAAATTAATACAGACTTCCATTTTTGTCATATCTGCTAGATGGCTTTTCTCAGTGTAAATAAAGAGTGCAGTAAATTGTCCAATACAAAAATACTAATGAAAAAACATATGTCCATCATTTTTCTGTCTTTCCAGTTTGCTGACAATTCCCCTCACATTTTGTTTAATTTTTGTTAAATTATTTTGCACTTTGAACCCCAGACTGCACATATATATATATATGTATATTTATACATGCGTATATTTATATTTTATGTATATCTAAAACACACATATATGCATATATATATATATATATATGTATATTTAATATACAGACTATGGCTAGGTAATTACTGCAAAAAAATCTAAACATTGATGACCAAGCACATTTCTATGAATGTATTGGCTAAATGTTCAGTTTAACAGGGTCTTTATTTTTAGTGGTTGTTCCATCACATTTCTTTCTACATCAGAGGAAAAATGATATGGGAATGAGGACCTATGGATTTCATTTTTTTCCAGAAGTAACAGGACATGGAATGACCATTTATGAATTACAATTTCCTCATTTTACTCATTTTTCTTCTACCAAAGGCCAGTTTTCTGGCATTTTTTTAAAGTAAAATTTCCATTCTTTAAGCAGAAATCACAAATGTAGCAGTGATTTCACTCATGTTTAATGTAAGATATGCAAATATGTGCCATGATCACTCTTAATGAAAGGATATTTCTATGTGTGAAAACAAAACATAGTCAGGCTTTTTAAAAAATCAATATAATGAGATACCACCTGCAGCCACCCATGAGCCAGGTAACCTAGGCTTACTTTTTGAGCATGCTGCTGGATAGACCTGATCTGAACGAAATAAAGAGAAGAGTTTAATTTGGGCAAAAATGTTTGAAGTCTTTTCAAATATTTAAAGGTTTTATTCAAGGTAAAAAACAACAGAACCATTCAGAGGAGCTTTTTTCTTTGTAGAAAAAAGATGATAGTTTTCAAAACAAACTTTTATTATTTTTTAGTTTGACACAGGTAGATATTGTTATTATTTTTTAGTTTGACACAGGTAGATATTGTTATTATTTTTTAGTTTGACAACAAAAAAAAAAATACATTCCATTAAAAGTAAGAAAATAACCAGGCATTCAACAATCGTTTTAATGCTGAGGCATTGTAATTTGCTTTTGTAGAAGAGACAAATAGAAACAGCATAAATATAGATACTTTCAACAAGAAATTCAGACTGGATCTTTCTGAAATCTTGAAAATCCTTTGAGTGGTATTCCCACCTTTAAGTGTATTGACTGCACCCTCAAGTTCAAGGTTCTTCACAGATTTCCTGATGGCATACTTTCACTCCTCGTCCAGGCCATTAAAGGTATTGAAGTGGATACTTGATAAAGTAAACCTGCTGCACTACACTGAGGCTGGCCTCCAGGAAGAGCAGAACCTCCTAACCCATGTGATGGAACCTGATGAACCAGTTGTTTGCTTACACATCCAGCAGTTCCCCTGCCTGAATGCAGTTTTTATTAGAAATCACACTAAACAAGATGCTTTCTGGAGCAGCCAAATAGACATGTATATTAAACAGGCAGGCTAATACTTGGGCTGAAGTGCAAAAATTCCTTACTCTCATCACCACTGAGAGACAAGTCCTTGCCTTCTTTATTCTCTCACACTTCAGCAACTTTGAATTATATTCTGCATTGTAAAAGGATAGGTATACCTGTGTCTATACCAGCAATATTATGTATATATATAAATTTATATATAATTTGCACAAATATATAAAAAATCATCTATCTTCTCACTTTTCAGTTCCATAGCTTGACTTTGACTTTGCTTCTATCAGAGATCCTCTTTGCCATATGCTTTTCCTTATGTCTCAATTTCTGTCCTGGAAGTCCCCTTTCCTTCTCCTAGATGTACCCAGGGAGGTGTCATTAACTGCTTTACTTTGAAGTAAATTGCTGCTTAACTGGCTTTCATAATACCTTGATGCAAATAATAGCAAAATTCCTACTATAATTACTGTGATAAATTCCAGGTGCCACATGCCTAAGCTTGGATGTATGGAAGATGAAGGTAATGTCAATGAAGACAAGTTAAATGTTCTGTTTGCTAATTGAGCTTAAATTTTGAATTTAGAAAGACTGCATTAGGCCTAACTTGGTAGTTTAGTCAGTATTTCTCTTCTAGTATGAGTCAGAAAACAAATGAACATCCATAATGAATTTGAGGTGGTAAGAGAAAAGATGCTGTGAAAACTCCACAGCAAGGTACTGTTTCATTAGGCTGCAAGACTGAAGGAAATACAGTACCTGACCAGTTACCTGCTTTCCTGAGGATGAAATCTTGTGTAGAGCTTGTAATTGTCTTTCTCACTCTTCGCCCATACCCAAGTACTTTGGGAGCGCTACAGTGACAATCACTGTAGGCAGGCTGGTGTCAAAAGAAAGTCTCTATTCCTTAATGGAATTCCTATTACTTAATGAATACTTGAAATGAAGGGAAGTTTCTAATAATGAGGAATTCTTTCCAGCTGTCTGGCAAGAGGTGAACATCATGTACAACTTCATTTGTGGAGGAAAACCAGCACCAGCATTGTTTCTGCACTCTGCTGTATGTTCCTGTAAGGGAGAAACAACTCTTAAATCTGTGTTCTCAGGTTTCTCTGAACAGGTCTCAAAATATGAGGTAAAATCTTACAGTATATCTGGTATAATAATTATTGATGCATCTGGAACATAACAGGATTAATTTATATTTCTGTGATTCTGATTCTTGATTACTATGTTATTAAAGAGGAAACTGTTTCCTAGCTCAATATAGAGACCTCCCCAGAACAACACATGCAACTTGGCTCATGTTTTACATTTCCTAACAATTATGGATACTCCTCTGGGATGTGCAGTGCAGTAGGCTGGCTTCGCTCCTACCTCATGCCCCAGCTTGTGCAACACAGCTCTTTCCATGTTTAGCTGAGAAGGTGTCTTCAGTGTATGGGACTTGAGGCACAGAGTAGGAGGAAGATGTTGTGCAGGACGTGCAGTGCTCAGGAGGACTTCTCCCTGTGATCTCTGGCTTTCAGCCTGAGCTGCAATCACCAAAGCAAGTGATACAGGAGCAAGGTGGCAGTGAAGGGCCCAGCCATTATGCTACTTGATCTGCAGCATTGTCTTAAGCACTGGAGAAAAGCAAATTAAAGTGTTGTGTTAATTCATTACTTAAACGGACCTGAAAAGTTTGGGTTTGCAGTTTTTATTTTTCATGAGTCAGAACTTGACTGCACTGCTGGTGATAGGCACAAGAAGAACTTTGTACTATATGAGTCCCTTGAGAGAAACTGAGGCAGGATTTATGCCAGTAAATCGGGCTTGGCAGTGCTAAGGGTAAAGAACAAAAAGAAACCTCTGATGAATATTTTTCAAAAGTCTCTGTTTCTATGAGTTGTGTTGGTCTTTTGAGAAATGTGAATGCCTTGTGGCAGAACCGGAGTCAGGGAGAAGTGTGTGTTTTTCTTTTTCCACAGAAGAAGATCATTAGCATCCCTTGTTTATTTTAAGTAGGTATAATGAGGAGATTAAAAATGGTTTAAGAGCTTGTATATCTCTAAGTGACTTTTTAGTGTCAGTGCAATGTTATAACTAACCTACAAATGATAAAGACAGTAATTATTTTTGGTTTTTCTTGCCTAATGACTGTTGATAAGCATCTGTGATAAGATTTTAAAATATGAATGTCAAGGACTAAGACATTTCTTTGGATAAAATGATCTTAAGAAATCTTGAAGAAAATGTTGCTATTTTTCACCATCACTCACCAAGCACAGAATTTTTTCTTGTGAAAAGAAATCTATGTTTAAAACAAAAACTGAGATTGTGTAGTTACTAATCACACAACTGCACACACATGGACACAGTATTGCATAAAACCAGTAGAAGAGTGTAATGGTTTTGGCTGGGGTAGAGTTAATTTTCTTACAGTGGTTGGTATGGTGCTGTGTTTTAGATTCGTGCTGAACACAGGGTTGGTAATATAGAGATGTTTTTGTTATTGCTGAGCAGAGCTCTCACAGAGCCAAGGCCTTTTCTGCTTCTCGTGCTGCCATGGTGGTGAGGGGGCTGGCGTACCTGGGAGGTTGGGGGGAGACGCAGCCAGGACAGGTGACCCCAGCTGACCAAAGGGATATTCCAGACCGTGTGACATCATGCTCAGTATATAAAGTGAAGTGAAGGGAAGGAGAAGGAAGCAGGAAGGAAGACTTGGAGTGGTGGCATTTGTCTTCCCAAGTCACTGTTATGTGTGATGGGGCCCTGCTCTTCTGGAGATGGCTGAACAGCTGCCTTCACTGCGTGGGAAGCAGCGAATTAATTCCTTGTTTTGCTTTGTTTGTATGCACAGCTTTTGCTTTCCCTAATAAGTTGTCTGTATCTCAACCCACAAGTTTTCTACTTTATACCCTTCTGATTCTCTCCTCAGTCCTGCTAGTGTGGGGGGAAGGAGTGGCTGTGTGGGCTTTGGTTATCAGCTGGGGTTAAACCACAACAAGTAGAACATATTAATAATCAGAGGAAATAAAATCAAATGATGAGGGACAAAACCAACAAGTTTTCCTTTTTTTACACACGTACACAAACAGTATCATTGCTATCTATTAGCTTTCCTTAATATTGTGGAAGGCTGGATTCAGTATGTGACTTTGACAGTTAACATAGTGTCAAATCAAAACAGATATAGCTAACATTCCATCTCTATTTCTTCAATTTTCTTGTCTTATTTTGTGAGAAGAAAATTCATCTTCTAGGTTATTTATGATACCCACATAAATGATGACTATACATCAAATTAAAACATATCAGCTTGGCCTGTCTGCTTTCTTGGCTTCTGTTCATGTGTGTATACAGGAGAAAATTATGGTGTGTCAAGGCTCAGGGTTACTAAGTTAAAATCAGGTGTGGTTTTAGTTGGCTTGAGGGGAAATAAGTTCTAGTTCTCAGCAGAGCATAACCTGTGTAAATAGGAAGTATTTGACATTTTCAAGTTTTTTAAACATGGATTCCTTTCAGCTGCAGTTGTTTTCTGCTTCTAGCAGGTTTGTTTGTACGGTCTCTGTGCAAACACGTGCTCTCTGAATTTTAAAATGTTGGTATATATTCACCTAAAGGCATAGGAAATTTTCTGAAAACATACTTTGAAAAGTTAATTCCAGCAGCTTGTTTTATAGGAATTTAAAAAAAAAAAAATGCTAAAGAAGTTGTCAATTCAATAAAAAATAAATTGCCACTTCTGTAGCAAAACCTTTACCTAACTTTGTCTTGTGTTTAAGAACGAACACATTCTTTTCATAGTATTTTCCGATAAAACTAGAATAGTTAGTAGCATGTAACAAGAATAAATTTCTAGCAGGAAATTTCATAGAACTGGTAACAATTTCTCAATTAGACCTTAAGATCATATCTTTACTGGTAAGATAAAGAGTGTCGGAGGGCATCCCAAGACCTGTAACGTGGACATCTGTTTTCAAAGTCTTAAGGAGGTTCCCAGTTCACGGTTTGCCTTGTCAAGCTGGCACTCTCCCAAACAAGAGAGAGCTCGGACTATAACAGGAACCACTCTAAATATCTAAATATTGCCTTGTTTGTGCCTATCGTATTTTACTGGACATAAGAGCTAGCCAACAGAGATATGGGTGCTTCTCTGTCTACACTGTAACTGCATAAATGCATATATGCAGCCCATATTCTGCTACAATTTGCAAATGAGCTGCCTTTAGGACACAAAAAAAAAAAAAAAGAAATACCCTAAATAAAAAGCCAGTATCAAACTTTGCCAGTCTTCTCCCTACTCTCTGTCTACTGACTGCATTGGCATCCTGTGCTACCAACCAGCCACAGCCATGCTGTGACACTCCAGCAGAGAGAGACATGTGCCGATGGCATGCTGCTATCAAGGGATATATTTTAAGCAAGAAAATTTTCATATTAAAAATACATTGCATGAAAGATTATTTAAGAAAGGAAGGACACATTAAATTGTTGCCTCGACATATTAATATGTGTAAAGTGTCCAAGTTAGTTGGCTACACTGTGGGTGGGTTGCTTCCTCCCTTGGTCAAATTATGGAGTCTGTTGAACAGTAGATCAGTCATTGTGACAAAAAAAACAAACAAACAAAAAAACCAACAAAACAAAACCAAACCAAAAATACAAACAAAAAACAGAACCAAACAAATCAAGTAAACAAACAAAAAACCAAATCACACACAAAACCCCCCTAAACTGGAATCCAGATTACAAAGTTTAATAGTCTAGGCATTTCAGAATGAAGAGAAACTTGGTTTCAGACAGGTTCCCAACTCTGTTTATCATTTTAAGTGAGACAGCTCAGAAGACATAACCAACATACAAATGCTGTGGCATTAGTGTTACAACATATTTGATGCAATTACGAGGTTAAGTTACCTCAGTATTTCAGTGTTGTTCAAGAGACACGTACCTTTTCTGGTATGAAAAAGCTTGCACTGCTGACTTCCAGCCTGCCTTGCTCTCATATCCTGAGGTATAACCTGTTACTACCAGAATTAACGTGTAAATATATATTATAAATATGAAAGTATGAACAAGTAAAAGTACATATATACAAATATTATCTGTTTACTCTGGGTTCACTTTTCGGCTCTTCTCACTAACCAAAATTCTGGTTTCTGTGTGTTTTTCCCATTGGGATATAAAATTACAGTAATTAGGCTTCCCTTTGGTGAGATGATTTTGCAGACTCTCACTACACACTGATGAAACAATACAAAATTTATCAGTACTGCCTTTTGATCAGTACTCTGCTCAAAAAATTCTTTTAAAAAGTCTTCTTTAAAAGCACATCCTCCTACCTATGGATGTGTCTATGATATTTTGCTGCCTTCACTATTTTTCCTATATGGAAGAGAGACACACAAGCCATCACTGAGCTTGTGCAGTTGGTGAACTTCCATGAACTTTCATTTTGAACAACAGCAGGTGTCTTTGTTTCCTGAGAAGGTCTAATTCATTAAGTGACCAGATGAAAAGCTGTGCTGCTGGATCCCTTTCTTTCCAGAGATTCTTTGTATAATCTGTAGCAATATGGTCTCGAGAGGGAAAAAAGTAAGCAGGAAACAAAGGAAACTTGATGTTGCATGGTTTCTGTGGCTTTAGGTTAAGCTCATGTGTAGGTTTTCTGCTGTCTGTTAAGTGTATCATTTCTGCAGTGGGACTGTGCCTGTGTGCTTCTGACAGACATTGTAAAACCCTAATACCTTGATCTATCTGTATCTAATATCATTCTAGGCATTCACCCAACATCCCAAATAAACATATCATGATTGGTAAGGAAACTACTTGAAGAAATGAGATTAAAAATTTATTGTCAGGTGGCAAATATTCAAATATTCTCCTTTAAGCATTGTCTTTAAGAATATTTTTACAGGTTATCTGCCAGCATATCTGATACTGATAAGAATTCACCAGTATTTAAAAAATATATAATCTTCCAGAAACTGCAAATACCTACACGAAGAATCAGGCTTGCCTTAGTTCACTAAAGGGGGAAAAACACAGAGAAACATTGAGCTTGTTAAGATTTTTCTGAAAGATATACTAAAACTCCTTTTGCTTTTTTCCCTATCTCCACTGTAGAATTGTGCACTGTTCATGTACACCACTGAGGAAAATATGTTAACATAAGGAGGGCTGGTGAATCACAAAGGGGAATTCTTTATGTAGCTTGTTTCCATATGAAAGTAGCAACATTTGTGCATAAATGGCTTGCAGCATTTTTTTTTATGAATTGGGCTCTAAGAGCTCATGATTGTCCTTGCTATTCAGTTTTCAGTCATTGGGTAGCGTTGAAACAACAGGAGGAAAAAAAGGAAACATTTTGTACCTGTGGTACTCACTTGGACAACAGAATCTTAGTAAAATAGCTACAGTCTTTTCCTTTTTCGTTACAAATTATACAGGGAGAAAATTATGTGTGAATCGATGAAAAGGAAAATAATATATTTCTGAAACATTAATAGTCAGTGCCATACTCCAGTTGGGGGGGGGCGGATATTGTTACACTGATTTTTCTAGCTGATTTAAATTCACTTTCCAATCTTCACTAACCTGGCTGCTGCCTTAACAGAATCAAATTTTTTATAAGAAAGTGAGATAATGATTCTCTCATCTCCAGGTTAGTGCTGCTTTTTTCTTTCTTTCTTTCTTTCTTTCTTTCTTTCTTTCTTTCTTTCTTTCTTTCTTTCTTTCTTTCTTTCTTTCTTTCTTTCTTTCTTTCTCTCTTTCTTTCTTTCTTTCTTTCTTTCTTNTTTTCTTTTTCTTTTTCTTTTTCTTTTTCTTTTTCTTTTTCTTTTTCTTTTTCTTTTTCTTTTTCTTTTTCTTTTTCTTTTTCTTTTTCTTTTTCTTTTTCTTTTTCTTTTTCTTTTTCTTTTTCTTTTTCTTTTTCTTTTTCTTTTTCTTTTTCTTTTTCTTTTTCTTTTTCTTTTTCTTTTTCTTTTTCTTTTTCTTTTTCTTTTTCTTTTTCTTTTTCTTTTTCTTTTTCTTTTTCTTTTTCTTTTTCTTTTTCTTTTTCTTTTTCTTTTTCTTTTTCTTTTTCTTTTTCTTTTTCTTTTTCTTTTTCTTCTTCTTTTTCTTCTTCTTTTTCTTTTTCTTTTTCTCTCTTTCTTTCTTGTCTCCTTTTCCTTCCTTTCTTCCTTTTTCATTGATTTGTAGAATATCCTGAGATGGAAGATACCCACAAGGACACTCTGTGTCCAACTCCTGGCCCAGGAATTACACCACATGCCTGGCAATGTTGTCCAAATGCTTCTTGAACTCTGTCAAGCTTGGTGCTGTGACCACTGTCCCGGGGAGTTCATTCCACCCTCTGGGTGAAGAACTTTTTAACCTTGCCATCAGGGAAGAAGACTGGCCTGGCTGAACAGGGAGCTTTTGCACAAAGTCAGAGGATAAAAAAAGGGTTTATTTATGCCCTTTGGAAGAACAGGCAGGTAACTCAGGAAGAGTACAAGGATGTCATAAATTTATGTAGGGAGAGCATTAGACTGGCTAAAGCTCAGCTAAAACTCAATCTGGCCACTGCAGTGATAGATAACAAAAAATGTTTTTATAAATCCATCAAAAACAAAAAGAAGGCCAAGCAAAAATCTCTATCCTTTGTTGGACATGGGGGGAACACTGTCACCGAGGATGGAGAAAAGACTGAGGTACTCGATGCCTTCTTTTGCTCAGTCTTTAACAGAAAGATTGGCAATCATCAGGGCAACCGGCCCCTTGAGCTGCTTGACAGGGATGGGGAGCAGAACAGAGCCCCTGCAATCCAGGCAGAAGTAGTCAGTGGCCTGCTGTGCCACTCAGACACCCACAAGTCTGTGGGACCAGATGGGGCTCACCCACTGAGGGAGCTGGCAGAAGAGAGATCAGTGCCTGCTCCTCTGCCTCCCCCACTGAGGAAGCTTTAGACTGCACTGAGGTCTCCCCCAGCCACCTCTTCTCCAGGCTGCACAGACCAAGTGGCCTCAGAGACTCCTCAACTGGCTTCTCCTTCATCATCTTCCACATATTAAATGTTAACATATTCAGGAAGAGATAGGTAGGTTTATCTGCTTGTTATACCAGAATTTGTCTCTAATGGAGATAGTGGTTCCTACTGAATTGTTAATATTGCAATATTGACAATTGCAGAAACGTGGAGTTTCTTTGAGGGAAATGCATCCTAATACTGATAATCTGATCTTAACTCAGATCATGTAATTAGACCAGAGATAGTATCACTTACCTCTATATTTGTGTAATAGCCAACTCTGCTTGAGATTTGTGCACTCAGTAAATAAACCAAGTGTAGCGTCTCTGAATAAGAGCTTTCATAAAACTATGCTTAAAAAAAAAAAATTAATGTTTTTAAGTCAAAGGAGAAAAAAATATGGTGGTAGCTATCAGTAGCAGGTGTAAATTCTAAAATAATCTTAAACTTTAAGTGGTTTTCTTCAGATTAATATTTTATTCTAGACTTAGAATAAAAGATTACCTATGTAATGATCCTTACCTACAAACTTCTAAATGAATATCATAGGGAATTAATTTATGAATTGTTTCTAGTGACAGAAGTTAGAAATTGTCGTATGTGTCCCTCAGCCGACTGTCAGTCTGTCTAGTAGTGAGGAGAGTGAACCTGTCCCATAGATAATATATCTGGCTTTACATGAACAAAAGAAATCCTGTTCCCTACCTCTATATCCTCATGAGTTCATAAACACAAGAATATTTCAAGGCTTTTTTTTTTTGCTTTTGCTTTCCTTTTTCTCCCAGTCTAGACAACTTACTAGCAGTCCATCAATAGGAGATTCTGCAGCTGGTTTGGGAGACAATTGCTTGTAAAATGAAACAATCAACCTGATCTCCTGTGCTTCCAGACTGGGTGTGATAGAAGGGCTCAGAGTGGGCACGCGTTTCCTTGGTTATCTGGGGCAGTTGTGCAGCACTGTACCCTCCACCCTTCCACATGGCATTACCAGTAGCCCCTTTTTGGAACCAGGCTGAGCAAACTAGCATTATTTAGCCCAATCTCACTAACAAATCTGATCATTAGTGTGTTCTAAAACTCAGTGCCATGGGCTCCTGCTCTGAAATGGCTACATGGTGGAAGGGGAGGAGGACCACGCAGCAAGCAAATGACAGACTCAATTGTAGATCAATGTGGTGATTGTATCAATTTCAGATTCTCTACTAACAATAGGTGTCTGATTGGACACCACTGACTTTATTGGGAAGTAGATGAGATATAATATACCTTCCAGTGCATTAGTTGTTTCTGCTGATTGGATGAAGGATAAATTTCACATAGAGGGCAGTTTGAGTCCCATCATTCTCACAATTACGTTGAACACCAGCTAAAAGAGTCCTGTTGCTGCTGCACTTTACAGCAGCAAATTAGAAGGATTTTCCTAATGCATTTCCTCACTATAGTCTGTGCAGCATCATTCTTCAGTAAACTGAGATCTGGGTCAAAATGTCTCACTGTTCTTAATTTCAATAATTCCATTTAAAGGGTAATCACTTTCTCTAGAAAAGGAAAAGGACAATAGAAAGAATAAACAGAACAGTTGGACTCATGGCAATAGCACAAATAAATTGAATGCTAAGAAGCTTTTATTACAGTAAATCTTTTTTTTATTCCAGAAGACAGCAATGTAAACTATGCAGTGAAAATAGCCATTAAACAAATCAACACCCTCTTAATCTCATAACCCTACCTCACACCCTCCCCCCACCATGAATTGTAACAGTGCTACATTATCTGGTCCACCTCCTTTAGTTTGAACCACCAAGTTAACTATGCAGAAATTAATGCACGAGATTTTTCATTACTATTTTGAAGATTCAGCGCTGTAAAATGTTGAAGTCCCTTCTAATGATCTAGTAAAGGGAAGGAGGCAGGGGGAAGGAGGAGAGAAATCCCATAGTTTGCTGAGGAGCATGTTATTTGTCTTCCACAGACTTAAAGCTTTGCACGTTAGTTCTGCTGGCTCAAGGCCAGACTGCATAGTACCTTTTAGAGTCACACCCTGAGACCCCAGTTCATCAAGATACTTAAGCATTTGTCTGATGTTCAGTATATGAAGGAATACAAGTTAAATTGGAGTTTAATTATGTGATTAACTCCATTTATTTAACATTTTAAGCAGAGCATATAAACAGACCATGTAAATAAAGGGTGGAAGAGTTTCTTTCAAGGGTAATAGTTGTTAAATATTTTCTATATGGTTCATGAATTGTGTGGCCTCATGTATTTACCTTTTAATTGTTCAAGACTATTGGGATTCTAAAAACAAACAACTGAGAACTAATCTGATCTAAGCAGCTTTCCAAGGAACTTTTTTATCATTTATCAAGCCCCCTTTGCTCTGTTAGACTTCACAGAATGACAAGGCTATTTTCAAGCCGTAAACCCCCATGCCCCATGCAGTTATGGCATGCAACCAAAGAAGTCTGGAGGAGAAAATGAAGTCATAATTAACAACAGCTGCTCACGCCTAGCATTTTCTAAATAACATCCGAAATTTTTTTTCTTTTCTTTTCTTTTCTTTTCTTTTCTTTCCCCCCCAAAATCCAGAATCAACCCAGACCCTATTGATTTATCTTCAGGTTAAAAAGAGGAAGCCTCACACCAGTCTCTGGGGGTCTCTTTGTTGTCCAAGCAGTGCAGGAAACTCTCATCACAGGTCATTTGAGAGAGGTTTCGCTGTTGTTTGCTTGTTACATTCAGTGAACAAAATCAAAGCAAAATGACAGTAATTTCCTTTACTCATGTATTGTTATTAGTGTGGTGCAAGGCTTTGTCATCAAAGCACATGGGAGTGTTCTGTCCTTTAGAGGCTAATATTAAAATATAGAACAGAATGGTCATGTTTTATTGGCTTAGCCTTTCCCTGCACTGCTTATAAAAACAGACAGTGCTTTAAAATGTCTCACTAATGCTCATTTTCCTGAGGGTGGAGTTGACCTCAAGTAGTTTACAACTTGGCTGTTAGTTAAGACTAATTAACTTTGACTTTGTTGTTAGAATAGTCTAATCTGCAGTTTCATCTTAAAGAAGGCAAAATATAGTACATTCAAGTGAAACAATGGAAATAGTGAGTGTTTATATGTCGGCTATATAAGGAGGTCTTTCCTCCACGGTTTTCATCTTTATCTTCTTAAAATGTCTGTGGTTTCACACACTTTTACAATTCTTTTTAACCTGGACCAGAGCTCTTTAATAGTGAAAAACACCCTTTGTAGCTTGCATGCCTTATCTGCTTGTTTCCAGGTCCTGTGAGTAAGCAATACAATTACATTTTTAAGCAGCCTGTGTCATCTGAAATTGCAATTTTTCTTGAAATGGTACAGCTTAATGCTTCTAAACAAAGAGCATTGTGCTAATGACTAAATTTGCAATGCTTAATTGTATCATTAATCCTTGACGTATTCTCTTTGTAGGCCTTCCTTATAGCATTATCACTCTGTAAGAGTAAGCCATACTTTATTTGTGGAAAACATTATTTTAGTCAAGCAAGAGGAATGGAGAGGCTTGTGGTTTAAATATGTTAAAATTATAGAAATGACCTTATCATACCACTTTTCCAAAGAACTAATTTGCATTAGACAATAACTTTAGAGTAAATAATTTTCTTTAATAACAAAAGTAACATACACTTAGTTTATGTAAATAGCCACAAAAGAGGATTTAATGTAATGTTTGGCTTTAATATATCAATTTTGTCAACATATTTAACATTCCTTTAACTTAAGTAAAAGCTCAACAATTCAGTTTTAGAGAAATTATGGCAATAAAATTTAAACCACTCTCTTTAAAAGTTTGGGTTTTTTGAATCTTCATCGTCGCAATTAACATAAGATTGAAAACAATTTAGGAACTTATTGCTATGACATTGGTATTTAAAATTATTTTGTTTTCTTTTGTTGAGGTGAAAGGCCCAAAAAAGAAACTTCTAAAGTTTGCATCCAGACCCCACAAAGTATTTTCGACAAATTGACTACTGTTACAACGTACAAACACTAACTACATTGATAGATCTGAAGATTGACATTCATAATGTCATATTTTATTAAGATAACATTAAACATAACAAAAATACTACTAAACCAGTTTTATTAAAGATATTTTATGATGTCTTGAGCTGGACTAGAATATCAAACTGCACAGACTGTGAATGAAGCTGTACAAATGTGGTCTAGGAAACCTCTCTCACTGCATTAATCACATTAGCAAGCTTTGCTGCCTGATGCACACCACCAGAGCACCACCAAAAAATACAGGATGAGTCAGCTATCATTTCAGCCTTACAGTAGCCAGATCACTCTCACAAATACATTGATTTGTGCATAAGCCTTACATTAAGTGTTTTCCACTTGAGGATTCTGGAGGAAAGGAGGCAATATCCTTCAATTGCAATCAGGAGTTTTGGTAATTACTTCAAGCAGTTCAAAGAGTTAGGAGCTGGATATTAATTGGAACTTTAGCACTTTTTTGCAGATATGAAGACCCAGAAGCTAGAACTCCTACAGAAATGTGGCATTTTGATTCAACAAACTTTCACTTGGAGAAGCATTGATGCTCAAAAAATCTTCTTTTTTCTGCTCAGCTCTTGCAGTTGGTCTCTCTAATGTCTCTATCTCTATTTGGCTGAGGTTAAGTGAATGCTTTAGTGTCTTTGTGCATATTTGTGAAGTAGGAGCAATGTATCCTGACTCTAAAGAAATGGGAGAAAACATAATGTGAGCGGTAGGATGAGAGGTATGTATAATCAAGCAAATATGTTCAAGTCACACCAGCTGCTTCTCTGCTATTAACAAGGGGCCAAAAAAGGAGGTTTGGGAAGGAGGGGTTCACCACATCTCCCCTCCTTCCTCGCAGTTTGCTATGGTGTGCAGTGGTGCAGTTCACAGGGGCACTGACCCTCTGTGCTGCTCTGAATTACCGTGACTCTCAGTCTGACTGTAAGTGGTGGTCTCTCTGAAGCAGGCAGAGCTAAGTGAGCTTCTCTTTGTTCTGCAGACTGAGATGAGAAAACGCTCTGGTTTAGCCTCTCCTCTCAGGAAAACAGTCACTTTGATTCACCTGATGAATAACTTGCAAATACTAAAACCTTGAGCTATGGCTTCAATGGGATTCTAGCATACAGGACCAGATGCTTGATAATGTTTTTGCATAGATCTACATCAAACTTTTGCAATAAGACATTCCATGCAAAGCTTTTGGTTAATGCATCTTATTCCTTAATATCTGTGCCTACTTGAAGTGTGACATGTAGGTGTGTTTATGCTTATCTAGTTTAACACTCTTGTGGCTTAATTTTCCACATTGTCTTATTGTCTGCCTTCATTTGCTCTTGACAGTGTGCCTTCAGGAAATATTTTCATGTTATATGCTTTTTGACATCTCCAGTGATCTGTTAGACTAACCGTCAGCAGCTGGAACTACTCACTCTTTTTTTGCCTTCATGCCTGTTGTTCAGGTAGTCTTTTCTGCTTGTAACCCTCTTCTTAGCAAGTATGATCAGACAAAGAAAGTAAAAGAAAGTGCAATGTTTGCTCTGTAAAATAAAATTCTTTCTAGTTATTAAAATTATGTGTAGTTTGTTGAATACTGTGAGTTATTTTTTTTCTTTTAAATGGAATGAAGCAGACCTTGCACTGCAGTAAATGCAATGGGAAAAAGTATTGCATGCAAAGGTCTCTTTAACTGCACTTTCAGCCTCCCTTTAAAGCCCTTGTAACTGTGTACTACAGAAAGGCACTAAGTTTCTTAGTAAGGACACACAGCCTTAACAAAGGGTAGATATTTTGGTTGTTCCAGTTGCTCAACAAACTTTATTGACAACAGGTTTCTCATCCAAATGGACAGAGACGGAGACTGAATGCTATCATGGATATCTCCAATTCACTTATTGCGAGGTTTTAAAAAAAGTTATTTGGACATGATTCAAGGAAAATGAGTCAGGGAATGTGCCTTTGAGAGCTAAATGTGACTTGTTGCATTTGATATTCCCTTTCTTCCTTTTAGATCAGTACTGTTGTTAGATAACTGGTTTATGTTCCTACCGGATTTTTAGTTACTTTGCTCTAGGTTACCACTAGAGAATGTTCTAGATTTTCATTGAAGAATGAGGCAAGTTACTGTTTTATACATGGTCATTTCAGTCTGCCTAGACAACAAAGTAGTCTGTTTTATAACCTCAGTTTTAGCTATTGAAGCTGCTTCACTTATATGACATTGTATTTCAAAAAGAAGAAAAGTAAGGGATTGATTTTCTGAAGTAGTCTCTAGGCTGGAGCTGCATTGCAGAGAGGAAACAACAACATTTTGCATGAGGTTAAGGTGCAGGTAGTACAGAGGAAGAATTATAGAGTCCTATTTGCTAAATATACCTTCAAGTTTGCTGAATAGACTAAAGTTGTTTCTGCAACTATGTTAACTTTGTGATGAATATGTGAGAAGAGTACCTGCTCCTTAGTCCTGAATCAAAGTCAGAGAATGGGGCTTACTGTCTGCCAACAGCATAGAATAAAGCTTTTCAGATTACTACTTTAATGTGGCCAACTGCCAGTCAGGCACCAAATTTTATTGGCTATTTTAACATTAACATTATTTTAACAAAGCACTCAGATATAATTGTGATGCTTGAAAGTGAAAAAACCTTTTCGTGACAATTTGCCAAAATAGTCTTATGTAGTAGCAGATAAATCTCTTCCAAAAATTATGTATTTACTGAGGTTTTAATGCTTTACAGTGAAACTTAGAGTTTTACTCTGGTAACCCCAAAGAATAGTGTAGAAACAAACTTAATTATGATGAATCACCTTAATTTCCCAGTAACACTTACGGGGAAAACTTACTTCAAAGTCTTGCTAGTTTTTGTTGTTTTGGAAGGCACTATTTGCTGATTGTGAAGTAAGTATTCCACTTTCATTCCTTTCTCATATCAGTTCTGAAAATTATTATAAACTAAAGTTGAAAATATTGTTTTCTCTTAACCCATTCAAACATAATAGGCAGTTCCCACTTTGTACTTTTTAAATGAGCATTTACCCCTGTACTAGTAAGAAAAGCTAGACTGTAAGCCCACAATGAATTTCATATAAAATTACCATTAACTTAAACTAAACTTAGATAAACCTCAGATTGCAGTCACAGTACGTGGAAACTACTGATTATTGTTACTAGAATAAAAAATTAAATAATACTGTTTCTTTAACTATAAAAGTACTTTGATGACATATTTGCAGAAAGGATCTTGCTCCTATATTAATAAACCCCAAAATGGTCTCACAAATTTTCTATTTGACAAGAAGACCCAATATTCTAACTGTTCTCTGCTTGCATTTTACCTTTTTTTCATTCAGCTATATGAATTACACTTAAAGTGGTGTAAGGGTTGCACAGAAAGCAACCATTGCTGTGGGACTGTGTTTTTCTTTAGTTGTGAAAGAGAATCACAGCTTGCAACTGTACATGAAGGTTATGAACTTGCTCACAGTAGAGGCAGAAACATCAATATGCTCCTGAACATCACCTATTTAAAGTGTTTAGTTCCTTTCTAGTGCAAAACTAAGTGAAAGTTGAAAATGGTCCTCAGTCACATCATGAACATCCTGCATGGCATTATTTGTGTCATAGTTAAGTGTGCTGGGTATAGCTGTATGGGCTACTGTCCTCTGATGCCTTTTTGGAGAAAAGACGTGTGTCTCTTGAGTCTACACTACTGAGAAAAATTTTAAAGAAATAAGTATTTGGTTTGCCAAGAGTATTCTGTGTGGGTAAGTTCATTGATCCATTGGTTGGAGAAAGCCACTCTGAGGGTGGATGAGAGGAACAAACATATAGCCATCCCAGGAACAGAAAATGGTCCCAAGCCTGTCGATTGCTTTGTAAATTATCTACAGATCAGTTAAAATGCTCAGTGAGTGCAAAACTGAGCTCTAGCTAGGAAATATTTGTAAAATAATGGATTTTGTCCCAAGGCTACACAGTTGTCTCTGTGGCACTCCTACAGACAACCTCTCTTTTCTTGTAAAAAATGGTAAAATTAAACAGATAGAAAGAGAATACCATTAATGAGGCAAAGGAGAAAATCTGACTGATTAAATACTAATTAGAGTTGATTTAGAAACGTTTTTAAACCTTTCTAAAAACTTTTTAAAAACTTTCTTAAGACTTTTCTAAATCTCAGTAAATTTTACGGTTTCTCAGTGTCTATTGATCAAACTCAACAGAGAGAGCATAAGGGCTTTGAGTCTCGTGTTTTCGTGTTGCTCTGTGGTTGCTTGTGGTACAGCATCACAGAGCAATAGGGAAACTATTAAGCTTTAAAAGCACTAAAATGTAGCTATAGCGTATATTTTCATAAACTGGTTTTACTGTTTGATTTCTAAAGTAAGATCCTGTGCACACTAAATTCACTAGAAGATATGTAACAAGGTCTCTACCCGGACTTAGTAGATCTCACTGGTACTTCTTCAAGAAGTAGTGACTTCACATTTAAATAAATTTTAATAAGTTAATAGAAAATATGTTTGTTTGTTTACTATCAAGATGTACATAATCTTATAATCAAGATTCTTATGCAGACAGGGATGTCGGTGTGGACAGACATATTATCACCAGTGATGCAAAAGTTGCTGTGTTATGCTGAGCCTCAAATAAGCTGGAAGCTGTATGAACTTCCTTTTAAAGAAACCCTGAAAATTAAAAACAATGATGACTTCCACATCTGTAACCTTGTATCACTGCCTCTTCTCTTTAAGATGAACACTCTGGCACTCATTGTGAGAGTTTCACCTGTCGAAGGTAGAAGCTCAATTCTTTAAAATTTTAGATAAGGATCTGTGTACAACAGTCCACTTATGCTGGCTGTTTCTTTCTGTATCCACTGGAACAATGCATGGGTTTTTTTCTTCTTGCGTCAGTGGTATAAACTGGTCAACAAATGAAAAAATAATTTGGAAAACTAAATTTAACATGAATTTTGGTCCACAGAATTATGAAACAAATGAAAAGTCAGTATAGGGTTTACTAGCAGTCTTTGTTGTAAGATGCAAAGGGCCTTTAATTAGTTTAACAAAATATGAACTCATACCAAATTATCACTTTTTTTCAGGTTCTCAATTTCTTCAGTTTTAAGAAGTTACAGCGTCAAACCTGTTTACCAAGACAATACCACTCATGCCAAACTCCTGATTTTACAATGCAGTGTATTGGAACTCCTTGTTTATAGGTGTTATGGATGCTAAAAGTCTGTGTAGTTTAAGAGGAATATAGGAGTAGTGACGAACAATGGAAGACAAAGCTGTGGAAGGATTACGTCACCTGAACATATCCATAAGCCACTTATGTTTGGAAGATGCTTAGGCAAAATATAATGTGTTATATTTTATATATATATATATATTTATATATGTATGTGTGTGTGTGTGTGTGTTATATTATATATATATTGTGTTATATTTTTCCTAGGTAAACCCAGGCAAAAGCCACTGGCTTGGGTGGTTCCTTGGACTGAAAGTACACACTATTTTCATGGTTTATAACACCTTCAGTATGACTAGAAAAATGCAGAATTTGCTTAGCATGCATGTGAAGGATAAACAACTAGACCTTTTTAAAAAATAAACAAGCAAAAACCATGTATCCATGACACTGCCAAAGATTGCCTCATCACAACCATCTTTGCTAGAGATCAAATCATGGGGTTTTTCTATATACACTTCTTTCTTATGCCATATAATTTTCTGAAAGGACAATAATATTGCCTAGTTTTAACGGACGTTTCTTCTTTCTTTGTGGGAAAGAAGGGCTTGGGTTTGAAACTTTCCTTGAAAGGGTGCAATGCTACCTCCCTAGTACCTGTTGCTTCATAAATAGTGTAATTTTCCTTGAATGCATATGGAGTTGAAATAACTTCAGGAACTGGTCTAATCCACTTTAGGTTTTCACCTAGTTCATAAAAAAAAGCCAACAGGTACTATTAGATGCCAACTATATGCTCAGAACCCAGAATAAGAAGCTTTGTTTTTGAGTAATGCAAATACCATGTCTGAGTTCAGAGTGCCCAGCAGAGCAGTCTGGAGGTCAGCATGAGTGCTATGGTCTTATTTACAGGTTTGACACTGTAACTTCTTAAAACTGAAGGAATTGACACCCTGAAAACTATTGTTATTCTTATGTTTAAAGTAGTAAAATTATTGCTCATATAGAAACACATTATAATGATAAACCGAGTCTTACACTTTTGCATGTATGTTTCCAATGGGTTTGACTCAGAATGCTAGATTTAAATTATTAACTAGCAAAGAACAATACTGTTGCTTTAAGAATAAGCACCATATGTATCTCCTTCATGACACACTATTTCTGAAGAAAAAGGAGCCTCAGCAGTAGCCTGATACATCAGATATATCTCAGAGAAAAGATGTGAGAGTTGCACATTGTTCAAGAGCAACTTCTTGTCCCAATCTCCCAGAAACCTCAGTCCCCTCACACCTTGCTTGTGCAAACTGTTGTGAAGCTGTCTAACTGTTGAACTGTTGAGCAGGTTTTTCCTCCTGGACAGTCCTGGATCTTTTTGTGGTCCTTCAAAACACTGGACCACCTTCCTGCACCTGATCTTTAGCGGGAGGCTATTTCTCTTGAAGGTAATTTCTCTGGTTAATCCTTTCTTAATATAAAATGGCTTAAAAAAAAAGATTTCTGTGTTTTCTGTGTCTGGATATCTCTGGATAACAAGAGAAAGAAACAGCAGAAACTGATTATGTTCTTGGATAAGACCAAATACACACAGCAGAGTTTAAAATATTCTTTATCCCAAAGAACTCAGCCTTTGTGACACAACTTTCTACAGAGGTTTCCATATGCTAATTCTAATGATAGAGTTTTATCGAAATATCTAACAGCCAGTACAATTGCAATTCAGTTTAATTAAGTTCTTGAAGTACACATCAGAACTGACAAGTGGAAAAACATGAGCTCTTCTTCAAAGATATCAGCCAGTATAGAAGCCAATACTCCACAAGAACCCTTTCCTTGCCTTATTTCTAGATTGCATCACGAGTCATGCACTGTCTTCCAGCATCTGATGCAGAAGATGGTGCACCTGCCACAACTTTAAAAGAGATTTTTCTTGAGTAATCCCTTCATTAATTGATTACCATGTTAAAGGGCACTTCACTTTTCATTTTGAGACCGGAATAGTCTTCTTTTTCTTTAAAGACTAACTTTAGGGGTCCCTTCCACATTTCTGTGTCTATGAAGTTTTCATCCTGTCCATTCAGTTGATCTTTCTCTAGCTACAAGGGATTGACTCCCAAACTATTCAAGGATATTTGTGTCATGACCACATCTGACAAGAGATGAAGATAGAAAGTTAGCGAAGTGCTCAAGAAATCAGAGGTCTTCACAGCTTGCAGGACAGCAGTTTGCTAAAGGGATGACTGGTGTTTGAAAATTGAACTGGAGGCATCACAAGCATATGTTTGAACAGCAGCGACTGTTTCACACTGTTGAAAGATCAAGCAGAGCCAAGTAAGGGCTGCTCTTCTGCTGTAAAGAAGCATTCATCAAAGAACCCTGGTCATCCTAAAGAACTCTATTACTCTGATAGGGTTAAACATAAGCTTTTGTAAGATGTAAACATAATGGCATCTTCCATGAGGACTGGAAGATTTAGTCTTCTGTATTTTTTTTCCTGATACTCTGTTTCCACATTTTGAGTTGTAGAAACAGAAAAACCACTCTGAGGCAATGGCACATCAAATATTAGCACTTTTGTTTTTCATACTAGTATGTTTTCCTGATGGCTCCTTTGGTTATTTCTCAGAAGAGGTTACTCTTGTTCTTGCCTCCTTTACAGTCTTTAAAAAGCACCTTGCCCAAATTTCATGTCTTTTCTCAAGACCCAGGGCCTTTCATTTTCTGTTTGCAATTACATTAGTGAATTTTTCTTGTTTGGTAAAACAGTACCATAGATCACTGCAGGAATGTCATGAGTGTGTCCTTAAATTCTGGCACAAATCCCTTCTGTGAACAAAAAAATATTAACTCTGAGGAACAGGAGTCACAAAGAATTTAAAGTATTAATAGTCTTCACTATGACTGCCAGTAGAAAAATATTGTTTGGTAGACTAATACCAATATTAGAAGGCCACTTCACACAGAAAATACACTACAGCACATAGATGTTTAGTACAGTACAAAATTTTAGGAAATTTTAACTTATTTATTCATACCTAGATAGTTTATATGTGCTGCAGCAGGTAGTATTATAATATATTTCAATGCTATTTCCAGAGCTGTGAGCTTTAAAAAGCAATTTTGGAAGGGGAACCTTTCCAAAAACTTTTTAGTTCTTCAACAGTGAAGAAAAAACAATTAATTGAGAGCGCATTTTAGAAATAGGAACCTCAGTTTATGGAAGTCATGTGCTTCAATTTCTTCTCATAAGAATGTGTAGATTCATTATTTTGATGTGTTGGGAGTATATTAATATCTTTCATGTAAAAGCAGTATTAAAGAGATCATTGTTCTGCTTCTAAAATGTTTCTACTTTCTGCAGTATACCTCTTTGGGTAGAGTTTTTGAGTTTGATTTCTCATTTAGGAGGGAGGCAGGTTCTGCACTGGGATTAATTTTTTTTTTTTTCCAGAACAAATACAGAGGGTAGTGGTTAACAAGTCATATTTTATGTGGAAACTATTAACAAGTAGAGAACCATGTCTCTGTCCTGAGATCTATCCCACTCAATAACATTTTCCACAACCAAACGGAGGTAAAGGAACATTTTCTTCTTAGGCTGGTAGGTGCACCAAATTAAGGGGACAAGCTGATGCTCTGGAGAGAAGGACTGCCATCCACAGGAACTGGGTCATACTGGAGGAATGGATCTTGTGCAGTTCAGAATGGAGAAATGCCAAGCCCAGCCCTGGGAAGTCAAGACCAGGGCAGCAGTGCAGTCTGCACATTGTCAGCAGCATCCAGTATGGCAGGAGTAGGAGCACAGTCAGGAGGTAGAGGGATGTGAGGACCCACCTTGACTTGGCACCTTTTGGACCACACCTAGATACTGCCTCCTTTAATTTAGAGTCCCCAGTTCAGGAAAGACTTTACCAGACTGGTGTGAGACCAGCAGAGGCCCATCAGGAAGCCTAGGGACTGGAGCACCTGCACAATGAGATGACCCTGAGGGACAGGGCTGCCGCAGCCTGGAGAAGGGAAGGCTTTGAGGGCACTTCAGAGCATCCATCTACCTACGACGTACGTGCTGGGTAGACAGGTGCAGGGTCTTGACAACCTGATGGTATCATGGGAAAGTAGGCGTGCCTTAAAACATGACAAGTTCAGACCGGAGATAAAGGGAAAGTCTTTTCCTCATGGGGACATCCCAGAGTGGAGCAGGTTTCCCAGAGAGTAAGTGTGCTCTGCATCCTCAGAAGTTTTGAATGCAAGGCCTGGGAAAGCCCCGAGCCACATGGTTCAGTCTTCTCAGCGGTGGCTCTCAAGCAGAACTGTTGGTAGAAGCTTGGACAGCAGACCTCCTGATATATTTTCCAACTGGAATTTGACCATATTAGAAGAACAATAGCAACAATTTCTCCTCCCAGAAGAAGCAGTGATGAAAGGATTGAAGAAGGAGCTGTTTCACACTGCAGCTTTCACATTTTGATAACAGCCAAGACAGAGCTTTCACATCAACACTTTTCTGTGAACATCCAAATTAAGCAGAAGCCTCCACAATGGTATTTGCTGGTTCAGCTTTGCTGGTATTTGCTTGTTCCCTGAATAGTTTGAAAATTAACTGCATTTTCAAAAAGAAAATTTTGCACATGAGAATGTACTTTGATTCTTTGGGCTACGTTGGCATTCTTAAGCATGATCTTTGTCGAACAATATAGTTGGATGATGAAGTGAGGGTCTTTGGATGAGTGAAGTTTGTATTGAATATATGCAAATAATGTAATACAATAATAATAAATAGTTAGTGTTAGGAGAAGTTTCATGCATAACAAACTAGTGTGAAAGAAAAACACACAGGGAAAAGAAAATATATAATATAGAAAATTTATATTCCTTTACTTTTAAAAGTAAAACTAAAATCTAACTAGATGAAATAAACCTCTTTTATTTTCAATGTAAAAATTATGATACATGTGAACTATGTATTTATGTATATTAAATGATGTTATAGCTCCTAATTAAGATACTCTTTGGTCTCCTATGAAGACAATTTGGCAAGCATTGAACTAACAGAATGAAGTATTTTTTGATATATTATCTTCTAGAAATTAACTTTAGATTATTCACAGAAATCATGCTCTCCTGAATTAGATACAGTATCCTCAGTGCCCAAGATGTGCATGTATATGTATGTGTGTGTGCATATATATATATATATATATGAAGTAAAAGCAATGAACAGCTCTCTCAAGATGCTGTGTACCTACAACTTCTGCTGTTTCTTCATGGTTTTTTTCTTCAGGTCATCCTGAGGGGCACAAATCTTTGGAACATTATTAAGTCTTAGACCTCATTTGCTATGTTTTTTGAAGTGTTTGAATATAGAGTTATTTCATGCAAAGAGATGATTTTTAAAAATTAAGGAAAAAAAGGGAAAAAAATAAAGCTGAAGGACTAGATCACTAGCGAAAAAAACCAAAACCAAATAGTTTTGTATTTCTGTACTACCCCATCAGAGAATGACAGTACATTGCAAATATATATTTGGTGCCTGAGGTAAGGACAGAAAATCTCAAAGCACCTGATAAGGTGTTTATCCTCTTAACACTTTTCTAGTTGACATTATAAAAGGGGAGTTTTTCTTCAAAAGACCAATATTTAAAGGGTGTTGATTTATGTAAATCAATAATTTATCAACTTGTTCTTTTTCTTTGCTGCTAACCAGATGCTTCTGGCTTTGCACTGCCAGACGATGTCAGCTGCAAAGCATAATGGCCTTGTGCTTCAGGTAGAAATAAGAACATAAATATTTTAAAAATCTTGCTACAGGAAGTGAGGGGGAGTTAGGTTGGGGGTGAGAGATTTTGCTGGTTTTCTGTGAGAGTACTGCAGGTCTACATATTTTATGGGCTGGTTTTATCAGAAGTGGAGGCAGGGACATTTCAGTCTGATTTTTATCTCCTAACAAGACTGACAGACCCAAGTCTTTTCATGGCAATTTGTTGAAGACATCTGGTGAAGCTTTCTAGGGGATGAACACACAGCAGAGTGTTTCTCTGGTGTCAGTTGGCATGGCAACTAGTAAAAGACTATTCAACATCCATAGGTTTCAAAAAGGTTGAAGCCTAGTTGAAAATCCATTTGGGCTCCTATCTGCAAAATTCTCCTTTTGAAAATGCACTAAACCTAATTTCAGGGAACCAGGCTGAACCAGTAAGTACAATTGTGGAGCCTTCTGCCTCAAATAATTTCCAAAGCACAGTATTAATGATTCCAGGAAGCAGAGACCTGACATGATAGACAGCATTACTGGCACTGTACAAAACAGAATATTACCAGAAGGCTGGTAAAGACTGCTGAAGCCTGGGGGTAGTGCAGAGAAAGATGAGATGAGACAGAGGGGAGGAAAAAAGGCTGTTATCAAAGTTTAATACAGTAATTATCATGAATCACCACAGGCAAATGACTGATTATGCTTCATCTTTATATATTAAGTAACATAAAGTTTATTCTATACAAGACACTCCACTCCCTACTTGGCAAGATCATATCTCTCAAACACACCTAACAGCTACACAGTATAGATTGCTTATTTAGAAAGACTGGCATAGGAAAATAATATCTTGAAAAGTAGTATTCACATGTTCTGCACAAAAAACCCCAAAAAAGTACATTGTCTTTGATGGATAACTTTATGAATACTGAGAATTTGCCACCCTGAGTGTTGTTGTCCCATAATTATTAGCCTAATCTTTAATCTCTGCAATGCTGGTGCAGGATAGGACTTTTGAGAAAAAATACATTTGGAGTTTGCTTTTTTCTGGAACCCATCCCTTCACAAATACAAGTGGTTTGACAGCTGTTGCAACTCTGTAGAGTCACTTTATAGATTTTAAATGGTTTATATAATGGATTACATGGGAGCACACTATAGCTGGAGCTGTAACTGGAGAACCATGTTGAAGACAAGTGTGGATCATCTCAAGGTGCAAGCTTGCTTATGGAAACATGATATTCCTTCATGACTTTCATGCTGGTGTATACAAAATAGGAACAGCCACCAGTTAAAGGAGCAGGTCTAGGATAAAAAACTTCCGTGTGTGCTCTTTACAACTAGTACAGCAGGACTATAGGGAGGCTTATCACAGGGCAGAGGACTGTGGAATACATAGTGCCTGTAAATTCTTCCTTCTTTTCAGAAAAATGAAATATAGTAATACATCATAAAAATCCAGAATAAACACACTGTTGGAGGCTGCTGGTTTCACTGTGTTTGGGACCATACATTAAATCAGTAAAATAGGAGCTGCTATAGGGAGAGTATCTGTGTGTATATGTGCTTATATTTCCCTTTTATGCATGATTTTTTTGTCTGTTACTGTACTATATAGGTTTATTTTTGAATTTATAAGTGTGGTATACCTTGTCCTTAAATAAAATTTTTTAAAATGTAAAAGAAATTGATCACTAAATTTGCAGTACAATGTTTCCCCTTTACCTGGACCTCCTTAGGAAACCAGATGTAAGCCTTAACAAGGGTTATCCAGGTTAAACACTATTGCAGTAAACTGTACAGCAATGGGTAATCTGGCTCTAATTAAAGTTTAAACTTTTTCCTCTTCCCTGCCCCCAAAACTTTGCCTGTGATCTTTTAAAATTTATAGCAGGGAATAAAAGAGAATTCCTGCCAAACCTATTGCTCCTCATCCCAAATTATGATTATATATTCTTCTTGACTGTGATAAAGTGACAAATATGCATGCGTTTATGTATGAATTTAAAACTTGCAGTAGAAGCACAAAGTTCATCTTTTTGTCAATAATAAAATTACATTTGCTATCCTAATATTGCTGTTCTATGAGTTGATATGGATTGTTTCAGTGTGATCTCTCTTCAATTAGACATCCCGTCCCCGGTGTTTCACTTCACAGTTTTGGATCTATGTATGTGGTTCAGATGAGATAGATTTAGTCTATAACTACATGATATTGAAGCTCTCCAGCAGTGAGTTCCCTTATTAAACATAAAGTTGGCAGAAATTTTTATTTTGGTGTTTTCTTACTTGGGACACGAATACAAGATCATGAGTGTTAGGAGTGGAACAGTCGAGAGCTTGTGCCACCCTGATACCCTATTGATATATTTTTAGAAGCAAAGGAGCAATGACTATGGCTACTGCTTACATGAGGCTCTAGGACACTTCATTTCAGGAGAGAGTGAAGTTTGATACAGAATTCACAGAATACAGAACGGCTAAGTTTGGAAGGGACCTCTCGAGACAATCTGATCCAAACTCCCCATGAAGAGCTCCCTAGAGCATGCTACTCAGCATTGTGTCCGTACAGCTTTTGAAGACCTTCATGGATGGAGATTTTACAATCTCTCTGGGGAATCTGCTCCAGTACATGGTCACCCTCACAGCAAAAGAAGTTTCCTGATGTTCAGAGGAAGCCTCCTCTGTCTATGCTTGTTGCCTCTTGTCCTTACACTGAATAACATGGAAAAGAGCCTGGCCCATCTTCTTTGCAGCCTCCTCTCATGTTTTTGTAAACATTGATAAGATTCCCGCTTTCATACACACTGCTCCTAGAGCCTGTGATCCAGTTTGTTCCTCTGACTAGCATGCATTTGCTTACTTTTTAATTAAACAAGAAGAAGCCTGCTTGCATTGCCCTTTGTAAGGGCAAATACTTAGCAAGCAGTCTGTATGCATACTGAAAGCAGTATGGCTGAAGCTAACCCTGTCCTAGATGCAGGAGAAGATAATGGCAAGGACTTCAAAATGTTTATCCTCTGTTACAGGAATGACTGCAGATTGTTTGTTTGTTTGTTTGTTTTTCCTTATTTCTATTTCTGAGGCAGTAAAATTTATTTTAGACACCTGTGGCTAGCACAGACCTTTCCCGTGAGAATTTTTCTTCTATTCCTTCTGTGTTCTATAAACAAAGATAGAGTTTGGATGTTATTAAAACAGTTCCTCGGGTTTGTGCAGTTCGAACCTGGCCAGTCGGGCCTAGGGGGAGGTTATGAACTGACCAATCTAGGTGACCTTTCAAGAATCTATATAAACTGGAGACAGAAAAATAAAAGGGTCTTTTCCTATGCTATTGAGAGAGCACATCTTCACTTCTCGACAGCGGCCGTAGCGACAGACACTAATAGTTTTGAACCTTGAATATCTCCTCAAGTGCTCCAGCATTTCAGTAAACAGAGAGATGGTGATCTGTAGTGAATCCAATTAGATGTAATTTTATCCTTTTTGTTTTTTTTCTTGAGTATGTAGCAGCATAAATTCCATGTCAAGTAAATTCTATATCAAGGAGACCTTATTTTCTCACAACATACCTACATTCTTTGTCAGGTAAATCAATGCATTTATCTCTACAAGGTCTTGTATTTTGAGCAAACAAGCACCTTGTTTCAAATTGGATCATCCACACTGAAGGCAGCCCATGGGCTTCAGCCTCCACAGATATGTGGACAACCCATCTACAGTAACTACTTTACAGTGCCCTTGGGTACAGCATTTGTTCAGTTACAGTTCTTATCTTGATCAGTTCCTATCCTCTGTATGAAGATAGCAGCATGGTGGTAGGAGTGCAGTTCTAAGGAGTGTGTTATACCAGTCTGAATTCCTTGTTAGCTCCAAAAATACTAAAATTTTGAGAGACACTAATTAAAGAGGGAGGGGTGTAGGGGGTTAGGGAGAAAGAAAGACATTAAATCATCTAGTTCCATGCTTGAAATGGTGATTAAACTTAATTTGCCCTTTTTGTTGTTCTTTAATGTCAATGCAATTGATTTACTAGACTTCAGAAAAGGGATCCTAGTTTTATACCTTCTACCTTTTACTTTGTGTACATCAAAGTATTAGATTCAATTTTGATGCAAATATTCTTTCAAGATATGCCTATTGCAATCCATGAACTGGATCCCCTAAGTAAAAAATTTAAACTAAATATATATTTTTTCTGGATATTCCTTGTGCCTATCTTTTTTTTTTTTTTTCATTTGATATATAATTAAATAGAACCTTCTAACCATTCCTCATGTGTGTTACTAGGAATCCCCACTACCAGTGTATAAAGCAAATTTAATCTCTTGAATCACTCTTTTTCTAGAAAGACTATATGCCACAGATATCAAATTATTTGAGTGATCTTCTATGGTATTATTGCAAAGCCTTAATAAATCACCTGTAGGAGGTTGCCTATCTTTATCTTGGTTTCTGTAGTTGTAAGCAACGTTGCTTTATCACTAAAGAAACAGCAGAATTGTTATTATTTATTTATTTAAACATTTCTGACTTGATAAATATTTTACAGACACATTAAAATTATACATCATCGTTAGACAACTTAATTTTGATTGGCTACTGATTAATAACTGAATAAGTAACTGGCCTTCAACATAAAATATACAGATTACTTAAAATAAATTCTGTTTTCAGAATATCCATTATCTAATCATGTGTGATTTAACAAAATGCTTTAGAAGAGCAACCAGACTTAAACAAAACTGACCCTCCTAAAAATCCTTCCACTACAGATGGTGATTTCTAACCAATCATGGCAGGGAGAAGCGATTACTTTATTCTACAAATAAAGGCATACTTTAAAGGTTAAATAAAAGTGAATGGTATAATTCACTCCAGTGAATTCTTCCCAGCTTACTCCCCCAGATGCAACTGCTCTCCATTTTAAACCCAGACCTCATTTTTAATTAATACATATCAAGCTGTTCTTAACCTGTTTTCAACACAGTACTCCCAGTCACACTTTAAACTTCAGATATCCTTTAATAAAAATAAGCTGTGTTAAGATCTCAGACAGATCAGGCAGTCACATACACTCATTGTTTTCTGTTCCAAATCAAAAAAGTGTGCTGTATAGTAAATGTCTTTTCACTGTGACCCTTCGTAAAATGTTAACTGAAAAGCTTAGGTCTGATGGGCTCAAAGTGCTATGTGATCACATAGGCTGTACGGTGACTGAGGCTTACAACCAGGCCCAGCATCAGATGCTGGATGAAGTAAAATTTTGCCTTTTAGTCTGACAACTTTTGGGTGACTAGATCATGCCAAAACTAGATAGAGCCAAAGCCCTCACTCTTTCTGTGGATTTGGCTTTAAAATTAGGTAAATGGAAAGTTCGGAACTCTAAAGCAGAACAGAAATATCCAAACTAAAAAAAAAAATAGAGAAAATTAAACAAACCCTTCAGTCTGTAGTCATAGAAATGGCCAAACAAATCAGGTTTATTTTTTATAATTTTGATTGGTGATCTGTCCCTAACAACCACAAGTAGCTCAGTATTTCTGTCCTGACTGGGATCCAGCATCCAGGTCTTCTTTAATGTAATTTTCATATAAAAGGATACATCTACCCAGCTGAAGCTCCCCAGAGAGATCAGATAATCAGCCAAAGTAATACTAAATATCTATTCAGATCTAGCCTAAGAATACCCTTGGTTGGTCTATTGGCCTATCTCTCAGGGAATTGAAAATTCAGGCAAGTTGGCATCTGAAGCACTTAAAAACCTGGAGCAGTGGAGGTGAAATTTTGCATCAGTCTCAACTTCCTCAGTTTCACTAAAGTCCTGCTCAGACACAGAAGTCCTTCCCTGGATGTTTTAACAGCATACTGACCTGGAAAAACAGCGTCTCTAAATAAGAATGTTGCAACGAAACCCTTGATACTCTCATTGAGGAAACATTTATTACTGTAATTGCTACCCCTATTAGAAATAGATTTTGCTTAGTTATGCAAATATGCTATATTTTATACACAATGCAACTTGATCTGAAGCAGCTGCTTTTAATTGCTGTAAATGTGAGGTATAATTTATGATCATAATATATATTATCATAAAATTTTGTTGAAATTATGAATTTTCCTCAGTTTTTAGCAACAGTATAATTCAATTCATTTTAACACTCGAAGTTTCAAGGTATCTCCAAAGTACCTGAGTTTTGCAAAGCAACAGAAAAGGATAGGTGAATGCATACTAAGGATCTTTATCTGTTGAAAACTAAAACTATTAAAATGCAAACTAAATATAAGTTTCATAATTTTAATAGGTTTAGGCACCGTAATCACCTACAGAGAATTGTGGCAAATTCATAATCACCTGAAGCCAAGGTGTCAACTTTGACTTTATCTGTTTTCCTTCCACTAGACCCAATATGTGGCATAATGCTCATCAAATGATGATTCTCTGTCTTATACAAGGCAGGAAGACAAATTAGGTATTACTACCAGTCATTATCACAAAAATACAAATTTATGACTAGAAAATATTGTTTAATTAATATAATGTCTAAATTTATGTGTCCGTGGTATTATTTAAGTCTTGTATTGTAGTCAGTAATTTGGAATTGCATGTCTATTTTGCAATGAAATTCTGGAGTGGTGTTTCTAATACGGTTCCTAGGGTTTCCAGAGAGCAAGGGACATACACGAGATTGTGATTAAGATTAAAAATGCTGTCGATTATTTCTAGGATTTAACAAATATGTGAAATAAGTTTTCAGTGAAGGTAATGATAAGATTAGTTCTGGGTAAAGAAATTGTTTCATCTCAAATGTCTTTGAATTTTACTTTACGTTCAGCTTCATCAGTCTTTGCATCAGAATTCTGAAAGATCTGGCATTGCATCTTCAGCAAGTCAAAGTGTTCAGTAAGTGTATCAACTTTAAGATGATTTTTTTAAATATAGAGAATTAAACATCATGTTTACTAAAAAAAGTTTAAAAGGTAAACAAGTAACAATAAGCTTAATACAATGACTGCAATAATATGCAAAGATTTTCAAAGTTATATATATACATATATATATATGTATATATATAAAACTGAGAATAAATGTAGGGAGATAAATAGAAAACAGGATGAAATGCAAAACATCTTTGTCAAAGGTAGATCACGTCAGATTAACCCTGCTATCCTGGGTTTTAAATGGCAGTTGACAGAGGAAATATGTTCTGTGAAGTCAGTCTAGATTTCACTAAAGCATTTGATAGGGTGCCACAAGGGAAATTACCAACTGAATTTGATAATATGGGGCTAGTACAAGAACTTTTAAAGTGGATAAGAAGAGCTAAGTGGGAGGTGATAATGGATTATGCTGTGAAAGGAATTACAAGCTTGGAAAAATGTAATGCCATGAATAACCTACGGACCAATTTTGAGACTAGTCTTATTAAATACATCCTCTAATGTCATGGGCAAATCCAGATTCTTAATGGTGTTTTCTGACAGTAATCTTGCTGGACATCATCAGTACAGGACTCTATTGAACTACTATAAAAGAAATATAGCATGATGAATAGTATGATGGAGATGGAATTATTCACATTTTCACAGGAAACCTGAGGACATACACATTTTCAAAAGTTAATTCCACTGAAGAAGTTGTAGAGAAAAACATATAGAAATATGTGCATTTTAAAAAGGTAAGAAGTGCACTAAGGATTGGAATCCAGACCAGCAAGACTGATAGTGAGGACCTGATGGCCTTCAGTGCAATTTTATTTGGGCTGTGTCAAGTCTGGTCTCACGGGCTGAAAGTTTGCTATTGTTAGAGTACATTAGATGTTCTCAGAAGCATATTTTTGGGTTTGCTTTCAACCTAAAAATCATCCAGTCTGCACACTCTACATAAGACCCAAAACACAAACCAGAGCACACTGAGAAGACACAATCAGTTTTGTTCAAACATACATGCCATTCTAGGAAAATATCAAGAATTTTTCTTATTTGTATAGAGACAATTCTATTTATTTCCTTTAAATACATAAGAAATTGAATGCAGCAACTTAATTTTTTTTAAAGATATTCATACAAAGAAAAGTAGGTACAAAACAAAAAAAAAAGAATCTTAAACTAGATGGAATTTTCTAATTAATTCTAAAAGGTAAGATTAAAGTAAGTTCAGGAAATATAGATTTTCAGATCACATAATGACTCCTGCTTTAAACTTCTGTGAAATTCATGAGTCATAACCTCCTGAAAACAGAAACCAAATCTCCAAGGACTTCCACTGCAGCAGAAAGACACCAAAGCAAGCTGCCTCAGATGTTAATTTTTTATCTCTTTTTTCCTTAAAATTAATAGAGAAGAATTTGAAGATGGGTGAAAGGCAATAAGTAATTTGACAGCTGTAATTTTTCAAATTTTCTCTACCTGAAAATGTTCAGGTTTGTGTTCAGCTCCAACATGACTTGGGCTCAAAGTAGATCATACTGATCTATATTGAAAAACTTATTCACAATAGAAATTTTTGAAAAGTCAAGCATAGTCTGCTGTCCTCAAATTGCTGAATTTTTGGTCTGTTGAACTCTGTCTTTCTAATCGTAAAAATGTTTCAGTTGTTACTTTGCTTATATTACATTGAAAAATCTAACTTTGTTACATTGGAGGAGTGAGAACAGAAAGATATAAAAAAGTTATAGACCAAACTTCTTGTACTGTTACTCAAGAGGAAAGATTCTTAGCCTGAGTGAAGAGTGACAAAATTCTGTTCATAGGGCATATTTGTCTTGAAATATTTGGAGGTGAATTTACTGATAAGAAGGCATGCACGAATTTTATCTATGCTCTCTGAAATGTAAAAGAAGGGTCCATGAGTAAATCTACTTTCCTAATACATTATCAATATACACTACAGGCATGTATATACATATTGAGCATAATAAATGTATATATCTACTATGCATATTATTGCAATGCACTTCTCTTTTCTGTGGTCAATTTATATTTCATATCTTTTACCTAGGGATTTGTTCTTGGGAGAAAAGGACTACTCAGTCCATTAGCTGATCTGAATTTATGATGATTAATTCCTTGATGTTCAGCCATGACAGGAATTACTCTGCTCTAATGAGTAATAAATGTGGATAAGTCATGTGTCCCTATGGATTTCTTGGCCAGAAATTGCATTTAGAAGAAGGCTAATTGTCTAAAATTTATCCAAATTCAATACAAATTTTATTGCCACTAATTGCCTTTCCAGGTTTTGCAGCATTAAAGATATTTAAATGTATTTGTCATAGCACTTCTGTGAGTGTGTAATGCTCAATACTAGTAGCAGCTGCCATCATATTTAGGATTTTCAACAATTTTTGTAATTCAGTACTAAATCATAATGAGTAGGAACACAATTTTTCCATTTTTAATACCATAGCAGATCATGTTTTAAAAATTTTGTTAATGTTTCTGTCATAAAATGTGTCTTTGCCACTCTTGTTTTGTAGTTCTGACATGCTTTAATTACCATGGCAGTGTTACAAGCAGGAGATACTGTAATCAAGTGACACCTGCTATTGCCACTAGACTTGTGTCAGAATTACTAAGACAGACTACATTTTTCAAGTGTTTGCATGCCAAATGGTATGAATCACTCTAAGCTTGAACTATAGTACAGAAAGCTTCACAGCTTTAGGCTCTGCATAAGTATTATGCGGGGCGGAGAAGAGATTATTATTATAGCACTAACAATGCATTCAGGATTGACAGAACATATTGCTGTACCTGTGTCTCTGTTCCCAAGATGCAGCTCCCAAGGCCCTTACAAACACTGTATTTCACAGAAGTGCTATTGTTTAGGACAAATGTTTATTGTAAAAATAAAAGCTACAATGTGCTTAAGAAAGATGGTTCCATTAGGACATAGGATCAACATCTGTTTGACAAGTATATTCATTGCATACCAGAGATAATGTGGAAACCTATTGTAGGAAGTCTGTTACAATTAGGGTCACAAATGTTCTGGAATACGCTGAACTTAAACTTTATGCTCTTGAAATTATGCTTTCACTCAATTCTACTGCATATTTCTGTGCAGTCAAAAAAAAAGAAAGATGAAAAAGAAAGATGAAAAAAAAAATATTAAAACTTTCCACTTCGTGTTTTATGCTGCATTAAAAACATCAATGCATGGAATTCAATGAGGACAGGTTATCATTTTTGTAATTATTTTGCTATCCTGTTAAAATCAGGTGGTTTGTTTTGGTTTTCTTTTTGAGGTGATAGTCTTTGACCTTTCCATAAAAATGGTTGTTGCTGGACAGAACTGATCCATTTGCTGACAATTTCTTGCAGAGGTCAAAAATGAGCCCAGTTTCTTGGTATTCTGACCTCCTAAACCACGGGCAAGGGATTCAGTCACTGAAAACAGGGAATGAGTTTCTAGAAGGGACACAGCTTTTTTTTACATATTCAGGTTTTGTGTCAAGATTGCCCTTCTCTCAGTGTAAATTATGATTACAGTCCACGTGGTTAAGTGAAACTGAAATGATAAAGAGATTGATGATTTACAAAGTCATGAATCCCGTGAAGTGATGACTTACAAAGCGGTGAAGAATAGTGTGTTACAATCTTCACATTGCCATCCCTGTGAAAGAGGTGGGTAGAGGCTGAGCTACTGATAGAACCTTTCCTTCCCACCCCTAGGTGCTCAGATCCTGATGAGTGGCCTCCCAAAATTCTCATTTCCAGTGTATGTAGTTCTTTGGGCTGTCCCCTACTATTCACTTGTGGCCCCATTTGGGGGTGGTGGTCCCTGTAAATTTATCTGCTTCTGAGAAGTCATCTTTGTCCTGTGCTCATAACTTCTCAACTAAAATCAAACTCTAGATATAAGTAGTCTGACCATGATTTTACCAAACTGCTTTTTTTTCCTGTTGATTGCAGTGTTCTCAACTGGGCTTTGTTCCAACCAATGAATAATGTTTATTTTAAAGTATGGGAAAGTCCCTGCCCTGTCCCATTGAAGTAAAAAGTATTTTCTTGCATGCTTAAGAATTGGAGCTCCTGAACCTAGAGAACAAAATACAGAAATCAAGCAAAGTAACTGTCTTTAAGTATGCAAAGGCCAATGTGAAAAGAAAGAGATAATCTGTTTACCCTGTTGGTAACATATAGCACAGAGTCACAGGTTTGCATTTTGTCAAGATATAATGTGGGATGTGAAGAAAAGCTTTGAAACACTAATAATAGGGATGGGGATACATATGGACGTAGACAGTGAAGGTAATGGGGTGTTCATCATCTGAGCGTACTGCTGTAAAATGATTTTATCTTAGGGGATGTAGCCTAGGTAATCTCTCCAAGTTTCTTTCACATTTTTAAATTATTTTTTTTCTCTACAGCTAGAAAAAATAACAGTTTAGAAATATATATGCCATAAATGATACCTAAAAGCTCTTGAAATCTGGGCATTTGAGCCAAATATACACAAAGTGTCAGGTTTTCCCAATATCTTGATTCCCAAAGACTTCTGATCTTTCCATTGATGAAAAATGAGGCTTCTCCAATTGGCTGATCACTGACAATGTGCAGTGAGAACATTTAAAAGTCATTGTCAAAATACCTCAATCTCAGTGATGAAAAAGGCACAGGTGTGCTCTGTGTAACTGTGGGATGAATAATAACTATCCTATTTATAGTCTATTTTTATACTTGTTTAGAATTTTTCAGCCAAGGTTCTCTATCAGACCACAGTTATTTCTAATGATAATGAACTTGTAGTATTTCTAATCCTTTGGCCTTCTGCTTGCAATCTGTTCAAAATTGTGCCTCTTTCTTAATTTATTACTGTTTTTGCTACTCTCATATTACCCTTTACTTAGGCAACTGCATTGACTACTTCTAAAGCTGAGAATCAACTTCAAAATTTTATTGTTAACATTAAAGGCTCTTCAAACCCTTTCCCCTTTCTATCTGTGAAATCTGGTTCATGTTTATGGCCCCTCTCATAATTTATGTTTGGCTTCTGACCTGTGTCTCCTCCATCCCTACCATTTGCTGTGTCAAAATATCAGGCTTCTCCTCAATTAACACTGCTATTTTGAAAGTTTTTTCCCCTCTGTAGAGTTCTGTGGCTGAGTCTTTCGCTCTGTTTATCTTAAAAGTAAACCATTTTCTGTGGCTTTCTGTGAGAATACTATTGAGAGACATATTTTATGCCTTATTGTGTAATTTTTCTTTTGTTTTTTTTTCTGTATTCTGATACTAAGGGTTAGATGTTATTGAAAAGCAAAGTAGTTATGTTTTTTAGTACTCAGCTTATGTTGCTGTAGCTTTTATTATCCCTAGATGTAATTGAATTCTCAGTCATGATACACGTGGATAAAAAACATTGTAATCCTGGAGCTGGAAATGTCTTGTCATAAGACCTACAATACTGAGAATTCAGGGACCAACATAAACTAGAGAGGGGAAATGAAGAAAGCTTAACACAGAATTATGGACAATTATAAGAGGAGCTATCACTTGAGGGAAAAAAAGAACCAAACCAAATCAACCAACCAAAACTCCACTAGCGTAATGTATCATTAATAAATGTAACCATACAGCAAAAGGCAAAAAACAAAGTAGCATTTAGTATCTAAGTGATGAAGATATACCAAAGAAAGCTGAAACAAAATGCTAAGAAACCTTATGATTTATTCAATTTTTTTCCATCAATCCCCCAATGGTTTCATATACCAGTTTACATTCTACCCAGCTATCATTCAAGAAAATTATGATTTACTGGGTATGAGTTCCAAGGTGGATGCAGTTTTGAGCAATGGAGATTTGTGTGCTTTCTTCAAGAACATGAGGAAAAGATAATTGTTTACCATAAAAAAACTGTGAAAGCTGCATGCCTCACTCATGCCTCTGCCTGATTTCCCTGTGCTCATTCCTTGGAAATGCAACCATCTGCTGACAGTGTCATGGTGGCTTTCCCTGATCCTCCATTTTAACTCTTTTCTGGGATTTTTAATTGATTTGGTTTGGTTTGGCTTTTTTATTTTGATTTAGTCTGGGTTTTTGTAATGTGTCATCTTGACAAGGGTAAAATTCACTTTTGTTTACTGAAATGCTGTTAGATTGTGGCAGCTTGTTCGACTTACTTTTCTCTCCCTTTTCCAAAAAAATAAGCTTTTGAAAGGCGATCCTCTGTGCTATTTTCAAGTCATGGACAACTCAGTTTACCCTCTGCTATGGTGTAACTCCACTGGGACCTTTTCCCACATATTATACTGAAGCCACTTCAGTTTCAGCATCTTAAAAATGCTTGGTACCTTTCTGTTCCTTCAGGCATTTTGCGCAAAGAAGAAGGATAATTAAGTCTGATCCAGCACATACTGGCCACATGTAACCAACCTAGCAGGGACAGTGCATACACTAACTCCTGACCCACAAGTGGAAATTGTTTGAAAAAAGGACAGTTTTCCTGGGCCAAAAAGTCGCCGTTTCTACTAGGGCATCAGGTAGTGTATTAGGCAGAAGCCTGGCGTGCAATTGGTTATGCTCAGTGTCCCATGTCCTCACTCCCTGCACCACCTGCACATTGGTGCAGGCTCATTCTGGACTGGCCCCATGAGCATGAGTGCCAGTCAGGGGTGAGAAAGCATAAGGTTTGCTCTTGTGGGTTTGCTTTTGTCCACTTGCACTCCCTGAGAGAGCTCTGTGATGCAAAACAAGGCAAAGTCAATGGGAATGGAAAAGTTACTTCAAAATTTTGCTCCCCATCCACACTGAAACACTAACATGGACAATCCCAAACTAGGGCATAGATTTAACAATTTAAATAAGTAATGACCATGTTTCAGCACTTGGAAATATTTCTTAGCAAACTTGATTTTCTAGCTTTCAGTTCAGATTTCTAAATATTTCTTCTATTTTCAGAAGTCTCAAGGCATGCCACAAATGAATGTAGCAGTAAGCAGGCTGCACACTGGAAACCCCCTGACATCTGAACATTTCATGAAGTCATTCAGATACACCATAAGGTGGTGTATCTGAATCTGCTGGAATGCACTGGAGCTTATGGTTGCAGCTACATCTTTCTTTGATAAGTCACAGTTCACAGTTCACAATTCAGACCATATAAGTAACACACACCTCCTTTCTTGAAAGTGAGACTATGATCATATGGATGTTCTCTGAAAGAAAAATCAAGTGTATTTTACATTTTCTGAAATTGTTGATAAATCCATAGAATAGAGCAAGTACACATAGAAGGTAAGGAACATATGAACAAATAAAGTAATTTTTATCAGCTCTTGAATTACCTTGAATGGGCAACAGTAAAGTAAATGTTTAATCTTTTTTTTTCCTGGTACCTTTTTCAGTAATTTGATCTTGTTGAAACAGGTTTAGTGCAGAATGTGATATTTTTTATTTTTTTTTTAATATGGGAAAATTTTGGATTAATGTTATAGTTTAGTTGCTCAACATTATGTGTATTTCAGGTCTCTAGCTGGGATTGTACATTAAATAGTCCAGATATACTTTCTCTGAGTCTTCTGATTTAAATTTACTTATTTTGAAAAGTATTCTACTTCCTTAAGATATGAATTATACTTCTGCCATAAACCCCAGACTGACTGCACAAAATACAGTCTTAAAGAAACAACAGAAAATCATGCAAGTAAATCAAAACATATTTGCATAACTTTTGAAAACTTTGTTTCAAACCAGGACATTTATTCATCAAAACTCTTCCTAATTCAAAAATAAGATTTTTGCTCTTATTCATATTCATATAAACAGGTCAAAAGTAATATATTAAATGAGAATTCTGGTCTCATTTAACATAATTTTCCTTTATATTCTGCAATCTAAGAAATGTCAGGCTTGCAAAGAATTTCTTAAAAATAATTTAAATATTCTACGGTAGCGTGAGGCCTGATCATGACTTCCATAAGACATCTGGTCTATTATAGTGAAATATACTGTTCCAGTATGTTTGATCACACGTAGAAATCTGGCACGGCGACAGGACTGCCGGGATTGTGACTCTGTACTGTCTGTACACTTGGGAGCTGTTCGTCTGTGTGGAGTAGGTGCATGGATACAGAAGGTTGAGTAGACACAATGATTTACATGAGTTAGATAAGAATTTTTTAGCTTTATAGTGCTGCTGGTGGTGCTGTAAATAAGTTTCTGTCACAGAAATTTTGTAAGAAAATGTAGTGATTGGCAAAGAAAATATCTCTGTTATTACCAGATTTAGCATGAATGGGTGGCTTTGAGCAGAAAATAGTCTCCAGTGCAACAGTTAAGTAAAAACAAATACACAGTCAAGTTGCTTGAAATGGATTCTGGTTCCCTGTCATTTTCCACTTTAATCAAATGGTGAACTAAATAAGTACTTCACTCAAGTCTGAGGCTGCAGATAAGCCCTTGTTTTTGATACAATCTTAGCACAATATTGAATTCGAAGCCATATTGCTTAGTATATTTGACTGAACCTTGGCCATTGACATCATATGTGCTTATCTCTGTCCCAGTTTTCTAATCTGTTCACTAAGTTATTTACCTGTTTTGCAGAACATTAAGTCTGAATTAAATGAGGCAGGATTTTGGCCTTTCCTCATATGGCTTATGAGATGAGAAAGACAAAGCAATGTTTTTTCCTGGTACGCACCCCATCATCTGACACTGAAGAAAAATTTTCCCCAAGTCTACATTCCCAGAGGAAGGATGAGGCCAAAGGCTGTCAGGGGAACTTACAGACCACTATTGCTTATTCCTGCACACTCCAGGTCGCTGTGGAGGTGTAGGAACTTTGGGGCAGCTCTTAATATCTGCCAAATCCTTGATGATCTTCAATTAAAGACACTAGGTACATTAAACCTTCTACAGTTACCCATATGCACATCTCTGCAGCCAGTGAGAATTTAACCTTGATGTTGGGTGCACAGTGATACATAGGGTCCTTCCTGAGACGCAGTGGACCGCAGATTGGCACACTTCCCAGTGAACCCCAGTTACAGCCCCATGCTATCCGCTTCCTTATTGGATTTCAGTGATTTCATTTATGATTCTGGAAGGAGATTTGTATAACTACTGAAGCAATGATTCCTACAAATGAAAAATAATATAGATAATACCATGGTCTGTCTTCTTCCTATGACAGATTTTCCAGAGGAGCTAAAGGAGTGATGTGACCATGAGTCCTATATTCTACAGGATCTATTAGTCTCTGTAGAGAGTCCTTCCTCCTGGCCATGTCATTATAGCAACCTTCTCATACTGAAGTGTTTAGCATTGAAATAGTTGACTGGCATGCTTAAAATTGAGAATCTATTTTATTTCTATATGTACAAGAATATCCAGTCGCTTAGAAAATGTTTTTGCCATCTGAGATTAGAAAGATCTGTGTCTTTTCAGAAATGTATGGATGCTTTTTAAATAAATATTTTTATTTTGTGGAATGCTCTTCTGTGTTAAAATATATATATATATATATATATATTTTCTGATACGCCTTATGTTCATGTGTTGTCTTTGATCTGAAGCCTTTGAACAGCAGTCCAAAAAGTGCGGTAATTCTGGCTTGGGACAAGGGCCCTTGTTGCACAAGAAGATAATAATGAACCTTGCTACACCCACAATTACTATCACCAATGGAAAAGAGCTTGGCTGGGGAGCTGAATCATGGCCGATGTGTCCCTGAGATGTCTGATTGCAATAATGACAATGGTTCCAGGTGACAGTTAGCAGCTGGCACAAATTAAACAAAGGTTTCAGCTTCTGAATCAACTGCTTGCAGCAAAGTGGTGTAGAAGAGCATGTGCTTTCAACTGCGTTGGGCCCTATTACTGATAATTAAATCTTTGTCACTTTAACCAGATAAAAGGCTGTTGTCTTTCTGAGTCTGCAGTCGGTTTTGTTTGGTAACTCAGAGGGGTGAACAGTTGCATTAGAAAAGGAAGAAAAATAATTAAAATTCTGATGATTTAGAAGTTACTATTCGCTGTTGCAGAATTGATCTACCTGAAACCAGCAAGTGGATGTGTTCAGTTTGCTGTTCCAAATTTCTGCTAACAAATAGGATAGATTAAAACTACTTCTACTTTTATGTCAGACTGTCCATTTTCTCTTTCAGTTTGTAGTATAGTTATGATGTATGTAAAAAAATCCACTATCTCCTATCCTATCTGTCATAGCCTACATTGTATCATATCCATTAAGTATTTGTAAAGCATTAAAAACCTGTTAAAAACCCCACATGCACCATATATGGGCTCCAGTTGAAAGTGAGGCCCTGGGCAGCTCGGAATAAAAGGCAGAGAGGGCGCACAGGAGGGGAAAGAGATAAAGATTTTAGTCCAGGCATTTTGTCACTGAGTCAGAAATGAGGCTTTCCACCCTTCACATCCTTCACACACAGGATGTGTGTGTTTCCAGGATGGACAGAGATTGAGCGTGTCACCTACTGCACACCCACCGAGAAGCAGGACCTCGTGTACACCAAGAGGCTGTTCTGCTCCTCTGTGAAGCCTCTTTGAGTCACAATGTTCAGAAAGGAATAGATTTCCTGGAAAAACAGTGTTTTCCAGGTAACTCCACAGAAATCTTTCATCTGGGTGTTATCTCCATATATTATAATGAAATTTCAGTTCTGGGAAATGGTATGGTTTGGAGGAAATAGAGAAAGATGTTTTCAATGTTAAAGAAATAAGTATCCTGAGAAATCTATCTGATTTAGTCCACATCCCCTAAAAAAACAAATATGATTCTATTTTTCATCTATTTGTAAATTCTGAACAGTTTAATGGCTTTTAGTGAAGTGAATTTAGACATTTTGCTTTGCCTAGTACCTTTTAAAAGCAATGCTTGCAAAAAAAATTCACAAATGTCACAACTGGATTAGTTAAAAAACACTGAATCCCTGTGAACATTTTTGTTGAGAATTATATGCTACAGACACACACATAATTTATGGATGATCCACAGTAACTTTTTATGTGGTTAATTTAGCCTGTGGTTCTTACCTAAGCCCTGAGATGACCTTGTATTTGCCATGTGTATCTGCAGACTGCTGACATATGGTGACTGAACCCGTCACGGCTTCAGTTTGATTTAGTTTACTTCCCTTTGGGGGTGAAGTAACCTAACTGAACTACTACCACCTTAGGTGCATGCTCACATATTATCTCAGTACAACTAATATATTTTAATGTGATTTTACTTATTTTATTAATTCAGACTAATACCTTCCAGATGTCTCCATACAGACAACTCTTAAAAAAAGAGTCTTTCATTCCGTATACTTCTGGGGTTTTTGCCTGTTTTGGATTTTTTCGATATTCTGTCTTTGCATTTCCTCTTTCCAAATGTGGACAGCTTCTTTGTCACTCTCTAAGGTTTTGCTCCTTACATAAATTACACAGGTGTCCATATTTCTCTTTTATCTTGAATAAGCATGGCATACAGTCTCTGCTAGTCCTGAATTAGTGTAAAAACAAAGGTTACATTGTTAAATTGGAATGTTTTTGTAAGTGTTCTTGATAAGGCTGTGCCAGGCTCAGCTCTATGTAATTTGCAGTGTATATAATGCTCAATTTAGTTATGTGGGGAAAATATCTTTCATTTTAAAATTGAGCTCTCCTGTAACAGTTGCTAGCTTTTGATATTTGTGCTTGTGATCAGTAAATCCATTATCTTGGACATCTCAAATCTCTCATGTGCTTTAATACATATGTGTATAAGTTTGTATGTAACAGATCATAGAAATTAATTGAGCTTTTAGGTAGAATTTATTACTGTATACCAACAGATGCTCTATCACACGTTAAATTTCTTTTCCTACACTCACACACTTTTTCAATACATTATGAAACTTACTTTTCCTTGTAATGCTGTTATTAACCTCCCTTTTAAAAATGTCCAAAATTTTTTCTATATCCCTAAGGACTGCAGCTGAGGAAATGTGGGCTGCTGCTTGATGAAATTTAAGGTTGTTCAAAAAAAGAAGAAGAAAAGAAAAATTTATCAAGAATGAACAAAATAAATTATGAATCCTAACCAGAGTTCCACAATTTTTCATATTTTTCTTCATACTCCAGATGCAAGCTCAGGTATTTTTTGGTAAGGTCTCATTATTATAGCCACATTCACAGGTGTGTCTATATATATATATCTATAAAATACATATATATATGTATTATATATGTGTGTTTACATATATATGTGTGTGTGTGTGTGTGTATATATATATATAATACTACCAAATTAATAACACTGCCCTTCAGAATCAAATGGTCCCAGTGAGTTTGCGGTCCTAATACATGTCACAAACTTTTCCACCTCTAGTATCCGCCAGCACAAAGCTGCCTGTGCATAAAACGTTGAAGAAGTGGGTCTGCTTGACAGGCTCAGGGGGAATAAGCTCCCGCAGTGACACCCTGCACGCTCCTGTGTGCTCTCAAGGGCACTCCAGCACTGATGAGTCTCCCAGGGGTCTTCAAGCACTGGTAATTTGCCCAGTCACTTGAGACTGACGCAGAGCTACCTGCTTGACACGTCTGTGGGACAAATGCACTTCAGAGACTGAACAAAATAGCAAGAAACACATTTATTAGCCATGGCCTACCCCATATGTATAGCACTAGAGAGGTATATATGCCAGCTTAAAGATGAAATAAGAAAAAAAAATTATTTTGTCACTTAATTGCAAGAATAGTGTCAAAAGATTCTAGAAATAAACTAGGTGTGAAAGGAAAGTCCCAAATTGCAAGCGGAGAAATGACAAGGACCTCCATTTTCCTGACAACTTACTTGGGGAAAGGGAATTGTTCTAAGGATGGGTTAGGCAGCGCTGACAGCTTGTCTGTCTGATTTGTGCAAAGCACAGTGCCTCATTCATCTTGATTTTCTCTATAATTTTTTTTTCTCAGTGAAGTAATTAGCAAAAGTGGTTATTTCCATATAGTAGTGGTCAGATGATTTAAAAGAAAAGGAAGGAAGAAATCTTCATTTTAAAAGCAAGAGACCAAGTACAGCTAGCAGAATATGGAGTAAATGCATCCCTAAAAAATACAATTTTGCAGTTAATGTTACCCCAAGAACTAATTTGTTTATTCAAATCTATGATTCTCTCATATTTGTTTTCTTCCCTGAACACTTAGCAAACCTCACCAGAATTGAACTCTGGGATCTCAATGTGCATTTTAATCAAGTAATTCACTGAAAATAGAACAAGGAAATTCCGAAGGTTTTTTTTTTATTTTTCAGTTCAAAAAACCAAACCAGTTTACGTTAAAGATAATTTGTCATATATAGTGATGTTTAGCAAGGTTTGAGACTATAGACATAATACAGTAACTGCTTGTAACATCCTGACAGCCACTTTTGATTGTAACATATGAGCATGGGTATTGGACTGTGCTAGTTTCTGAATCTGGAATGTTTGTAGGACAATATGTACAAATATCTCATTAAGTTTGTTCAGCAAATGAATACATTTGAATTAATTTCTGATCTTGTTGAAAACTCAAATTCCGGGTAGTATTTTCTCTGAGTCCTTGACTTTGGAACTCGATTCTTCCACTGATCCCAAATGTTAGCTGGCCCTAGGTCACTCTCCAAGACAAATTTACTGCCTTCTTCTGTCTGAAGAAATCCCTTAGGAGAGAGTTGGAGTCTGTACTTCCATTGTGAAAGATTACTGGGTTCACATAAGATTTCACTGATTTTTGCAGAGTTTAAATTTATGAATCTAAGAGCTCAGTAGCTTACTTTACAAATCAATCAATTAAATATAATTTTTTAAAATTTATTTTTTAGTGAGCCATGACTTACTGTCGTCTGCTTGGATTGATCTGACAAGTGGTTGTAATTTATTTCCTCTTTAGTTACTCTCTAGCTGAATTCTTCTAAGTCCTCTCTTATTAGCAGGATACAGCTCTTCTTTTTAATGATTCAATCTAATAACATTTTGTTTGCTTGTGCTGTAGGCTATGTGTTCTTTGATGAGAACAGATTTGTAACTTCTATATAGAGCTAATTGGATTTCTTGATTATCTCATTGAAGCTAGCCAAAATGACCTTCCCATGAAGTGGAAGTCTAAAAGATTTTCTTTTAGAAATAATAGTCTTTTCTTCCTGATAAATATTTATTGCTTCAGGTTGGCTATCTATTCCTTTTTTCTCATTCTTTTTCTGTTTTATCCCTGAAGGGTATCTGCCTTCTATTCAGAGTTACATCTCTATGGTCACACTTTCAAAAACCACAAGTATTTCTGGACTGTAAGTCATTTGCAACAAAAAGTAAGATCTTGAGTGTATGAAGAAAATATTTTAAGGGGATTTTATCCTAGAAGGCCTGTTTCAAACAGCTGGATAACAAGCCTCACATAACATTTATAAAGCAGGAAAGTATTACCAGTTAATGTAGTAGATGACATGAGACACAGGTGTCTTGGGGTGATTCTATGATAATACAGTATTCCCCATCGCCTGCTTGATCTGTGGAAATGTAGTTTGTGCCTTTAAGCTACAAAGGGAGAGAGAAGCCAAGGGGACTCTTCAAAGCAGCTCGCTTGACTTTGCAGTTATATGTTTACACACCTTTCTTCTCCAGGCAGTGTTTCTGCCAGTTAAGAGTTAGGAGGAGTTTTTTTCATTCTAGCGCTTCATCATCTAGCTTTCACAGCTGAAAGGGACTGTGACCTGCCTCAGCAGCTTCTGTTCCTTTTTTGGACTATTTTCAGCTTGCTTCTTCGTCCAAGACCAGCTTATCATTTAGGGGACACTCGGCAGGACTCTCCGGGGGGCTGCTGGACCCGGCCCAGCCTCAAGTCTCAGGACTGTGGGAGCAGCTAAGTTTTACAGACAGAAGGGACTATATAAAACCCACCAGTCTGGGGCGGGAAGGGGGTTTCAATACTGTTTTCTGCTCCATGCAGAAAAAACAGCTTTTTTCACTTTCATTAGAGAAATTATTTTCCCAAGCCCGTGGGGGGAGGGGCTGCCAGGGCCTGCTTGCCTGGCAGGCAGGAGAGAGAGAGTGAGACGCCCTTTTCAGGTTGTTTCCTCCTAAATTTTAGTCCAAACGGGCACAACAGGAAAAAGCATAGAAGGTGATTTTTGAAAATATTTGTATTGGTAAGTTTATATGGAAATTAATTATTGAGTTAAGTATATGTATAGCCAGATCATTTTGGTAATCCCATCATATATGACAGTAGCAGAATTATAACTTAGGAAAAACATGTTCCATTAGGTTGATTAAACCTGAACCATGAAAAAAGTGATCAGAAACCCTCCTCTCTACCTCTGTAGTACCAATGATAATGTTTTAATTAATTTTTTATTATACTTTTCCTGTGACGCTTTTACGTTACTTGTTTAATGCCACTTCTTCAAGTTCCGCAATGAAAGAATCCTTCAAATTTATTTTCAAATGTACTCATACACATAAATATGTTCCTTAGAACAGGTTGACTTTTATTGCTTTCAAGACTGTTAGGAATGGTCTAAAAAACAAGCAAGTGAATGTGTAATTTTAGGAGTCTGTTCACACACTTGGATTGTGTGGCCTTGTGAACAGCTGACAAACACAGAGATCACCAGCTGAGCTATACTGACATATCCCAGGAAGGAGGACATTCCATAGCATAACGCACCTGAGTTGAGATGTTGGAGCTGTTAGTAGTTGCTTCCAGACTGCTCTCCTCTGGGCTCAGGGTCTCCCTGCCCTTAGCATTGTTCAGAAGAACAGACTGCAGATCCCTGTCCACCAGACCCAGACATTTTCTGGTGCTTTTTCACTACAAAGAAGCTAAACCTTTGCAGTCATGGACAATTTGAAAATGGGAGAACAAAAGGGGGAGAGAGTATATCTATTCCATTATAGCTGTTGTTTATTGCAAGAAAGCCCCTAGATATTTACAGGAAATTCCAATTACCAACACTGCTTCCAACATTTCTCCATGTATGTATTGGCAATACATGTTCTGCATACTGGAAAACTTGATTACTTGTATTTTTTCCTTCTGCAGCCTGGTCTGAAAAAACCGACTTGGTGACAGAAATTTGCTTTTTTAACACAGAATGCTATTTAGAACTCTATTCATATGTATTTTATGGGTATTAACCAACTGCACCAAATACAGGTGAAGAAACCAAAATGAAAACATATGAAGTGGCCAGCACCCTTCATATAAGACAATCTGAGTATTTTAAACTTCTTCTGACACAAGTACCATGCTATTTTTAGGTATAGGGGAAGGAATTAATCTTGCTTTTAACCACCTGCATTTGCATTTTCTTTGCCACAGATATATTTTTTAATTTGCCAGTAATTTGTAATGACATGACTGTACAATTCCTTGAGACCTTCAAAGTAATTCTGTTTTTCCATCCCATTTTGTAATTTAGTGAACTGTTATTGATTACAGAAAGATTTTCTTGGCGTCACCTTTCTTTATGGCATCCAAATATCAACTAAACTGGCACCTTCATATGGAAACGTGCCCTTCTTTCAAATATATTAGAGTGTAAAAGAAACAGTCTTTTATTATTTAACTGATTATACACATTCTACAATACTTGTTTACAAATATTGGTTTTGTTTCTATTGCTATTTTGCATCCTGAATCTCTCCTTTTCCAGGTTTCCATAGCAACTCTTGTACAGCTTGATCATTAGAAAGAAATTCTCTTTAATTGATCTCCTAATGTATAGCTTAATAGTAACTGTTAAGCAGTCTTTTGTTTCCAGGTCATATTTAGGGTTCACATATTTGCATAAAAGCATTTCATTAGCTGAAACCAATCATTATTAGTAATTTTCTTCCTTTAGTTATTTAATAACTAAATCCTTCATTGAGGTTTTACAAATAGCAAATATTTATAGCTTGTAGAAAAGGCTTTCTCAGTGAGCCTGGATGCTTTGTTTCTGTGAGCAGCAAGAAAATTACAGAGCTTCAAAATTTTGATCACATAATACAAAAAGAAGGTGTCTTTTTCTCCAATTGAAATTTAAATAGATGATGCTAACTACAGGCCAGAAGCAATATTTAACATCAAAGTTGCTATACAGTACGAGCTTGTGCAAATATGAGTAATGATGTAAAAAAAGCCCAAGAATAACAGTGAATTTCCTCAGCATCACTGGCACCATGAAAAACAGAAAATTCTTACACTAAGTTGCGTTGTTCATGGCATCCTTTCCTGAAACAAAGTGAAAATATGTAAAAGTGCAAATTGCATGTAGACGTTAGTTTTTATTTGACAATAAGGCAACCAATTTGATACCTATGATTGCTAGATGAAGAATTGAATATAACCTTGTGTTCCTCAGCACATGCAATTGCAGATCTATATGGGTATGAAATAAGTTTTACTGAAGATCCACCGTGTATATGTACCTCTGCAAATATGCAGCTTATGTCATCTTCTTGTGTGTGGAAGAGCTGAAGCATAAATTTGGATAAACCGAAAATAAAAGATATTCCAGTGAGAGGAACTGGGGGAATCACCTTTCAGCAGTGCAAGGATACTTTATTTTTCCCTGATCTTCTACAACGGGTTTCATACCCCGCTCTAAAAGCAGTTGATATTGAAAGAATAGTTTGAAAGAATATCATCAGGCCAAAATGCGTAAATATAGGTCACACCATCATGCTAAGCTCCAGGAAATGTAATTAGCATGTGTAACCTTTTCTTCTTTTCCCCTTTTCTTTTTTTTCCCTCTGGCATCCTTGACCCCTGTATGTCTTTATAGAAACTCTAATAGCATTAACATTATGCTACGATTAAAAAGTTAGACAGCACAACAATGCTGCTTGACAAGATATTTTTACAATCCTTTTTGATGTCATTCTGTTGGGATTGAATATCCTTTGAACTCTTGCAAATTAAGTGGATGTTCAGTGGATGTATTCTCATACGGTATCTCTTTGTGTTATCTGTTAGGTCTCTTCTGCTGTTTGCAATTAAGGATTGGTTTGCATTTATCCTAGCATCTATAATTTTGTTAAACAGTAATTATTCATGCATAGCATGGATTTCAGAATTAGGTTTAAAAACTGGATTTACTATCAATTTTCAATATGTTGAATGTATGTTTTAAACAAATTGTATGAGGCCTGTGCAAGCTGAGCTGATAAAAATGCATGAGCTTCTGTTTCCTGAACTATTTTCATCAATTAACATCAGGGTTTAACCATAAACAGGAACCCAGCCCCTAGCATACTGGTAGTGTAATGTCACTACTGGTTGTATCATACCGTGTGTGTCCTAGTCACATTATACAGGCATAGCAATTAAAAAGAGATAGAGACTGAAAAGTTCTGTGTAAATTAAAAACATGTTGTCTAGAAGAACCAAAGCTTTTAACTGGTTAAAAAAAAGAGCCTTATAATAGCATGAATTTTCCTTTCCATAGCAAGGCACCAGATGAAGTACACCATTTAACTTGTGCATTTTCAGTTAGAAAGAAAAACTAATGAATTTTCCTTAAATCTCTCTGGTTTTTTAAGTATAGTAGATGAATAAGAATAATCAATAATGCAAACCACCTTTCCTCTAAAAGAAAAAAAAAGGAAAAAACCAAAAAACTGAAAGAACAACAACCAAAAAAAACCCCAAAACAAAACCAAAACCAACCAAATTAAAAAAACCAAAACCCACAAAAACAAAAAAATCCAGAAAAAAAAAAACAAACAAACAACAAACAAACAAACAAACAAAACCCACATAATTCCCCCCAAAAAACCCCAAACCCCTCCCCCCAAAAAAACCCAAATAAAACCCAAAAAAAACCCAGAAAAAAAGCCCCCCAAACCNAAGCCCCCCAAAACAAGAACAAAGAAACAAACAAAAGGAAAAAAAAAAACCACATGGAATTTCTGAAGAATGTCACAGGGAGAGATGCCATGGAGTGCTTGACACTAACAGGTTCCAACAAGTCAAGAAGTATCAACCAGGATTAAAGTAGACAATAAAAGAACCAAGCATCCCAGTGACATTTAGATTTATGAATCCAGAACAGGAACACTGTAGTTAAGCCACAAGCAGATTTTCATGCTTAAGGAAACGATGCAAGAATTGAAACAGCAGCTGAAATTGCTGATAGAAAGTAGTAAACCCAAGTTAGGTTATGATGACTGTACTGTTTCACTTTGACATGCCATTAGAGACAGGAAAAGTCCAGATAACTGAGAGCATAGTTGTGCAAAAGGCTGAAAAAAAGGGGAAAATGTGGAAATTCAGAGTATCATAACAAACTGAAGGGAAACAGAGGAGAAGATGTTTAATCTATATACATACATTAGTTATTTTGCTCTTAAGGGCATGAGAAATGGATTTAGATATTGATTAACTTATGCAGAATACTAGAGAGCAGTAACTCTCAGAAAAATATACTAGTTCTTTGACAACAAATTTTTATTATGCCCAAAAAGTATCTTGTTAATGGCACGTTATTAGCAATTTAAAAAAAAAAATTTATGTTATCCTCCTTTGGTCAGGGTTTGTGCATCAGGACACCGTTTACAACTCATGAGCTCAGGCTGTGCTTTTTTTTCTTCTCTGAATCAGATACCTTTTGGTACAAAATATGGAAATTCTTATCTCTTCTCTCTGTTGTTTGTGATATCTTATGCTTTTCCAGTGCGCAATTCATCCTCTGCATTGTAGACAGACCTAACTCAGACTTTTTTCAACACTCATCAGTTTAAGTGCCTCACAAATTTTAGTGGCTTAATTTGTCAGGTGAAAGGCTATTACTTCCATTGTACAAATGCTAAGCTAAGGACCAAAGAATTATTTTCTCAGAGAGATTTTTATTTCTTGGAAGCTGAATACAGATTAGAGTGAAGAATGTCAATTTCAAGGTCTGAAAGAGCAATCCGTAGTGGGCACAGATTTTTTTTCCCTCTGTCAATTTCCTCTTACTTTGTACGTTCTGTTTTACCTGCTCCAAACAATTCCTCCTCCACTTTTTTTTCTTTATTTTAACACCACCTCTTCCCTGTAATCTCATTTGCTTTTATAATCTCTCCTGTTCAGCATTTCTCAGTCTTCACATCTCACTTAAAACCTCCTTACTCACTGAGTTTTCTCTTAGCCTAGTTTCACCATTGAAACACCCCATAACCTGACCAGGCTTCATGAGGACTGCTGAATACCCTTTGCTCCCTGCTTTGGGTTTCTTTTTGGGACTGAGGTGTGAAAGAAAGCATTGCACGGTACACCTAGTGATTCAAAGCAAATGAGCTGTGATGGGAATATTACAAGGCAGAGTAGAAAGTTCCTTGCAAACTGGGAGACTTCACAGAAGACAGAGCAGGCTGATTACAGGTTTCCTGTTTATCTGACTGTTAAGGAGCACCACAGTCAGGGGCATTTCCAGAAAGGTGTGCAAACTCAAACAAAGCAGCTGAAGCAGCAGCTGGTACATAGGGGTCCATAGCAGTTCCAGAAGGGCAGCTAGTGGAAGGGAGATGCTCCACTATGAAGTGGGGGTCAGGTCTTTTGGTATGTCCTATCCTGCTTGTGCAGTTGTTTCTGTCTAAAATACTGATTGTGAATGATTTTGTGCTGGGCATGGTCTGCGAGGAATGCCATGGGCCATGGGCCAGGAGTGATAAGAGCAGTCTCTCCTGTCACAAGTGAACTCTGATAGTTGTGGCAGTGCTATAAAAGGTGAACAGGCTTCACCAGAGGTGATAAGAGGTAACAAATGGGGGGTCAGTGGGAGGGACGCTCCAGAGACCACAGCCCAAGGCCCTGTATTGGGTCTGACTGAGATAAGAGTTCATTTTTCCATAGCAGCCTTCACAGTGCTGTGCTTTGCGTTGGTAGCTGGAAGAGTGTTGATAACACATCAGTGTTTTGGCTACTGCTGAGCAGCACCATCCCTCTAACTTCCTCTCTCAACTCTATCAAGGGGCTGGAAGCGGGCAAGATCCTGGGAGTGGGAGGGGACACAACCAGGCCAGCTGACCAAAGGGGTATTCCATACTGTCTCACATCAGCTCAGATATAAAAGCTAAGGGAGAGAGGAGGAACAGGGGGTGTGTTTGTTGTCCAACAATGTTTGTCTTCCAGAGAAATCACTCTGTGTGCTGAGGCCCTGCTTCCTGGGAAGTGTCTGAATACCGCTTGCTGATGGGAAGTACAAATTAACTTTTCCCTTTTCTTATGCCTGTGCAAACTTTTGCTTGTTTATTTTTTTTTTTTTTTTGCTTTAATAAACTGCCTTATCTCAACCTATGAGTTGTTTTCCATCTTAAACTCTCCCCGCTGTCCCACTGGGAAAGGGAGTGATAGAGTGGTTTAGGTGAGCACCTGGCATCCAGCCAAGGTCAAACCACTACAGGCCCCTGAGGACAGAAAGGAAGACATGAGTGATGCAGAGCAGGAATTTTCAAGGAGTACGCTACTTCTGGCAGTAAGAGCAAGGCTCTCCCCTCCATGCATACCCAGCCACCCATAAAACATTTGCAGATATATAGCATCGAGAAGGGTAAATGTGTTCTCCTGGGGGAAAATCCAGGTAGACAGCTCTGTGGACTCAGCTGGGAACAGAGATGCAAAGAGGCAGCAAATAGTTTTTGCTTTTGGTGACTCACGTGGGGAGAGGCACTCATTTCCCAGTCTGAATTTTCTTCCAGAGGGGTGCTAACCAAAATTGCTGGGATTAATAAGCCTTAGATCTCCTTTTAAGGATAAAATATGCAGGGACAGCTAAGAAATTACAAATTTATTTTCATAATATTTGCATAGAATTATAGTTAGATAAACTTACTGTCTACAAATATTGAGGTTTATACTGAGTGAGCTGTGGAACATAAGGGAATGGATATAGCTACCAAGTAGTATCTAATCTCCTCCCAGTAAATTATGGCACAGCAAGAATGATCTAGTAATTATATTAAGCCAGAACAGTCTTGTGTGTCTTTCTTGCCAATTTCTTCTCAATCCAGTGAGAGAGCTGTGTTTTAGCAAAAAGTTGGTATTCCCAAATAGCTCTAATACCAGGCTCTGCTTTCTTAACAATATACACTTTGAAGTCCCAACCTCTGGGATGGAAATTGCAAACCACATAGCCAGTTTATACACACGTTAAAAACTGTCACAACAAAAGGCAGGAGGCAATCTTAGTGGAGGGTGTTCTCAGTTTCTGCTTCCCTTCATATGTTTATTTCCAGAATCTTCTTGTCACTAATTCTTCCTGGGAAAAGTCTTTGGGCATCCTACCTCCGTGAAACTCGGTGGCATTGCAACTTGTTCTCTACTTTTCAGTGTTTTGTAACATCTATTAAGACATGAACAAATTAAAGGGAATTACTATTTTCCATCTATGGATGTGATCTCTGCCATTCAGACTGAAGGCTGAAAAACGGATCTGCTTTATTTAATGATATGGATGTAGCTGAATAGTATAACATGAGTCAGTTACAAAACTATCTCACCTTCATGGTATGTATATTTGTGGGGATACAGTACAGCTATCGGAGCGTGACACTCAGTCATCTGGTAGATTTCTCCCTGCTCCATCATTCTGCTGAAATTCAGGGTGTTTTCTTAAAGCATGGTAGTAAGAAAATGGAGTAACAGAAGCACATGAGAGAGCTATTTCCACAAAAATTTGAAGGAGGATCTTTAGGAAGTGTTCTACTTGATGAATTAATATCTAAACTGAGTGGTAACAATACTATCAATAGCTAAAAATTGCCTCAGTGCACAACTGCATGGAGAATGTGAGAGAATGGCAGAATGCGTACAATGCTATAATAATCTAACTAAATGAATATATTATTCCAAGAAGTGCTGACCTGACATAGTGACTTCCTCAGCTTTCTACAGAACCCAGATCTTCCCATTTCCTATTTCTCACAACAACGTTTTAATAATTGTAGTATGATTTTAATATAGACTGGAATTATATTCAAATTTCTTTATCCTTCTTTCTGAATTCCAGAAAGGAATGCAGATTGGAAGACCCAGAAAAAGCACATAGTCCCTGTCAAATAAGAGAGAAAAGATAGAATATTCAAAGAATCATATCAAAACATGAAATTTGGATGAAACATATTATAATGCATAAAACTACACCACCTTTTGCAAAGCGTAACAGTGCAAAGAATAAATCACCTAAGACACACTTTTATACTCACTATCATAATGAGTTTTAGATGCACATAGTTAATTTCATTCAAATTACTGCCCAAAACAATGAAAGCAATGTATAAATAAAAGAAATAAACATCTTAATTAGATACAAAAAGAAATATGTAAACTCCTGATTATCTTGAGTGAGAACAAAGTACCAGACTTGAAAGAGAAGAAAGAAATGTCTATTCGAGCTAATGTTCAAAAAATGAAAAAATAAATATATTGAGAAGTAATTTAAGAGCTGGAGAATATCAAAAGGGGAAAAAAAGACAAGAAGGAAGTATAGTTAGAAGCTTTTAAAAATATCATAATTATAAATTGTAATTTAGAGTATAATATGACAGTTCTGAAAGACTGAATGAGAACAAAAATGAGAATAAAAGGAGAAGGATGGTGGGAAAGAGTCAGTGATCACAGAAAATGCCACAGTGAGAATTTGAAAATGAGAGCACAGATGAATCAGAAGACTAAAGTGAACAAAAGAAAGGTGAGAGATGTCAATGAATGCAAGGCTAAAATTACATTTCCTGTAAGGTTTTGGACACACTGGTACTGCTTAAGGGAACAGCTTAAAAAACCACTGCTTTTAAAAGCCAAGACTGAAAATACCAAATGCATCCAATGTATATTTTAAAAACCACAGTAAATATGTTTGTTGTGCAAGAAATACCATTTTATACACTTCTATATTACTTCAGTAAACCAAAGATATTTTGTGGTGAAAGCAGTTTTCACAATCATAGATTTTAAATTAAAAAAATAACTGTTAGACTTAATAGACTAATTAACTGTTAGGCATAGTACTTGGGATACTAAAGCTGCAAAAAAGCACATCTTCAGCACTGTGTTTAATCTGATAACTCACAAGGTCGTCCTGTAGCCTGATAGGGTTGGATTTGCAGACTACTGGAATATTTCAAGAGTCAATAATTTAAATAATTATTTAGTACTTAACTTATGATATGTTTTATTGCCTGGAAAGCCTTAAATAAAGATATTTACCAGTTAGACTGAAAACTGGTGCATTGCTACCTGTGCAAAACCTTTTGAGGGAAATAAATGGAGAATTATACCTTGACTCAGCCTGACTTAATGACATCTGATTTAATAGAAAACCTGCTAGTACAGAAAACATGCTAACTGGGTTTTGTTGTTACTGGTCATACAGAAATTAGTTCACCACACTGGGAGCACATTTGAGATAAAAGAAAAATATTAGACTGAAAGAAAATATTTTTAAAGTATAATGAAATTTTCAAGATGTAATATTAAAGCAATGCAGTGAATCCATCCCACCTTGAAGGTTTTTACATAATTCTATGCAGTGCGAGATCAGCAACATGATTTTTAAGGCAGGATTAAATTGAATGGAATCCAAAATAAAGATACCTCACTGAGACTGTTCAATTAAAGCCTTCAGAGATGAGCTTTTGCCTAAAGTAAGCTCTTATTTTTCTTGCCTGAAAAAATTATGAAAAGCACCTAAAAAGTCGTGTACTTTCCAGGCACAGGTAGCTGATTAGAGTTAATTATCAAAGTCAAGAACAATTAATGCAGCAAGCCAATACCCTAGGTAACTTTTCCCCAAATTTGCCAATATAATCAAAATCTTTGTAAGTCTTTTACAATATACAGTAACAGTAAAAGGGGAATTTATGTACATTTAGGAAACATTCATTCTCTATGTAAAAAATGTAAGCCAAAGTTGGGCTCCTAATACAAGGAAGCAATCAGGTTTGTTCAGCACTCGTGTTCTAAAGGTCTATTGCTGTTAAACTGTAAGTGAAACATAAATATATGTATAATATAAATCCATAATGTCATGGGAAATATGAATGTGGCATTGAATCTCATCTAGTAAGGTTTTTGACTGACAGCTCAAGCCAGAGTTACCAATCTGAAACAAAAGAAGAAGGAGAAGAAAGAAAATCTAGACTGATGGAGCAATCTTGCTCCTATTCAAGTCAATGTAAAACTCTCATTCAAGCATGATCAGGCTCCCTTTGTGCTCTATACTAAGTACATAGGACTCACCATCTTAGTGCAACAGGGCTTACCTGAGGGGAAGGTCAAATTTAAAATTTCCCTTGGTCATTAGACTTAAGATGATCACCAATATAGTCATTATATTGTGTTTATATTATCAGTAAAAGGGATTTTAGCAGAAATTAACTGTTTAAAATCTGAGGATATTTATTTTTCCCAAAATTTTCAAAATTATGAACTGAATTTAATTTTCTTGCATTTTAAGTTTTTCACTACTTATTTTATTGATATATTTATATCCTAGTACCACTTATTCTGAAAAAGATATAAACTATTTTTTTTAAACTCAGATATTTACTGGGGGTCTATGTAAATGACCTTTTACCAATTAAGCATTGTTTTTTAGTTTTCTTGACAGCTTCATATTTATTTCCAGCAGAAATCTAGATGTAACAGGTGCACATTCTTACAAAAACATCTTCTTTATAGAAATAGATCTAGTGGATTCACGTGCCTAGGTGTATTGCATTTGCATAGCAAGGGCTTGGTAGCAAGGAGACCCTGAGAGGGCTTCTGGAAGAAGATGCCACGAGTTGTCTCCACGGTGGCCAGGGACAGTGCCAGCCAGTTCCGAGAAGGACTTGCCCAAGGCTGAGCCCATTGGTGGTGGTGGCAGTGTCCCAAGGAGGAAAAAAACCCTGCTGTACAGGAGCAGCCAGGATAAAGGAGAGGGAATCTGTGGGACACATACTCATTCAGTGAAGGAAGGACATGAAGTGCTCCAGCTACTGGAGCAGAGCTTCCCCTGTGAGATCACGGTGAGGCAGTTGTATCCCTGAATCCCATGGAGGTCATGGTGGAGCACAGAGCCACCTGCAGCCCACAGAGGAGACCCATGGTAGAGCAGGTGGACATTCTTCAAGGAGGCATGACACTGAGGACAGCTCATGCTGGAGCAGGCTTGACAGGATCTGTGGACCCCTGGAGAGAGAAGCCCACACTGCAGCAGGTTTGCTGGACAGACCTGTGCCCCTGTGACCTACCCATGCTGGGATGAAGAACTGTAGCCCACGAGTAGGACTCACATTTGAGTTCATGGACTGCCTCCTGTGGTAGGGACTCCATGCTGGAGCAGGAGAAGGAGCCCTTCCTTGAGAAGAAAGGAGCAGCAGAGACAACATATGATGATAATAATTCCCATTGCCTGTGTCCTGCCCACTGTGAGGGAGAAAATAATGAATAAAGTTGAGCTCAGGAAGAAAGGAGGAGTGGGAGGACGGTGTTTTAATATTTAGTTTTTATTTCTCACTATTCTACTCTAATTTGATTGGCAATACACTCGGTTAATTTCCCAAAATCATGTCTGTTTTTCCCATGACTTAAGTGGTGAGGGATCTCTCCATGCCCTTATCTCAGCCCATGAGCCTTTCACAACAACCTCTTTCCTCTGTCCAGCTGAGGAGTGGAGTGATAGAGGGGCTTTGGTGTGCAGCTGGCATCTAAACAGAGTCAATCCCTCACTTTTGGAATGAAAAGATGTGTCTAAAACCAGAATACGGGAAAATTCTCTCCTTTCTGCCTCCTAATATTGGAAAAAAATTACAGTTCATCCATACCCCTTAGAAACTAGCTAAAAACCTACCTGATTAATATTACAACCCCTTTCAGTGTTTCTTGCAATGCTTTCAATTCTGCTTCAGGCATACACAGAATGATCACAGTTTGTACATATATTTCTTGTTTAAATTAACTGGAACTAAAAGTAGAAAGCGGTATGTGTCCTGATTAATCTGACCCTGTCGATATGCTCAGAGTGCAATTAAAACAATTTATATTTAAGATGTATTTGTTTATGTTAGTATAACAGAAAGGCTCAAGGGGGTGTTTACTTCAGGGTTAACTCCCATCTTTACAGGACGTTTCTCAGTCTTACTCCTTCCACCCCAGCAGTCCTATCGCTTGCCATACAAAAGAGAGCCCTTGCAGATAGCGGTTTAGGGTAGAACGCAGCACCAAACATGCAAATGAAGCATTGGACTTTTTCCACTCTCCACTCTTACAGCTTTTAGTCTTTCAGGTAATGAAATAATCCTAATGGAATTTAAATCTCTCCTTTTGGACAAGTGTGCTTACAGTTCAACTCTTCTTTTTTTTTTTTCTTCTTGCTATTTTTGTCACTTTTGTTTCATAACCGTTTTTCTGCTGCATTGCAACTGCATCAGGAACAGATGAAGGGTTTCTGTTGTTGTCTCCTACCCTTCTAACTAGGCTGAGGAATTCATTGTGGATCACCGCTGTGTGAGTAAATAAATAGATTAACAAGCTATAGCCACAATGTTGAAGGTCAGATGTTAACTGTGCCAGGGAAATTAAAGTGCATGCCTTCATCCTTAATTTAGGTACCTGAGCTATTAAGAGGAATGTGTTTTAGGGACTGCCTATGGTGGGTACCTTTCTAATTTAAAACCAGCTCCGTTTCCATACTGACTTCTATGAAATTACAAGTTTAACTGCTACTCTCTTCTAATGAATTGAATAGCAAGTATGTCAGCATATGATTTTTTTTCGTTGTCATGGTCAGGCACAGAGATGTGGGACATTTGTGTGTATTCCTCTCACTGGACACCACATGCAGTGCCTCCATGCACATAGCATCTCTGCTCTGTACTTACTTTAGGACAACTGCCTCTCCTCAAGGAGGTATATGGATTCTTATGTTAGGGCTGCACAAAAATGAGGAAAAAACTGAATTTATATCATCCAGTGAACTGAACTGCTGTCAGATTTTCAAAGCCATATGATCCTGGAAATCTTCTTGCTGGACTCTCAGGAAGGCTCAGCAAACAGAGTGGTCGTTTTCTTTAAATGCAGTGGGCAGCATTGTCTTCTCCAGAGATTTGCTTCCAGATGTAAATGCTGAGACCTCAAATATTACCTATTTAAAGGCAAAGTCGGTCATTATCTGCATGCATTGAAGTAAGGAAGAATTTGAGTTTCACTGCAATTTCTTCCTTCAGGAGATTATAGGATTTGAAAAATAACAGACGTTTCAGCACAAAAAGTGAAGTTCTCTTTGAAATCCATTTTTTCAAATGTTGCAGAGCTTTTGATGCTGGAAAAGGGTCTTCAGAATCTTCCTACTGACTTTAACCACGTTAAATTTAATAAAATTAAATTAAACTCATAACATTCATCCTTTTAAATTTATAAAATATATTTGGGATAAAAATCCAAATAATATCATTTTAAATGTATTTATTAGAATACTTTGAGGCTGATTCTTAGGTGCATAAATTATTATACTAATTTACCCAGATAGCACCTTAGGCTCTGGTGGACACATTTTGCTCAAAGTCCTTTAAAATTGAGGCAAATTCTTTGAAGACTGCAGCACAAAGCAATGAGTGCTTCCCATACCCATATAGCAGTGCTAAAATCTCCTTTCAGGTGGGATGCAGGCTTTATTCTAAAACACATGTTTTGCATCCCAAAAAATTGGAAAGTAAAATAATTGAACATTCTGAAATTACAGCAGCTGACCTTATGAAAGACTCAATTTTCACAAGATTTATTTTAAGTAAATTGTTTGCTTATCTGTAATTTAATATTAGTCAGATTCAAGTCTGAATCTCTGAATAAAAAATAAAAAAACACTTCTACAAATTTGTACAATTTCATATTTACTTAGAATCTATTGCAAGCTAAAGGAAATGGAACACTTTACGAATATTTCAAATGATAATGTTGTCATTATGAAAGTATTAATAATTATTGTTTATAACTGTTACAACTACAGTCAAAGACAGTTCAGCAGCTCAGGTCATTCTCAAGTAGTCCCAGAGGGATCCAGGGCAGCTCAGTCAGCCTGGCAGCCCCAGTGATTTGCCTGCTCTCACGGATGCTGCCTAGTCACACACAAGTGGGGAGAGGCAGTGTGCAGCCTGGCTTTGCAGCAGCCCCTGTGTGCACATGTTCTGGGGTGCGCAAGGCACAAGGGCAAGTACAGTTTCTCCTCAGGCAGCCTATGCCAGTCAGTGTCAGGCCTGTGTCTTTACTTTGTCATGGGAAAGCAGTGACCTCGACAAAAAAATGAAAAACAAAATCTTTCAATTTCTTTCTCACATTTGCTTTAGCTCAGAAGAAAGTTATGTTTGATGCAGATGGAGGAAGAGGTTCCATTCACTGGAGCACCAAATTCCTCTCTTGATTTGTTCCTTCCTGGTTGTGACAGGCACCCTGTATAGGACCCAAGCAATTCAACCTGTTTTCAGTCCCAGAGACTGCAACAGAGCTTTCAAAGAGGTTGTTACTACTGATTCACATTGCTTTACTCTTTTACCCTTTAACAATAACTGCTAAAAAGCATATTCATATTCTTATTTAAAGGAAACATAGAACCTTATTCTTTTTTTAGAGTGTTTGCTTAATACTTATTTTATTAGCCTGGCCAGTGTTGGTTTAATTCTAAAAAATAAAATAGAAATTAGAACACTGCTGAAAGTTTTTCGACATAAAAGATCATATCATAAAAGTTATTTTAGTTTTTATCTGTGTTAATATAGACATTTTACTCTCCTAGACTGCATGTGTTCTTCCTTCTGGTGTGTCAACACAGGACTGGAATGGCTTTCTGGGTCATTGAGTCCATTTGCCTCTCATAACAGATATTGTTTCTTCACAGTTTTTTTAAGACCTATTATAAATGACTTGGCTTTTTCTTTTTTTATAGTTTAAACATTTTAATGAAGGTTTCACATATTTTCTTAAGCCTTCATTTGTCTTGTTAGAAGAAAATACTATTGAATCTGTTTGAAAAAAACTATCATTTCCTCTGAGTAGTAAATTGCTACTTAGTGCAAAGAAGTAAAAATATTTAATTTTAATCTCTTTAGGTAGCAGTCTAGCTCCTTTCAATCATTCTTATAGCCCAAGAAAGACCAAAATCTCCAGGCCTTCAGCACTTCATTTCAGCTTATGCCACCTTTTCATGTAGGAGATCTTGTCACTCATCCTAAAACCAATTGATTTACATTTTCCAGTATTTTATTCCCTCAAGATCAGGCAGTGATGGCCAGTTGGAAGCTACACATGGATGTCACTTTGATAACTCAGTTTTGCTCATCTGTAAGTTTTACCTGTGCTCCTTTCTAGATTTTTATGCTTTTCAAATGCCATTAGCAGGAATAGACAGATCAGTCCCAGAATACCTGAGCTCCCCAAATAGCCTTCATAGAACCCAATTGTTCCTTGTCAGTAAGCTTTTTCATCCTTTACAGCTCTTCATCCACCTTACAATGATTTTCTTAATCCCTGCACTCTCTAGATGAAGTAGTAATTTCCTATGTGGCCCCACATCAAATACTTTAGTAAATCAAGTTTGCATTTCCTTCTGTAGAAAAAAACATTATCAGAAAAGGATATCAGATTAGTCCTGCCTTAATCAAACCTACGTTGCATTTTCTATTCTATCTCAATTATTTTATTCAACTCTTTAAAAGCTAAAGCCTAGCATACTACTGAGATCAGACTAATCTCTTCTTACCCTTCTCTTTCACCTCTGCTCCTTTATACCAACTCTTGACATTTCCTATCCTGTAATCTTATGGCAGTACCACTGATTTGATAGATTTCTTTAAAATGTTTACCCCCTCCACATTCAGATCTCAGAGGTCAGTGTAGTCAGCAACTTTGGTAATGAGTTCCCTTAATTTATTAAGGTTTGCCCTTTTGAAACCCAAGTTCTCATTGCAAACCTACTATAATTTAATTTAAACTGAATCAGTTCACCATCACTCAATCAGACATTATTTGTACTTTCAGCCCTTTTTATAGCAACATTCTTTAGACTTTTTTCATGTATGCTAGCATTGTCTTTTGCTGGTTCAAGATTTAATGGATTAAGAATGTAAAAAAATTAAACACAGAACATCTTGCTGTAGTACAGATGATACCTGCTCAACTCCATAGGGACTTTAAAGGAAAAATTGAAAATAACTGTCACAATATTCCATCTGGATGTCCAGTCCAGATCTGAAATAATGTCAGACTGAAAGGAGTGTGAAGGTGAAGGGTTTTGGTATTAGCAAACTGGGTTTTTTTCTAGATAAAATGGACAGAAAGAGAATACACTTGCGTCTGGAACAAAACCAGAAAAGACAAAGTCAACTTTGAAACTATTTTTTTTTCCAGATTTTTCTCTGGAAATTAGGCAAAGATATGATCCTAGTTGCTCCTGAATATCTCCTTTCAGTCTTCTGTTTAAAACGGCTCACTCATAGGAGTTGTGGACTGACTTTAAGAAATAAAAGGGTATTTCTCCAGAATGCTTCTTCTGCTTGTAATTTTCTGATCTAGAAGTAGAGTTTTGAATTTAATATCCCACAGTGGGTTTTACTTCCTTGGATATATCCAGTTATCAAATCCATGTGCACTTATAGCACCTGCAGCCTTCTGTTGCAAGCCATATTATAGCTCAACTATATTTCATCAAAAACATTTCCCTTCTTTGAACATACTGTCTTAGTTGCATTTGATACCTGCCTGGGGAGCTGTAGGGAGTAGCCTCTTGCTTACTGTCTTCCAGAATCACTCAAAAGTTTTTGGACTATCTTATCACTCTGTGGTCATCCCTTTTCTAACATGAAAGGTTACCATCTTATCTTAGCTATTTTCTGCTATACAAATTACTTATTCCACTTGAGTTTTACCAAGCACTTTAGTAGTGCACTTAAAGAAGCATGTGTGAAACTTTAAAAGGAAGAGAAATAGAAAATGTTTTTTACCAGAGCCACAAAACATTACAGGCAATCTTCATTCTTTTCTCAGTAAGCAAATGGATGTTTGAGGAACACAATTATTAGTGGCTTTCTTGCACCATGTGCCCTTATTACTGTTACCTAAGGTCCCTTTGAAAATCTAGTTCAAACAAAAGCCATGACAGATCAGCTGTATTTCTGAAAGGCGTAAACAGAGATGTCTTGCAGGTGCAGTGCCTCTCAGGAAACAAACAGAATCACAGCACCAGTCAAACCCAAACAGTCTATCCTTAGTATTCACCTTAGGTTAGAGCTGGTCCAAACCAAAAAGCTGGCATAACCAAAGCAGACTTTACCAGGCTCATCTACTTTGGCCTATGACTTGTACCTCAGCAGCATACAATAATCACCAATATCACTGGTTAACTTAATACACTGTTACTAATGCACAGTTTGCAGAAGTGTTTTAACATTCCATCTCAAACTACTCCTTCTCCTTTGATAGAAACAATTCCACAGTAGTGAAATGGCTCGGGAGAATATGCAGCAAGAGTCCCCAGGAGGAACCCTATGTAGCATAACGCAAAAAATTCTCAGCAGAAGCATTTAACTGAGCTGAAACTAAAGTGAATATATGGAAAAATGGCCTGAAGCATCTTATTCATACCACTGTGAGATCAGATCCTAAGTGGTGCATATGTGCAGAATCTCAAATTTAAAACTAAACCTACCGCAAGACAATTTGCCTAGCCCCATCTTCATGGCTACATGTTGGAAGTTGAGATACCAAGTGTAAAAAATTTAGCATATACATTTGAAGAGCAATATTAGCCCATGAAAGGAAAATAGAAGCACACTTTATTGGAAATGAGCAAGTAATCTGTACTTGGAAGGTTACCCTGTTCTTCAGTAGTGCCACGCATACGAAAGAGGAGGTGGCATATGAAGGGCTGTGCTCACAGTAGTAGGACAATTCCTAGACCGATGGAACGAAGCTAACTTTGAGTGCTGAATTTAGCAGGAATGATTTGTTACCTTTCAATATAAAATATTCATTTGTTAACTATAAGCAATAATTAGCTCAAGGCACAATTAGTACAATAACTTCCAGTAATTTTGGCCAGTGAAGCCCACATTTTGCTCATAATATTTAATAAAATATTAAAAAGTGTGACTACTTTTATATAATCATCTTTAAAAACCACACTAAGTTATTTTAATCAATATACTTGTTTTAAGTAAAAGCCATTTAATCTTCTGACTTATACATTAACCTTCCATTAAGTATTAGTGAAGAAGTTAAATGCACCTTAGTCAATAATGCTAATGCAGGAACTGTTGTATTACCTATGGAGAAATGCGTATTCATATTATGTTAAAGTGGCTATCATTAACGATTAGCTATTATATGTCAGGAAACTGATCATAAATTTGAAATATTCTGTAGGAAAATGAATTATAATGTTGAAACTGAGTTCTCTGTACTGTAATAATTTTGAAATGAGGTCATCTACTTCTCCTGGTCAGTGCTTTTTAAGGCAATGATATTGAAGTGATGAAGATACCCTTGATGATACTTTGACCTCACCTTGTGGTTTCACATCTTGGTAGGTAATAAATGAGAGTCTTAATTGTACTATACTAAACGAAAAGATATGAATCTACCCACAGGTATAGGAAGAAGTTGTTTTAGCATAAATTCTCATTGCTTTGTTTCTACCTAGAAATATCTAAATGTACCACTAAGCTCAGCAAAATGCTGCAGTTATGCCAAAAGATTTATTGGAGTTTTAGCCTAAATTACAGTGTCAAACTACCTGCTTATAGATCCTATTCTATATAACTTTTTCTACCTTTTTCTCCTTTAACATGTTTTATCCTAAACCAATTTGTTCTGCAAGATATATTTTTACACTAACCTGGCAAAATGCATTCAGAGTAGGATAGTCCCTTTCCTTATGTTCTTGTCTGCATATTCTTGCTGTTTTGCTTTTGTGAGATCTGCTGCTTCTGTGGATACAGGGTGATCTGATTCAACTGCTTGATCCAATACCAAACTTTTTTCTTTTTTTTTTTTTTTTTAAGAAAGAGTATTTTTCTCTTCGGTCGACCATTAAAATCCATTTTTCCTTAGTTTCCTGGTAGCTAAGGCCATTATGAAGGAAGAAAACCTATGGGCAGAGAATTCAAGAAAGTCCATATCCTTTTTCAGTAGTCAATTTTTAGTTTAGCTTTTTTGTGACACAAAATTGTACCTACATAATACATAGTGCAAGTGGTCATGAAGGAGACAGCAAAAATTTTCTCAGGTGGCCACTCAAGTGATCTACAAAAATGTTTTGTAATACAGACTGTTACTTTGAAGAAAGACAGAGGGGGAAAAAAAAGGAGAAAGGAGAATACGCGTATATTTGCAAATAAAAATAAAATAATTTTGCCTGTCTTTGAGGACAGGCATCAGCAGTCCTCAGGATATCACTATTTTTAAATTGCTGAAATTATTCCCTCATGGGATAGTGCTGTTTTTTTCTGATCCTTTTCAGATCTTTGTTTCAGCACTGTAAATGATTATTCCACTCACATTCACCTCTGCTTGTCCTTTGTATATCATTTGAGTACCTTCTGCTGACTTTATGAAATCGTGTCTCTGAATCCTTAAAGCTACATTTGGTGTCCTATGGATTCAGTGCATTTGAAGAAATCCAAGATGTCAAAGGTAGAAATTAATTGGTTGTTAAATAGAAAATTACAAATTGGCATTCATACAGCAATATGATAATATAATAATTCATATCAAAGCACTGAGAAATCTCTCCTCTGAATGCTAAATAAAACATTTTTTTTGAATATTTCTGAATTTTAGAAGCTTTTCCCCTACCCTATAGGCCTATCTCACTTTTTTGTCACTATCATTCATCTATATTTTAAACGAGGAAGAGATTTAAATGATTATATAGAACATTCATGCAATGGATTGAAGATCCAAAATACATTCCAGCTCCTTCAAAAATACCAACATCTTCATTCCATGATCATTAAAATAAAAATCTAAACAAGTGTTTCCACATCTTCCTTTACCCAAATATCTAGCATTTACTTTCACCTAAGTGCTTATAATACTTCAGAATTTTGGAATGGTCAGTGTTGAATGATAAGCTCAAAGACAAGCTCTGGCTATGGTCGCTGTGGTCACTAGACAATTGCAGTTGCAGGCTGCTTGGAAATGCCATTACTTTCTTCCAACATATAGAACTTGCTACTGAAAGGTACTGGCTATGCATTTTGTTAGTGAGGCACTACTATGAAATACTCTATCATATTATAATTTTACTCTCTCTTCCATATGGGAGAAGTTTGACACAAACCACTGAAATTGTCATGTCCCTACCAACACTTGGAAAAGAGAAGCAATAGATTCTCAGTATCTCCAGAGCTACTTGAAATGTATTACTTTGAAACAAGCAGATTGCTAATGTAAAATAACTTACCAGCCTTACATTATCTTAAGTTGTGTTTCTGAGGAAAGAACACATATTTTTCTTTATGTGTAAAATCCATTTTATCTTGGAACACTACAAGACAAAGTACATTTGTTTACAAATTGTAGAAAAATAGTTCACAATATCTCCTGTGCTTGAAACATAATACGGACTGAAATTATGACACTGCTGAAAAGACCACTCTTCTGTAATACTGAGGTATCTCTAGTGACTCTCTTTCCACTTTAAGTTGTCTGTTTTGGGATCAAAGATATATCATTTGAACACCTATGTCAAATACCCTCTCCCCTCCATTATCTGCTTCTTTCTGATTCACATTATCTGATTTTGATGCCTTTGTTACAGTTCTGACACTTGAAATGTTTCTTTGGTGCATTTCTTTCAATGAGTGAGAACATTCAGACAAAGCATTAATGATAAGCAAACCATTATCAACACCATTTCTCCTCTTGAAATGTTTTTGATTTATGCTCCTTACTTGTGATTCTTAGTCTAATGAATTTTTTAACTTTTAATCTTCTAGTACTCCACGTTTAAACTAAAAACCCTAATTAGGAGGTCTCACACCTAGGACACCCATTTCGTCTTCTCCCTTCTTCATTTCTCAAAGGTTGTTCTTCATAGTCCTTTTTATAAGAGTGAAATGCTTTTTTTCCCCCCAAATTCCCTTCATGCATTTCACTTCATAAAAATCTTCCACACCTTCTTTTTCAGAAGCTCTTTCTCACACAGATGTTTTTTCAGAGTCTGCCACATCTTTACCCCTCTCAGTGAGATGTGTTGATGACTGATGCATCACTGAATATCACTGTATCTACCTTTTCTCTTCCTTTTAGGTTGCTCATTTATGCCTGCATGAGTCCTCCCACTCCTGGTTTATATTGAGTATGGGTTTATTTCATGAAGGAACAGATCCACCCCCTGTAGTAGTGAAAAACTTGTTGATAATATCTTTGGTCATCACAGTCCACAGAACAGACATCCATCTGTCTGATCACTCCACGTAGCAAAGCATTTCCTTGCAACCCTTAGTAAATTTAAGCATTATAATAAAAACAAATACCCACCACTTGTAATGTATCGTGGGGAAAAATGAGAACATTCAAGGTAACTGATAATGTCTCATATCCCTTAAAAAGTAGGAAATTCTCTGTGTTATCTGTCTGTGTGATCCTGTGTTGTACAGCACAAAGCACAAAAGACAGAACACAATTCTATGACTCTGAACTATTTGACCTAATGCTGAATCTAAAACCAAAACGTATCAGATTGGACAATTTTGTCTATCAGCATCCACTTCTGTTTAACTGCCTGCCCTGACGCTCCCAAGTTCCTCATCTTTGCCAGCAATCTTTCTCTTATTCTCCCCAATACTCAAGACTCTAGCTGAAAGCACCTCTTCATCTTTTCTCTCTACTTCCAACTCATCCAGTCTTTCAAATACTTTTGAACATTTTTTCACGCTTTTAAGGTATACCTTTTTTTTACTGTCACTACAATGAAGTCTTCTATCTAGGCCATTGTTCATATCTTAAAAAAAATCAAACCTATTTTACCTTGGCCTTCTCAGACAAAACACTTCTGTATATTTCAATCCTTTAAAATAGGCATTGTTATCTTCTTGGTCTATTAGTTGGATTATACTAATTATATTCTTTCTCCTCTGTTCTAAAATATAAAATGTAAGACTATTTTATTTACATATTTAAATAATAAATTGAATAAAACTGTGTCTTCTACTTGTTTAAACTTGATCTTACCTTTTAATTTTTCAGTTATTCCAGGCTCTAAACTTCACCTACCTGCTTGTCTATTTTTTCCAACACATCACTTTCAACACTAAGTACCTTGTTTTCATGAACTTTTCAGTCCTTCCTTCAGTTTACCAGCTGGGAAACAAACAGTAAGAATGCTTAAAAGAAATTTATTTAATATTAAAGTGGTTATGGCTGTAATGATCTTACCATTAAAAGAAAACCTATGCAAATAAACACAAGGCCTCTTCCTATAACTGCATCATCTAACATAGTTGAGAGTTGATGCCAAGTTTTCAAGAACATGAGAACGTGTCCCTGAAAGCTCATCTGCTTATTTTTTTTCTCTGTTCTAATGTTAAAAGGAGCATTTGTGTTCATTCAAAAAAATGCATCTAAATATTTTTAAATTGTGCCTGTGATTGCTGCTGTCTATTCCACCTGTGAATTTACTTACTGCAAAGCAGTGTATCCCAGAAACTGTTAGAGGTAGTTTTTAAAATGGACCTTTTCAAAGTGGTACAATAACAGGATTTTGTAACTTTGCTGGAATCTTGCCTTTTTAATCTAGTTTTCTTTGTTACAGGGAAGGGGAAGTAGTAAGGGAGATAAGATTTGCTGCTTAGTTTAACCTGGTGTTTACAATATATTAAATTTCATTACCATTTAAATCAGAAAATACTTTTAAAAAAACATGTAAGACTTTTTTTTCATTTCATTTTGTTAATTTTCATGCTATTCTGAATTTTACAGCTCTTTGTTTTGGAAATCTATCATATATCTACCAACATGCCTTGAAACAAATAAACCCAAACTTTTCTTGGTATGGAATTACCTAAAATAAGAAATTTAACTTCCATTTTAAAGAAGTTTTAACCTTCCTATTTTAACCTGCTAGAGGCTAAGCTTTTCTGAATAAAAGCTTGCAATCAAGTTGTACCAATTAACTTCCTATTCTATTTTCGCAGAAAATACTAAAAAAAAAACTTCAGATGTAAACTTAATGGTACGTATATACTTTAAATTCTGGCTTGTGCCAGCCCACTATTTATAAGAGGTAGAGAAGAAGCAGAAAGATCTGGGTGAAGGCCAACACAGGCAATTGGTTAAGCTGCTCACAAATACCTTTTCCCAGGGACTTTCCAAGTGTCAATTTCCCAACTGGCACTTCTTTTGGCTCTAAATTTTGCAGCTGTTCAACCTGTTGAAGTTGGCAATCAGAAAAGAGAAAGCAGATCTAAAAAAGAGAATTGTAGATGCTTGTGCCCTTTAAAAGGCTGGAAAAACTAAGGATTTGGCAGAGTAATTTACCTGCACTAAACCTTCCAGTCAAAATCCTAAACATTCCTCTTTAGCATAATCCCTTTCACTTTCACTTTTTTATATTTTTGGTATTCCTTCCTTGACATGCTTTACATGAATTTTAATAGCAATTCACAATATACAAAAATAATATTTGAAATGTCCTAGTGTAACTTTCATCATACACTTTGGATAGATACCTTTATCTTGTAATATAAGCTTTTGAAAATATCCAGTCTAATCAAGCTTGACTTCTTCAAAGGTCCATGGACTCATTCTATAGGCTTTAAACATTTTTTCAGTACCAACACAAGCACCCTTTGGAGAGTCACAATTACCACTGACATTCTAGGAAAAGTGTACAGTAATGGAACAAACAGAAAATACATCAAAAGTAATGTTTTGAAAATATATTTTGCAATTCTAAAGTAAGAGAGTTCATTGTCAGAATCAATGCATTTTCAAAGAATCCAACCCACACCTTTTTAAACTTTGGATTCATCTTGTGATTTAACCCCAGCCATTAACTAAGTACCATGTAGCTGCTCACTTGCTACTCACCCACCCCCCCTGCCCTATTAGGATGGGGTAAAAGGAAAAATGTAAAACCTGTGGGTTGAAATAAGAACATTTTAACAATAGAAACAAAGTTATATATAATTATTATTGTTAACAATAATGATAATGATTATAAGAGCCAGAGGAATAAAACCCCAGAGAGGCGATCGATGCGCAGTAAGCGGCCGCTCAGCACCTGCTGACCGATGCCCAGCCCGTCCCCCAGCAGCGCCGGGCCCCTCCCAGCCAGCTCCCCCCAGTTCATACCCTGCCCGTGCCGGTCTGTGTATGGAATATCCCTTGGGCCAGTTTGGGTCAGCTCTGCTGGCCGTGCTCCCCCAGCCTTTGTGCACCTGCTCACTGCAGAGCACGGGACTCTGAAATGTCCTGGGTTTAGGGTGAGCTCTACTGAGCAACATCCAAAACTTCTCTGAGTCACCAGCACGATTCTCACTCTGAATGCAAAGCATGTCAGTGTACCAGCTACCGGGATGAAAATTAACTCTATCCCAGCTTAAATCTGGTCATATCCAATTTGAAAATAATAAGGTAGTTTTAAATATAAACCATATAATTACAGTGGGCTTGATTTTGTCTAATTTAGGAATATTGATCGAGGAAAATAAATCTTCAAAGACAGTGTATATCAGTAAACAGCTAGGAATAGCTTCTACTTGCACGATGTTGTAAATTTTTTTTGTTCTCAGCTAATATTTTCTCCTCAGTTATGATTATTTTTATTGACTGGAAATGAGACTAAATGTAATGCTGGGAGATGTAGAGAAAATTTGTTTATGAGTTCAGCTAATGAGTTGTGAAGTATATGATGTGAATGGAATTTTTTTCCTACATCTCAGTGCATCATTGCAGAATTACTCAGAAAACAAATATAATCCTGAAATTGAATTAGAAAATTACATAAGTGGTTCTATATCCTCAAATCTTTCAGTGTCTCTACAGATATGATTGAAAAGTATAATGTATTTTTTCTTTATTTAAAAATATTTTCTCTTTCTGACTTTTTCCCTAGCATCTGCATCTTAGGCTTTTGTTGTTAGTGTTTCTAAATCACTAGTTTATCTGTGCTTTAGAGATACTAAACTAAAATTTGCAATTGTATAGTTCCAATAGCTCAAATAGCTTTCTGTTTCCATTTCATTTTGACTGATTTAATGAGGGATCCAAAGAAATAATTTTCTGTATATATTATAGTATTAAGGTGAAGACAAAGGCACTATTCAACATTCATAAAATCAGTTGATGGGCCAGATGTAAAATCAATTAACTCTGGTGAAGTATAACCTTGTATGACTTGCTACAGTTTTCATTCTCATCAAGATGAGCCTGGCCATTGCTTCTGTTTCAGCAAAGTTATAAAACTCAAATGATGAGGGGATCCTCAGATGTTTGGAGTTCAGAAATACTTGAAGGGTCAGATGTTTATTGCATTTCTCCAGCCTAAGAAAATCTTGCTTTGGTTAATAGCTCACCATTTCTAAATGGCTCAAATCTTCCATGAAGCATCTTCATTGTTCACCCTTTGTGTTAATTTCTGTTCTTTGAGATTTTGGTGGGAGTGGAAAGTCACATGGCAACAGCATCCCTCTCAAAATCAGCATACAGATACCTTCAGCATTTTCATCACATACTCCCTGTCATTCTTTCATGCCCTTTAAGCATGAGGGTATTTCTTTCTACATTTTTAAATAGACTTTTTTTGTGGTTCAAGTGTCTTGTAAGTATTTCTCTCAGAAGTAAAATTACACTGAATCCAGCATAACATTTTCTCAATTACAAATGGTTTCATTTGATCATACTTTTCTTATCTGTAAAATGTCTGGATCTGAAATATTTTGAAAGAATTCTGTAATAACAGTCATCATCTCCTCCTACTTGCATGTTCATACTGTGAGATTACTTAGTATCTCCTTTATATGAAATGTATAATTTTCAGGTCCTAGTTCAATATGTGTCTAACCCAAAGCGTGTGAATTTTTCTGCTGATGATAATGGAGGGCATTAATTTTGTGTTCTTGAAGATGGGTATCTCCAGAGACCCTTCCCTGAACTTTGTTCTCATTGAAATCACCCTGCTGATTTCAGGAAGAGCAGAAACAGGTTTATTAGCAGGGAGGGTCCCAGTCAAAATAAATGCACTGGCTTTTTCTAAAACAAGCATAGAATGTAAAGATTTGCAGAACCATAGCACTTGTAGAGAACTCTTTGGAAAGTTGACTAGCATTGATAGAATTACTGGGTTTACTTTTCTTTTATGAAAGAGAATAGGCTTACAGACAGAAAAGGTGATTTACATCCGGGATTTTCCCCTTCTGCAGTCCATGCTGGAAATATTACAGACATCCAGAAAATTATTGTCCATACTGGCTATTTTCTCCAAATGAATTAGAGAAGATAATAAGTAATAAAGATTATAATTCTGCCTTTAGGAAAAATAAAATTGACTCACTTCTAAACTTTAACACAAGAAAATGTAAAGTGTTTTTAAGGATATCTAAAGCCACCAAAATAAATGTTAAGAAATCAAAGCAAACGTTTATCAGAATGCAACTTGTATATTTTCTAGTAAAGTATTTAAGATCTAGTTTTCTAATAGTTGTTTAAATTAAAAGAGAAGCAGAAACCAATATTTTCTTTTTCTTCTTCTTTTTTTTAGAGTAGACATATTTCTTGATAGTTCTTTCGAGATTTTAGTCAACAGATTTAGGAAGAAACTACTCTCTTCATCTTACAAAATGCAAGAAACATTCCTTCTTAGGAAACAAACAATTCCTCCTTTACCAGTTTAAACTAGAAGAGAACCATCTAGATTATTATCTTGTACCACAGACTTCTATAAAATTGTGATTAAGTTTCTTCTAGATCATTTCTTCTTTCTCAAGTTAGACAAGTAACCACTAGACAAATTAAAATTCCACCTGGCATCCCCCATTCTACCTTGTTAGTTTGGTGACAATTAAAACTACTTTATTTAGTCTAGAAAATATTTTCTTTATTCTAAGAAATACTTCCAGCTGATATTTTGTCAAAATTAGCAATATTTATGCAAAAGGTGCATTTGATAGTTCAAAACTGTAACACTTTATTTTTGTCAGCATTTACACCAAGTAAATACTGATCTAATATGACATCAGTGTATTATGGCTGCTAAGGATGATTCAGAATAAAAAACTCTTTAAGAAGTAAGACCATAGTTTTTTGGTTTTTTTTTTTTTAAGGAAACCAACTTGCTGATCCATTTGGCACTACTATAAACAGATGAATTTTTACACTTGTGGAAGTAGCTTTGCAAAGCAATAGTAAATCAACTTGCAGAATTTCTCCAGGAATTTGAGAGTCCTTATGCAAAAATAGATTTCTTATTGACTTCAGTGGGAGCACAAAAGATGTGCTAGCTCTTCCAATTTTACTTTGAAAAGAGAAAAGGCAGACAAAACAGTAATGTAACAGTCATAGAGAGTAAGGAACGGAAAAAGGAGGAATAAGGAAATGTTTAAATGGAAAAATGCAGGAGGAGTTTGTGTGTGTAAAGAACTAAAGCTTAAAGGAAACACCACTGCCAATTAGACTAAGAAACTCTGTTTTTGTGAAAGAAGCCCAAATTTTAAAGACACTTTTCATTACAATTATTATTAAAATGTGCATTTGGAGAAGGGAATAAGTTATACATTATTATTTTCATTGTAGTATCCTATAAAGGGAATGACAATAATCCCCTTTTATTAAGAAATGTATAGTTTCCATCAAGGAAACTTTTTTGTAGGGACGTTTCCAGTTACTATGTAAATCACACATTTAACACATTAACATATACACTAACCATTACTATCATCCTTCATACTGGACAAAATCGTTTCAGAATTGTTATGTGATTTGTAGTCAAACAAAAAAAGCACTCCAAAATGCAGTCTAGAATTATCATGAACACATAAAATTATTCTCAGTATGGTCTTGCTATTTATGTGTTGATTATATGCAAGTTGTTTAATGGTTTATGTTTATTGATTGCACTGGAACTCCTCGTTTATAACACGAATAGCTGGCATTTAAAATGTCTAAATACTTAATTGAAATATATCATGACATGCAAAGATTTCAGAATTCATTACTGTGTTTCAAAATTCCATGATGAGCCAGGGAAAATGATATGTTTTAATATGCTTAGTGTTATTTAATTGAGGAATTATCTAGATAATAAGTAATGGTGCCTTTAATGGTATAGTCAATAATAACACCAAAAGTCTTATTGATTATTCTTGAACAATTGCCTGCAGCTTGTACATATTTCTCATACTAATAAAAGAGTTTCATAGTGTACAAAATAAAAGAAGCACATTGGGGTTTTTTTCCTGTGCAATATTTATGTGTGCTAAAAATAGAACAAAGCAGCACCTACAAGTGAATCCATCTTTCAGACTAAATCTTAATTAAATAAGGATGTGAATGAGCAGTTCTGTTCGCTGGTGTCATGCATACTCTGTCAGAAAATTTCAGATGCAGAACAATAATGTATCTATCTATATATCTATTTCTATTTCTACGTAAACTTTTTTCTTTTTTTTTTCCTTTTTGACAATGGGCAGATCAAAATGACACATGATCATTAAAAACTGCTTGGGAAGATGGAGGGATTTCAGATTTTTTGCAGAGTGACAAGAAATAGGGAAATGACCCGAATGTATGCAATGCTTAAATGTTGTCAGATATTCATCATATTTATATGCTTTGCCTGCCTCTCTGCTCAGGGTGATTTAATACTACATTAAAGTAGAACCTGGGAGGACATCATAAACAGCTCTTGTTTAAAGGGCATTGTGAAGGAGAGCCTTTAATCTGATTGATGAAATAAATGGAAAGTAATCTATCCTCTATTCAACAGCTTGTTGATGATATGAAAGAATTCCTACTGAAGCAAGCAAAGCTTTAAAGAGAAAGACCTCTTTCATCCTGTCAGCCTCTCATTTTTAGAAAAAGTTAAGTTTTTCATCATGGTTCAGGGGAGTTCTTGTAAAACGTTCATTGAAAATTTAAGAGCAATTACAGTGTCAGACAGCTAGAAAAATTGCTTTTACTGAGTGAGAGTTCTCTGACAGATGCATTGTGGGAGAATTGATTCTTTCTAAGGGATAAGTGAATTGTCATTGTTAGTCTCTTCTCATGACATCTAGCTAGATGTCATCTGCTTTGTAACAGAAGATTTGAATCAGACAACTGTACTCAACACTAGACAGTGTCTAGATTAGTTCAGCAAAGAAATAAGCCCGTACTCTGCATGGCATCAACTGAGCTTTTAAAGATTATGGATGAATAAGGGTTTGAGAAAAAAGTTTGAAAAATCAAAACCAAAGCTTTATAGCCACTTCAGAAAGCCTGGATGTTTAACCTGTAAGGAAGTCTGTCAAATCCTTGAGGAAACCACATAGAGAAAGATCAATAGAATACCTACTGGCTCCATTAGCTTGATGTAAAAAGGGGAAGAGGGAAACCAGCTCTTCCACAAGAGGAGCTACATTATTCCAGGGATTAAGCGGGATCAGTTCTCTTGCAGAAAAGAAGACAAGAAAAAGAATGAAGATTCTTGGTGGGCCAGAACTGGAGTGAAAGGGCTTGTCAGGTAATCTAACTGATGATAAGAGCACAGTTTATTGAATAGGAGGTGTCTCTAATTAGGTGTTCATTAGCATAAGGGTAGGTGCCAATTCTAATCTTAAATTAGCTGCAGAAAATAGGCTGTCATTCACTTTGCAGTCCCTGAGTTAACTTCTTCATACTATATGCTTGCTGAATGCAGTTCTCATTTTTATGGGTTTTTTTTCTGTTTGGACTGCAGAGATACATTTGGTGTGCATGAATGTCATTGGCATTTTCCTGAAATAGCACTGTCAAATTCATTAATATTCACAGTACTAAAATGCTATATTGTTTGAATATAGTGTGCATGTATGTGGTTAAAAAAAAAGATATGCCATTTTAAACATAAAAATGTTTCAATCTGAAAGCTTAATTTCAGTTTCTGAAACTGATTTTATTGTAAACTTAGATCAAAACAAAACAAAACAAAACAAAATGTAAGCAGCTATTCCTACTTTAAATAAATTCACAAATATCAAATTATTTTGGAAATAAGCAGCTAAAATATTCTTCACTTCATGGTTAGACCAGTATGTTCTTCACCAGCTCAAATTTTGGTAATATTTTGTGGCCAAGATTTAGTCAGTATCAGGCTTTTATATTTTGCACTCCTTATTCTGTGTACTTTGATATTTGAAGGAAGGTATATAGACTTTAAATTAAACACTGAGAATTTCTTTAGTTTCTCAGGACTTAAACAGTGATGCATTTTTAGTTCTTTAAATGTTCAATTATTTAATCCTTTCATATGAATGACATTATCATTTAGACTTAAATAAACTAGCTCTCTTTGGAGGCTTTGTATTTATTATTATGTATCTCTTAGAAAGTAGGATGGCCTTGCTGTTTTAAGTGGAAATAAACATAATTTTTCAGCTCTGGGAAGTATAGGCCTGAACTAAACTGTGTTTCCTTTGCTTAACATGTTTAGAACATCATAAGAGTTTATGTGCCATTAAAACATTCTCTTGAAGCTGTGGAAATGCAGTCAGTGCATCGTTTTCAAGAAGTCACTGATGTTAAAAATCACTGACCTGTGTTAGTTTCAATACTGTTCCTGACATTTTTGCCATTAAGATTCAATAGATCTCTTTATCGATGTCCATAAGGCATTTGGAAGAATCAATAATGATGATGGAAAGCAAACTGTAATTCTATTTTTAAAATGCTGCTAGATAGAGCAACACACAAAATTGATGCAAGTTCTTAATAGTTTTCCTTTCAGTATTCTAATGTTTTGTATTTTTACCTCAGTGAGTGTCCTCAGATACTTTGCTACAAATGTAATTTTCTGTGTTCTGATCTCCTAAAGAAGTATTTTGCTAAATTTATAGGGTGGCATATTGCTCATAATCTCTGAATCTTTTACAAACTACAAAAATTGGGGGTTTATTTTAACAATTTTTTCAAAGTGAATAAATTTTTCAAAATGTTTTCTTATCTAAATTTATTTCTCCAATTGTTAGAACTGTATGCATGTGGGGACAGATAATAACAAATATTGGAAAAGGGTAGGTATTTGAAAGTAATGTATAAATCAACTGTCTTTTTTAGTTTCAAATTTCCCTTAAGGAGAATTAGGCATCAATTCTGTTTCATGATGTGTAATAAATTATATGCAATCTTGTAAGTAAACTGATTTACTGATTCACATCAGGAAAATGATCCAGAATTCAGTAAAGCTAATGTGAGCCTCCACTGATTTCACTGCATTTTGACTCAGCCAAATCTAAAAGTCATGAATAGAATTATTTCTAAACACTGCTTTCTTTTCCTCACTCCAGATATGATGTTGCAGTTAGGAGAGAGGGATTGTTTTGAGATTTTGGCTTGTAATGTTTCTGAGAGTAATGTTTCTAATTTTGCTGTGAATTTCTAATTAAAAAAAGGTTGTGACATGCACAAGTGTTAAAATATTTATTTATAGGAGAATAAAAATGTTCAGTAAAACGGGTATTACTTGCATAAAAATTCAATGCGGCTCAAAGAATTTTGGGTTTGGGGTATATTTTAAATATATCTAGACAATGATCTATTTATCCAAACCTATTTTCAATAAAAATAAGGGTAAGGTAAGACCAGTGAAATAATGTCTTTACAAACATAGTACAAAGTCTTTAGGAAATCACGGCTGAGAAATGATTTCTCTTATTGATTTCTCTCACTTAGTGATAATTGTACCTGCAACATCTTAACTTTGGGGAGATTGTTCAGAGGAAAGGTTTAAGATGAAACATATATTTTTTAAAAAAATACAACTGAAAATTTAATATACATTCTCCTGTTCATGACAGTACATTTTTAATCAGTTATTTCTAATGAGGAGTTTTTTTGTTTCTTATTGATCTTGTTTCAGACCAGATCCTTGTTAAATATGTCAGAATAAGCCAAGTTTTCTTTTATTTTGTCAGAGTTTCTTCTCTGACAGAGTTATAGTAATATTTCTTTATTTCACGTAGCAGTTTCACTAATTATGCCTAGATGGACTTGATATTTCCTTTCAGAGACTGTCACAGTCCTGGTATTTGTTTTCATGTATCATTGTGTTATACAGTTAGTGAAATTATTTACTCTATATCTATCAAGTAGTTATCAAATACTGCAGCAGAAACACTAACTTTTGAAAAGCAGTCCCTGTGTGTGTAATTGCTAAGAAACAAAAGGAAGTTTATGAAATAGTTAAAGTTGGAATATATGGTTTCATTCTGGTATTTAACTGCCAAAGTTGAATGTGATGGAAGGCATCTGTAGCTGTGTTTGTGTAAGGTTGTCTTTAGTGGCAGAGTGTATTATCTAGTGTCACTTTATGAAACTTTCAGTGGTACAGCCTTTTTCTTTTCCAGTATGTGTGTAAGAATTACTTTAATCTTTTTTCTCTATGAGAAAAGATAAATATTATCTGCTGTATATACCTGATGAAACACTTATCTTTTTGATAATTAATGAACCCATTTAAAGTCCATGTTATGCTATCCATCTTTTGTGGTACTGAAATGGATGACAGTGTGATTATGTCTTTGAAAGATAAGTAAATGTGTGTGCTCTTAGATCATCAGGCTTTTAAAATACCAGGAAAGAAGAAGTATAGCAAAACTAGGAGTATTCCTTAATCTTGACTTATAATACAGAGTGGTTGGTATTTTCATTTTAAAATGTACATTTTCTTGCACTACATACATACACAAGATTTCACGGGCTTCTGCAAAGATTTTTATTAATATTATACATTTCATTTATGACTTTCCCTTGTATATCACAGAATAATATATACAAAATATATTGAATGTTACATTATTGAGCATTGATTTTTATACATTTGACATAAAAGAAAAGAAAAAGTCAGCAGGGAAGGAATAATGCTGTGCTCTATGTGAGAATTCTCAAAACCATTACAAGTCAAGTTAAGCCTTGAATTCCATTTCGGTACTCTTGTCAATATAAACTGGCTTACAGAGACACACTTAGAATTATAAGTGATGGGTTTCTCAAAATACCTTTGTCAGTTAAGAAAAGTATAAGCTTTGGATTTCATTACTATAAAAGTATATTTTTAAGAAGTCAAACAGATCCTCTTGAGTGTCTTAAATGGTATAATTTTGGCCGTCTGTGTTACAATATGGAATAATGTCCAATTATCTCGTTTATCACAGCTTCTGAAACAGCTTACACTATAAATTCTGTTTATTAAGGGCAAAATTATACTGTCAGATTCACACATGCTTATCTTTGAAAAGTGCCTTACAGACCACACTTTACCATTTTAAAGGAGGAAAAAGAATATAAATTGGAAGAGGTCAGTGGGCCTCTGGACACTTGATTCTCCTGTACACCAGTAAAAATCTGCTGCAGCTTGGAGGCAGTATATAGTTACATGCAGGCAGAGAATTTAAACTAGATCCAGGATAATTTCTTTTAAAATTATGTCTGCATTTTCTGGCTTTACATTTCTATCAAACAACAGTCCATGCCACAGAAGATTTTTATGTTCTAAGACCAGGCAAATCCAAACTTGGAGATAATATTTAATATTAAAAACAAAAAAAAAAAAATGGAGTATTAAATTACCTTCAGCTTTCCAGAATGCCATCTAGAAACCTAAGGACAAGCCTTTCATAAAGTTCCTCCGCTGACTATTATGTTCTGATTCTTGTGTCTGCATTTGAGAAACTGCCAGAACATCCTATCTGAAGGTATTTGGAACCTTCTGTATCCAGATTAATCTTACTTGTCTTGACTCTTGGCTGCTCATCAAAAAGATAATACTTAACTATAGACAGTATATGATCACAGGTATTGCTTTGTTACTTATGACGAGGGATAATTAGGAAACACGTAACAGTACAGTCATGTTTACTTTGATGCATGTGTTGTCATGAAATATGAATGGTGATGATCAGCTGATCATCAGAGTAATTTCTAGATCACATTATCAAAGACGGAATGAAAACAAACCTTTGCGGACAAAAATTCCTTTCAAATGTTTACTTGTTTATTTAATTCCTTAGCCCATTAAAAATTATAGAAGTGTATTATTTAACTAACCGATACATAGAAATACTTATATGTGCAAGTGGTTGTTTCTTCCCTGAGCTAATACTATGGTATTTGAAAAAGAAATAGATGATAGATTTCAGTTCCTTAAGTTCATTTCCTAGAAATTAGACCATGAGAAAAGATAGTTAATTAAATATTTTGGGTGAATGTTAATGGTAATGCAAAAAAATTTAGTTTTTACAAAAGTTATCTAGTATATCCTTCTCCATTTTATGCTAAGTTGTCAGTTCAGGTTGTTTGCATGTACTCTGAATTAACGACATCCTTAAAAAGTGAAGCAGCCTGACCAGGGCTTAGCAAGACCAGAAAATCATTGATTTGCTTTGGTTCCTCCACCAAACAGGTCTTTGAATAAAACACTGCAGTCATTAATCTTTTCAGTTAGTTCCTATTAGAAATCACTTCTTCAATATGCACAGTATTTGAAGATCTGTGACATTTAAATTTAAAACATAGAAGGTTGGACTCTGGTGGTTATTTTCTCTAGAGAGCAGTAGCAGAATAACTAGCCTATTTCTCGATTGACAAATGTGTTCCTACAGAAGCATGTGCTCTAATATGTAAAATAAGTCATTGCCAAAAATGCTATTTGCTTGTGTTTGCTAAGCATATTTTGTTTTAAAGTGACATTTTGCAGTTGTATGTGTTCTTCCCAACAGCACAAATATCCTTAAGAAAAGTAATCATTGAACTTCTAACTGAATGAATCTCTTTCTCTGGGGACACACAAGAGCTATCTGAATGGAGGCCTGTACACTGTGCTCTAGGACGACCCTGCTTGAGCAGAAAGGTTAGACCAGGTGACCCACTGTGGTCCCTTCTAACCTGACCCATTTTGTGATTTATTTATCTATTTGCCGGAGCAAAGCTCATGATGACTACATTTTTTACCTCAAACTCCATGAGTATATGCTGCATACATGGTAACTGAATCTAGCTGAATGTGTGATTCATATAATTTCTGGAATACTAAAAATTTCTTCAAGGTATAAATTGCACTATTACTGGATTTATTTTTTCTTACATTTTCCATTATTTGTATTTTCTGTGTCAGTAAGGTTCCAGATAGATGAAATCTTAAGATGAAATTCTGAATCGCATTAAGATAGCTTAACTGAAACTGTTGAACCCATGGAGGGAATGTGTACGTGCTTATCAATATGTGCTGGGAATTGGGACTTCTGTGTAGGCTGAAACTTTTCAGAATTTACACGTGGTTCTGTCACTGTGAATCTTTTTTCCTCAGGAAAAGAGATTTCATTCTTGATTCTAAAAACTACATTTGTTGGCATTTTTGTATTTCTGAACTGTTACAGCTGGGAGCCCCTTGACCTTCTTGGTTGTAATCTTCAATCTCTTGAAGCACACAGTGTGACAGCCACAATCACGGTATATTATTTCAAAATGAGTATTATTTATTCATTTTAAAAATACACAAAATAATAAGTAATTATATTAACATCACATTCCATGCTCTGATGTGATTCATTACTATTTAGCCTTTTGGACAAATAAAACAGAGGGAGGGATTCTGTTTTCCTCTTTATAAGGCATAGTCCTCTCGCTCTTCTGATCTAGGAAAGTCTTGCCATAACACTTGCCCATAGTACAGCAATTCAAAATTCAAATATTGACAGTATTACAGTATATCAGGTTAAGTATCAGTCTACTAAAGCTTAGGTCACTAGCCATGATTTGAAGCTGTAAACAAACAAAAATTCTTTTGCACATGTTTTGTAACTAGGGATACATATTCCTGTGTGCTTGTGTTTTGCCTAAATCTAGGGGTTTGAGTGCAGGCAATTTGTTCTGAAGTAGCTGTAAATCATTTAAAACAATTGCATGCCTTATGTTACTACCTTTATGATTATGCATGGTTACATATTATATTCAACAACATAATACAAATATATATTTATAAGAAAATCTGATTTGAAGTAGATTCATGCAGAATATATACACATTTTCAACGCATGCTGAAACATTGTTCCATACAGCTTTGCTAACAGATTATAAATCTTTTGCTGATAAAGTATAAAAGTATGTACTTCTCAACCACAATACAATGCAGTAGAGACATGAGAGTTATGCATTTGCATCAAAGAATATCTCACATCATTTATGTATACATAGAGTGAACACAAGCGTCCATAAACAAAGGCTAACATCAGCTAGATGTTACAACTCCATGATACACCAAACAACATGCTGAGAAAAGTACAACAGCAACACAATAAATTTAAAAACTGTAGCTCAGTGAGATTCTATGCAACAGCATTATGGTCACTACATGAGGAATTCCTATTTGGCTACCAGGCACTTTCCTTGTGTGTTTTGTTACTAGCTTGAATCGGGCAAGAACAGATCTTTCACTCACTAAGACAACACCTGTTGCAGTGCAATGTATATTACCGAATGGCAACCTTGCTTTTCTATCAGTTTTACTGGAAAGAAAAGTGGAAAAAGGAATAAATTGGGGTTTCAAGAAAATTAATTACAATGTTTTAACCAGAAAAATAAGGGCAGGTGTGAACGGCAATCAGAGAAAGACTTTTCTTTTGTATAAATGGCATAAAATTGAACTAAAAAAACCCTTTTCATTACACCCTCTTCCCCACTCCGCCCCAAAAAATGACACCAATTAAAGCACAACTTACAGATTTTTACCTTATCAGAAACTGTGAGTTTATCTATGATTATGAGTAGTCTCTAGCTCAGCAGATATTTCTGAATATCGGAAAGTTCCTATTCTTGTTTCAGTTAAAATGGAAAATTCCTTTGAAAAGACTGTATAGAAATACTTTGATTTCCGTTTTAGTTCACTTGTCAAGAGCAAAGAGAATGTTGCCATTCTTGTACTTTAAGGATGTGAGGTGTCACATCTGACAAGCAGAAATAGATTGGAAGTAAGTCCATTAATATATCTAAAATCATTTTGTAAGTGTTCATTTTTAATATACACAAGGGAGTTACACCTACACATCCAGGGAAGAATATACTCACTTTGCATGTGGCTCATGTCCCACTTCACTGCATATAAGTCCTTTCTGATTTAAATTATTTCTCCTCCAACCTTTTTTCTCCATGCCTGAGATATTTTAAAGCTTAGTCCAGCAAAGACTTTTGACCAATACCAACTGTGCTTGGAGAAAATTATGTTTAGAAATAACAAAAGGTCTAAGTCTGAACTTTTAGTAGTAGAGTCTATGAGTTTATTCTCAGAGTTTATTCTCTGGCCCAAAAGCAACAAATTCTCTACTAAAATCTTGGCAACTCCGGTGGATAAAACCCTGTTCTCAGATTGTGCTTCATCTGATATACAACTTTGAGCAAGTCACTTCATCCTTTTTCTTGTGGATTTGGACTATAAGCTTTTGGGGAGATTGTCTTTCAATGCAAATTTCGCAAGAGTGCTCCAACTGCAACTATATTTTAGCTCCAATTTACCATTTCAGTACAAAAATCCATAAAAATATACCAAGTAAAAAATAATATGAGTAAGCCTTGATTCCAGATTGAAGAGAATCACCTACCTTTAGAGGCCCGTAGGCAGTGGCAGCACACCCATGCTAAAACCTTCTGCCTCAGTAATGAGAGAAAAGAGAGAGATTGAATTTGTCCCCATCTCTATGAGATATGAAGTGCAACCTGGCCTCACACAAAATTGCTGTGCCTCTATATAGGACAGCTCTCTTTGCTATATAAAATATTATAGCTATTAATTCATTAATCTTCTGCATTCTACATTTTTAATGGGCTTCGTATTGATTTTTATTACTGTTGGAAAGGACCCATTTATAGAGCAGTGGATTCAAAAGAAGAATGTGGTTTGAACAGGACTATGAAACATGAGAAAATATCATGAACTGTCCTTTGCCATTCCTTGCAAAAAAGACAGCACTGTCTCCCTGGAACTTCATACTCAGCTCCTTTATGAAACTATTTGTGCTAACTTCTGTTGTTGACCTTGGAAATTTACTACATGCATTAATGGGTATTGTGTAAAGAAATTACTCCCAAAGACTTCACTTTCTGACTTTTCTATGCCTTATCCTCTGTTGTCCTTTTATTTCCTTTTCTCCTGTCATCTGAAGGTTTTGATGTCCCCTTGTTAACCTTTTCTTTCAATATAAATTCTGCCACGTATTAAATATAGTTTAAAAAAAATTCTGATGTAGTTGTGCCAATTACTTAGAAAAAAGAAATGCCAGAATTTTCTGTGAAACCTTTGGTTAACCTACTAGTATACATGCATTATACACAGTGCTTAGTTTAATTACCGCATTCTAATTTTTCTTTAAGAAATTTGAGACCGTTTACTGTGCAACATTGAATAGTCTCAGTAAATTAAAGTGTTCACCATTTTATTTTAGCCTCATTGCTTATGTCTGGTCTTAAGAAATACTTCCAGTGTTCAAATTCTGCTTTTAAAATAGAGCTTTTTAAACTGAAAATGATTGAGGTTGGGAGAGATGCCTAGAGGTCATATGGTCTAGCTACCCCACTCAAGCAGGGTCACTCAGAGCCAGCTGGCCAGGTATATATCCAGATATATATCCAGGTATATATCCAGGCCTTTGAATGTCTCCATGGATGAAGAATTCACAACCTGTACCTGTTTCACAACCTCACAAGGGTAACCTTTTCCTGTCACCCCCCCCAGGAAAAGTGTTTCCTGATTTTCAGAGAGAATCTCCTGTGTTTCTCACTGTGCTTCTTGCCTCTCACCCTTTTGCTGGCCACCACTGTTGAGCTTGGGTCCATCCTTTTTGTGCCCTCCATTCAGGTGTTTATATACATTAACTAGGTCTGCCCTGAGCCACCTCTTCTTCAAGATGAACTGTCCCAGCTCTCTCAGTCTTTCCTCATAGGAAAGGTTCTCCAGACACTTTGCTTTTTGGCCCTTTGCTGGTCTCTCTGTGGTATGTCCAGGTCGCTTTTGTGCTAAGGAGCCTAGACCTCCACGTCAAACTTCATGACATTTGCAGTATATGAGCCTTCACACAGGCAATGTGTGTGAAGCACACATATATGAGCAAAAGTTTTCCAAGTATTTATGAACAGCTGCTTTACATACATTTCTAGCTAATATGCAGGACCTTGATAAGGATTTAAAGACAGAAGGCAATTTGGATGAAAGTAAAGAATAAAGTTCATAATTAAGAAAAAAAAAAGTGGAGAAAAACCTCAAAAGAAACAGAATAAGATTATTAACCTGAGTAAATAAAGTTAATCAATAGGCAAGATCTCATTGAAACCAGGCCGTAAAACACGGCATGTTACTGAAAGGATCTCTATTAAAAATTAACTGCAAGGAAAATTTTTCAAATACAAGAACAATAGGAATCAGAATTTTAAAAAATCACCATGGTTATATTAACAGAATCTGAAAATAAAAATGGATTAGACAAAAACACTGGGGATAAAACTTAGAGCCAGAGTAATTATTAGAGAATGGTAAGCAGAAAATATTTATAAAATCAAAATATTAGAGAAGCAAAAGGGTTTGCAAGAAAAAGAACAAAAATTGTGGGAAGAAAAGATTGTAGAAACACAATGGTCAAAGAGGATTATGAAGGAAATCTAGATGCATTTATATCTCACATAATATTTTGTTGAGAATATGTCTAGATAAGATACTTTGGCTCCTGCTCTATATCTATTAATAAACATCAGATTAAATAGATATGTCTAAAGTAAGTTATATATTTAATGGCTAGTGTAGCCTGAGTGCACTTTACATAAAGGAACGGTAGAAAAATGAAGAAAAGGGAGAAAAAAGGGGTGAAAAAAGTGTTTCTTCTAGGCATAATCAGTTAGTAAGGTCAAATAAAGTTTACTCTAGAATTTGTAAACAACTAACCAGCACTATCCCAGTGTTATTAACTACTATCTTCTAGGATGCCAGATTTGATTTCAAAGAACAGAGAAAGAACCTGTCAAAATAATGGTCTGAGAGAGGCCACGTTGAGGTCTGCATGGCCGAATGGCTAAAAGTAATCATTACTTTCATTAACAATTTAAAAGATGTAATAAAAGAACAGAGAGAGGGCAGTTTACTGGACAATATTAGGATTCAGAAAATCTCAGTGGAGTGGAGAAATGTAAAGCATACACAGCATAACAAAAAGGCAAGATACTACAATTGAAAAGTCAAATGCATACACAAAAACTGAGAAGAAATGATTTTTCAGTACCATCAGGTTGAAAGCCCTATGTTGTCCTATACTGTGATGCCACTTTTAAAAAAAAATCCTTTGGTGGATTCTCAGCACAATCATTACTGTAAGAGGTGGTTGGTTAACCCTAATGCTGCTAAATCATCTTGGATAGTAGCTGTCCATCTTTAGTAACTCCAGTTTAAGGTTATAGATTAAAAGAAGTACAGAATACAATGCAAACAATAAAATAGCAGAATGATGAAAGATAAAACACTGCAGAACACTGAGAAGGAAGAATGAAAGATCAATTAATTAATGCCATTTTCCCCTTTTTTGGTAGGGCCATATTTAATGAAAACAATTGTAATCCTTCTCTAAATTGTTGTTGTTTTATCCTGCTCTAGGCATTTAGAGAAGAGGAGGAAAAGTTTGTAATTATTAAAAAAAGGTTGATATTGAAAAAGTGTCATTTAGACAGGATTGAGTATTCAACCTCAAAGGTTGCACCTTCAGGAATGTGATGAGAAAACAGAGAGTTTTAATGGAAACTGCTCTAAGTACAGCAGGTGTTACTAAATATCTGCCAAAATTAAGTATTTTATAGGTCTCAAATACAATTTGTATTTTTAATTGCTCTTAAACTTACTTTCAAAGAGTTTTAATAACCTTATTTACGGTTTCTAAACCACACAGCATAACTCATAAAGATATATTCCCCCTCAGTCTGTAAGTGCCCACCTTTTCTTCACAATTTATTTAATCCATCACTTAAAGTAGCTCAAAATCCTTTAAGTCTATCAAATTTGAAAAGGTCCATCTGAAAATAATCTTTTCTTTCAAACTCTTTTTCCTAGCAAATGTCATCAGTGCACAATGCATTCTCTTTCACAATTCCTATATACAGAAAACAAAATATTTTGAATGGTAAGACACTAAATTTTCCCCATTTTCAGTTGAATGAAATTCCGCTTCCATCCATAACCAAACATTTATTTTAATCTATCAAACTAGCTTTTATTCTAGGGTTTGTTAATGTCTATCATTGATTTGATAGTAAATAAAAATTTTCCAAGATTTTGAGACATGTCTCTTCTTTATCATTCAGATACATATTACTGAAGAAAAAAAAAGTTTGTGATTTCATAAAGACTGTTCCTTAACCAGGCCCTACCTTTCAAGTAGTACTCTGTTCTACTGATAGCAGGCAAGCCTGAAAAAGCCAAGAATGCCAAATTCTTTTGGCTTTCAACCCAAAAAGAATTACAGATAGTTCAGCCCAGAGACAAGATTTGCACCCAATGTGCAGAGGCACTAAGAGCAACATTGCCTGGAAAGTTCTTTTTTTGAAAATACAGTGCCATAGAAACGCAAATGCTGCACAAAAATCAGACAGTTTCCCTTGTACATTCTGAGAAATTAAGAGAAATTAGAAATTAGCCCCTACGAAACCCTGGGATGAAAAATTCCATTTTGGCATTTTAGGAACAGAATATTTTCAACTCTTTCTTTGAATTAGATGTCAAAGAGACCTAATTCTACTAGAAAAGGTCAAGTGAGATGCCTGGTACATGCCAGAAGATCTTAACATTAAAAATAAGCTATATTTTACTGACAAAAATTGTCATTTTAGCAATAAAATGTATCAGTTTCTCCAAATATTTTTTCCATTCTTTTTCTTCATGTAAAAACTTAAAATTTTCAAGTTGTGTTCTTCTGAAACAAAGCAGTTATTGAACATTTCTAAATCCTTTGTGAAGTAGAAAGACCTCAAAAACTTAAAAATTAGTTGAGAGCAAAAAACTTGAAAGTGAAGCCATTATTACAAAAACAGCTTGTTTGCCCATGACCGTAATCACAGTAGTATTAAAATACATGCATTCGTTAAGCTGAGCTCCTCTGAATTACAGCAAGAAATGTTTTTTGAAAAATAAGTATAAAAATATGTATAAAATAAGTATAAAAACAGATAACTAAGATGTCAAAACTGCATGTGATTTGCACACAGTCTGATGAGTATGCGGCAGGTCTGAAGTCCTTTATACAACATTTCTCATGAGACTGTTACATTTAGAAGAAATAATATAAATATTATCTAGGGGGGGTTTTACTTCTTCATTGAAGGAATACAGTAATGCTAGCATTTAATGAGGTTTAGTGTGCAAATTATGTCATTTATAAACTCTAGTGTATGCATAAGCCAACAAAATATGTATTTGTAACATATTATACATTATATGTAAGATAAGGGAGAGCCTTTTTTTGCAAGTCTTTTGGGCTTTAAAGCCTAAGCACATTTTCTTTGCTAAATTTTTTAACAGCTTCTGAAAAAAACATGTATGTATAGTCTGTATGAACCAGACCCAAATTAATCAAAATTTTGAGATTTTCACGTGGAAAATTCATATTAAATGGCTGTAAATGGACAGCTGAATAATAGCAATCCCTTAAATGTAACTTTCTCATTTTGAATCTTCCTCCCTTTGCTAGAAGACAGGACCACAGCTTCATTCCTCCTGCAGAAATCTACCCATTCTTTTACATGCTGAAACACTTCAGCAAAGAGATAATATTGTATATAGCTCAGTTTGGTTACAGCTCTTGGCCTGGAAGATTTATTTTAAATATCAATGCCCAAAGTTAAACATCTTGATAAGCATTTAGCTACAAATCTTCCATTAAAACACATTCAGTAAAATGGACTGAAAATCTCAGTTCTGTAGACAGCCCTCTGATTACTTTCTTCTTTCACCTGTAGACTATTCAAATTCTAAAATGCTATTCAACGAGCAAAGAGCAAGCCCTCTCTTCACAGTTTGATGCCATAGGCAGAATGTTTTGTGAATCAAATTTTGCAATCGGAAGTGAGCCACTTTGAAAACAGATAAATCCAAAGGCACTCCAGGCTGTCACTGACAAGCATTTTGACATTAGCTTCTCAGACACTAACATCTCTGTCCCTGTGCACACCCACAGATCCCCCAGACTTGAAAAAAACAAGCAGGATCAGCCGATCCTGGCCTGTATGGAGCACGGCCAAGGCAGAGGAGTTACAGGCTCCTTCCTCAAAACCTGATGAAGAGATCAAAGATTTCCAGTGCTGTTTTGGACAATTTATGCTAGTATGACTTGGAAATATAACAAAAGAAAGAAATCATGCTATCAGTTCTCACCATATTCTCCAAATCCAAATCCAAAAGCTTTGTAACTAGGAAACTTACCAAGACCATGAGAGAGATATTATTTCCTTATTTTCTCATCCCTCTCCCACAGTATTCTTCTATCCAAGACGGATACATCTTGATGACAGCCAGATGATCAAAATACTGACTGGATGATCAGATTCAAAAGGCCACACTGAAAGGGATAAAGGCCTGAGTAGTCTGGTTTGATTCATTAACCAATCCTCCTTTAAGAAGGATGCTGTTCTAGAGATCTCCTAAGATCCCTTCTAGCCCCAAGTCCAATCTGAGTTGCCCTAAGTCAGCAGGACAGCTATTGAGAATATAGGGAAAGAAGCTTATGTTTTAGACTTCAAAGGTGTTTAATTTTTATTATTTAACTTTTTCTTTATTTTACATTGTTTTAATTTATTTTACTTTATCTTATTATTTTATTCAGTTTCACCAAGGTTGCTGAAATCATTGGAGCATGACCCAGATATTTTCTCATACCCAAAGTGTCTACCTTGTAACAGGGACAGAGACTCATTGTCTTCTGTAGCTAAACCAAATTTGAATTATTCTCTGCTTATACAATACAACTCCTTCAAAGAAATTATTTTGAATGGAGCATCTGTTCTGGGGTAGGAAGGAAAACTCATCCTTAAGATATTAGTGGAGTTTCAGTTACTTCCTCAAGCTGATGTTGCAGTCAAGTGTAGTATATAGGAAATATTCTTTTGTGATGCATTTTTAAAGTTTACTGTACAAGAAATTTTGCTTGCTACTTAAAATTGACATTAGATACAGTCATCTAAGTCTTTACTGAATAAGACATTAAGCTAAAAGATTCAACCACATTAATTGTATCACACCAAATTTTTGTGAATGAATTCCTAAAAACCTGAATTATAATCATATGCTCTTTAAAATATTGTGATATTTTTCAACTTGTGCCACATCTTCTATAATTTCTTATCTTCCAGTAAAGCACAGAACCTTCATCTAATTAATAAGTAGTAAAACTTATATTTTTATTTACCTAAACAGTGGTAGGAAAAAAGGTATCACAGAACACATTCTATTCCATAATTTCAAGTGAGTAATAATCTGGTCATATGAATATGACAAGGGAGACAGAGTCACCCCCAAGGACATGACTCAGCACAGAGAACAGAAATCTAGGATGTCCAAAACCATTAACCAAAACCACAAAAGGAAATTTAGCTTTTTCAATTGTTGCAACAAACTTTAATAAGATCTCTCAATGTTTTCTTTTATGTCTGACATTTTTTCTTGATTGAAATCTGTTGATATTACCAAATAACATTATTAGAAATTTTCTCTAATATGGAAAAATTCAAATTTTTCTTCCTAGCACGTAAGAGAAAAAGTTAGATGTCACGTTTCTCTTCAGCTGGACTGTCTACATGTTGGGAAATGCTGTTGACTTCGTAGCTGTGTCAATGAAATTTGAAATAGGAAAGCTATTTCAGCTTTCTTGGGTCAGTTGTGTTGTAAAACGCTATTGTTAATTACCAGTTGTTAAAGAGAAAATATTCAGCTTTGAATATTCATTCTTAACTAACATTTCTGGTTTGAGGATAGATAAATAATAACTTTCTTATCCTTCTGTGTTCTTCAATAAGGAAAACCTTTCATGACATTTGTTTGCAGTCCAGAGTCTGTAAATTTAGAATCTGAGTTTAACATTATTTGGATTCTGTAGACACAAAACAGTTGTGTTAGTCTTTAATTTCTAAATATTTATTGAAAAAAATTACACAATTCCATTGTTTTTGAGTTTGGATACATATCCATGAAAGATACATGTGGATTTAAAATATAGGGGGATTTTTAATAGGAAGAAATACATTATTTTATTCAATGAGTAAATCCTGTGAAATCATTATGTTTATATTAAGGGATAAATTACTGTGTAAATGTATTTTAAAGTAATGTTCATTTTTGAAACTAGATTAACAATTCCATGTAACAAAATCCTGGGTCTGTATTTCATCATTCAGAAGAAGTTTTAGAGGTGAAATTTCCCGCATGAACGTAATCTATAAATATAATAATAGGTGGTAATAGCTCACAGACTCAAAGTTGAGGTAAAATATGTGTTTAAATCTATAGTAAAATGATTAGAATTAATTAGGAGGCTCCTCTGCAAGTGACCTTGAAAGTAGGACTGCATGTATGTATATATCATCTCTGTCAGATCACTCATTTGTGTTGTAGATGCTAGCATATACTAAATTACCAAGAACAGGCTTATATATCATATTATCAAACTTATGTTATCAAAGTACATGTGTGATTCCCTGGGATTTGAGAAGATTTGCCATGGAATCATAAGAGTTAATGACATCTGTAATCCCACATAAATTTGCCTAACACATAATTATGTTGGACAAGCCAATTGAGGGGGAGAAACCTGAGATGGAGGTGTAAATTGACTCATCCTTTCTCATAACCTGTAGTGCCTCAGTATCACAAATAATAGAGGTGCAAACCCTTATGGGAAATGGAAACTAGAAACTGAAATTCCAAGCCTAGATGAGTTTAAACAATTAAACAGATTATTCAAAAAGTGTTGTCACTCAGATTTGTACTTCTCCAGTTTGGCTTCTTTTGGTATTGTAGATATAACTGATGTCAAGAGCTGACGCCTCAAGAGATGTGATGTTTCAAGGTCTCTCTGCCCCTTGCCTGAAGAAGTTGCTGGGAAAATCAGTAAATATAAAAGTATGGGCAGCAAAAAACTAAGAGGTGTGATATAGGGTCAAAGTGCACCTGTTGAAGATATTTTTTCTGTGATGAGTTAGAAGAAACAAAAGTTTTTTATTTTCTTTTGGGTAGGAAAAAAGAAGTGCATATTTGAAAACAATTTGCTTCCCATCCTGACGTCCTTGAGGAACGGCTTTGGTGTGATGTCCTGGCTTCAGAAGAGTTAGCAATATAAATCTCCTAGGTTTTAGGAACCAGGGTCAACACGCTCACACTTAAGCTTAGATTTCTGAGTTTTCTTATCCTTCACTAGCACGGAGAAACTAATTTCCATTCATCGTTCATATTTATAACTGTGCATTTCTGAATGTTCTTTACAAGGTTCCTGAATTTCAAGACGTTCATATATGCTTGATATGAATTGTCATGCAGCCTCAGCGGCAAAAATAAGCCCTCCCAAAATAATTACAGGTGAGATGAGCATCTCATTGAGTTTAGTGTGCAGGAATAAATTGTACCAATGCTCCCTACTTTACAGAAATAGCCTTTTAACCACAGAGGGCACTTGGAAGGAGAGACAGTAATCACTGTACATTTTAAAAAGGAACAAGAGATGTATTTTTAGAATTTAAAGAAGTTTCCTTTATTGCAGAAATTGTGCTAAACATCTACACAGCTTGATTTCACAGGGTAGAGTGACATGGGCCCAGGTCTCAAGTTTGACACTACAGGGAGAAAGCAGTGTCATAACAGATTATTTCTTCTTATTTTCAAAAGTAAATCAAGATGGTTTGAAGACTTTTTTATTCCAAAAGGATGTGTTAATTTTTTTCTTCCTTCACCAAATTTTATGCAGATCAGAGAGCTTGGTGTTCAAATCTGATCTGGACAAGTGATGCTCATGTTCAAATCTCTTTTCAATAGCTACAGCAACAGAAAACTCTTACAGCCAAGGGCTACTTTCTATTTGAAGTAACAATAAAAGTGAAGCAGTTTTAGACAGAGCTGAGCTGCTGCAAATGAAAGGAGATTAATTTTCTATGTTGTTATATATGTTTAATTGAGAAGAGCTGGGAGTCTGAGGATGGGGTTAATGAGCACAATATAAGGAAGCAAGTGGCAGACTTTGGACTGGAGACAAATTCACTGCCAATGAAAACTGTTACCGGCAGCAGCAGTCTACACAAAATGCTTGGCTGCTAGCTGACAGCAGTTGCCTGTGCCAGATTCCTGCGATGGAGGCAGTGTGGACCTGTGTACTTTTGTGTACATGGAATAAATACAAAGTAAAAGCTCTTGTTAAAGCAAAGCTGGCAAATATTTTTATTTTCTGTAACTGTTCTTGCCAGGGCCTGAAAAACAGCTGTGCGCAATGAAACACCTGTACAAGAGAGAGATTGAAGTGATAACAGAAAACCAGAAATAACTGAAAGAAAGTGTATTTTTTTTGTCATCTTTAATGTCAATTTTTTAACCATTTTTTGAGAAAGACTTCCTTGACAGTCTGGAAAACAGCAGAGTACAGAGCTTATCTCTGAGTTTTAGTGAAATGAAATAGGACAAAGAAATAGTACTTGAACTTGCAGTCTTTTTTCTCCTCTGTGAAATGACAATTGGGAAAATATTTTAATATTCAGTGGTTAAAGTCACTCAGCAAACTGCATCACACTACATGCAACACAGAATTACAGACTTTGCACTTCTATTTACCAATAAAAAAGGTCTTTTACACAAAGAGCCACAAGGCTTCTGGGGAAAAAAAGAGTACAAAGTGAAAGTGCTCTTGCTTCCCATATTGTCTTCATTCCCATGTCATAAATATGGATAAATTTCTAAAACTGAAAAGTCACATCTCCTCTGGATTTATGAACAATTCGATCCAGAAATCAGCAAGAAATCATTTAATTTTGAACTTTTTTAGCCTTATTTTCCTTAAAACCAACAAGGTTAGAGATTTGGGAGTACAATGCTAAAAACTGGAAGCAAGTAGTTGTACCTTAAAAAAGAATCCTGTGCCCCTATAGCAGTTTGATTCAGGAAAAAAATATTATCGATACATATATGAGGAATGGTGTTTTTTTCTTTTATGAGGCTGCTCCGTTAAACACCAGTTGCAGCAGCCACTTATGACCACATCACTCATATATGTTTTTGCAAGCACTATAATTGGCAGGCAGACATCACTCAGCATCATAAATACCAGGCAACAGGGACTGTTTTATTGTTTGGCTGATGCAAAGTACAGCTGTGCAAGGTTGACAAAGCCAGCATTTCTTTGTGACAGTTCATTATGCAGATTCTTAATATTAGGGCTAATCTTGAACCATATATTCAAGAAAAACTTCTGCTGCATATGTGCCAAATGAGTAAACAATCCAGGTTCAAACCAATAAACAGTAAGATCTGAGCAAGCTCTTTGAGGACCACAGGGAAAGCAGAGCTGAACACTCTGAACTGCTGCAATCATCAACTTGATAGATTCTCTACCATCAATGGCACATAAAACAGCAGACGTAGGACAAAAATAAGCCCTTTTACTTTGCAGCTTCATGTTTCTAACAGCGTCTGTCCAGGTTCCACAAACACTGAGTGTCACCCGAACAGGCTGCAATATGATGGGATGGTTGCAGTTGGTTGCAGTCCTTTGTAATAAAATTATTTTTAAAAAGAGAAAAAGTACTGAATTAAATTACAGAACACTGCTAGAAGAAATTAGGAGCTGGAGGGTGGGATTGCTCTTCTGGCTGCACACATGGTTCTGATTGGAAGAATCAAGAAATAAATAGAAATTATCATCTATCAGTAGTGTATCATTAGAAATGGCTTTAGAGAGTTGCATATCTTAAGTTTTTTGAATGAAGAACTCTTCAGCTTATTTATGCTGATTTTATTAGCCTTATTTACACAATGTCATAATCACTCCAGCTAGTGCGAAAGAATAGCAACACTTAACTAAGTGGAAGTTAAATAAACGTTTTAAGAAGTTATAGGACACTTTTTAAAGTGCTGAGTTTTGAGACTAACTTCTACAGAAAATAAAGCTTTCCTCTTATTTCTTAAAACACCTTTTTTTCCTCTATGATCAGATGATTTTATGCACATGCAGTCAATTTATTGGTTTACCTTTCAACAGTGGTAAGACAGATTTCTCTTTGGTGTGCTTATATATGAGAATACATCTACTATCATTTTGAAACATAAAAGTAGAGACAAAACCATCAGGCATTAAATAGAAACTTCTACAGTACATTTAACCTTGAAATTAGTAGAGGTTCAGGATAGCACTGTTCACACACACCCTTAAAAACTCTTGCCTGTACCCTAAACAAGAAAGTGAGACAAAAAAACCAAGAGTTTGAAAGCAACACAAATGGTACCTTGTAAGAACAGGGGTGGTAAAATGTTCTACCAGCACCCTGGGCTCTTGTTGTGGCAAGGAATATCTTAAAAGGAATATGCAAATGATTCTAAAATGTATGTTTCCAGGACACACAGAAAGGGAAACACAACTAAAAGACAAGAAATTGTAGTAATTAATAGGAAAAAAAAGTCATGTCCTAACTGCTTCTATAAATGCCCTATGAATGCTGTCTCTATGAAGTCTCATCATTGCGTAAAGAATTTTAAGAAATAAAAACCTAGCTATAGCCTTAGACAGCCAAATACTTAGTTATACTTTCTCCTCTTATGGCATCAAATACATTAACAGGTTCTAATTCATTAATGACTTTTTAAATAATTTGTCATGGTTTTTGTGACCGCTTTCTCTACTCATAAAACTAACACATTCTAAAAATATTCTTATGTATTATATATCGGTTTAATTGTATGCATCTGTAAATGTTTTTATCTAATAATTTCAAATCTTTTGAAAACTTTGGAAGTTTTCAAAATTCAAATACAATACATGAATTATCCTAGAATTAACCTGCTGTGGCAAGGTTCATCTGTTAGCAACTAAACTGAGTTCTATGAAATCCATAAATGGCTTCTCTGACTAATTTGTGTACATTGGTACTCTGGACAAAATATTTCAGATTAAGAGTGAAGGGACAGAACTACAGCAGATGCCTGGAAAAGTGGAGAAATGCATATGGATGTTTTTCCTGTGCTGCATCTTCCTGGAAGGAAATATATAACGTCTGGCGCTTTCCCATGAACAAGCATTTTATCCATCTTCAACCATAGAACCCAGAATATATACTTCTCCATAGTATGTGAATTTCTCAAAATACCCATTATTATGCTGGAAAATTTTCCCAAATATATTTTTCTTAAGATTATATGCTACCTTATCTTCCTAGAACACCTCAGCAGCGAGAATTCCTGTTCTAATAGCATCTAATAATTTCCTTCTCTGCAAATTTGTCATGAATAATGTTATTTGATCCTATAAATTCTTTTTTCCAGGATTCAAGTACAGTATTTCCAAACAATGTCTGCATGTTCATCTTCCATAGAAGACCTCACATTTATTGGAAGACCTTTAATTAACTTCCTTTAATGGTTTTTCCTGTTAAGTACAAGCTTTTTGCTCTTTTTCTCTCCTATTCCAGCTCACAATAACTTTATTTTACCTATCACAACAGTCCTTTAAACCTCTTCCTGGAATTTGTCATTCTTATTTTATTCATCAGTTATTGTATGATAAGGATATGAGCAACTTATGACATGTGGATGGTTCAGAATATTTTCAGTGAAACACAATTTGATTTGAGTATTCAGTTCTGTCAGTAGTAATTATTCAACAGTTTTAGACACTTCTTAGTGTTTCCTTGAAAAGGTTAAAATTCTGTAGATATTTCTGATTCCAAGAGAAAGAGTTTTATTCTCAGAAAAACAAACAAACAAACAAAACCACATAACAAAGGATCTATAACAGAAAACTTGAAAACACCACTCGTCTTTCTAAAACAGGTCTTTAATAAGACTTACTAAACCTTATTTCTTTTTCTTTAGGCATATATATATTTTATCCAGAATTATTTTCTTGCCTTCTAATGCCTTCTTATTTCTCTAAGTTCTTTATAGTACTGACATCTATGCTGTTTCTTGGCTACCTTCTTTCATTAAACTCTACAGCCAATACATCACATTGCTAAAATTCATTTGCAACTTAAAGCAATAACTTTGAATAGCCTGTTTCTAATGGAACCAGTTCAGATAGAGCCAGACATACAAGGAACATAGAGGAAAATTTAAAATAGTAAAAGCCTTAATAAAGGTTTTAGAATTCGGTGAAATATTAAATGAGTTCTTTACAAGACATAATTTTTCACAATTTAGTAACAATACAGATGATTTTCTTACTTTTTAAAGTATTTATACTTGTTTCTGCAGATTACATTTGTGGAGAATTGCAAATGTCTCTAATGAAGAGGTCTTTGATCACTAAAAGGTGGATTTTGTTATGCATTAGGTAGTTTGAAAATGGTTTTTGCTCTAAGAGAATTTCAAGGTTTTTATCATAAACACCAACCTATCAAATGTTTAATTGCAAAGAATTAGGTAGTGATCTGAATAGGTACAGTTGCTCAAAGCTGATTAACTGGCACCTGGGCATTGTTCTGACTCGCTTGCAAAGGTTCAAGTTATATCTGACATACTGACTGAAGGTAATGATATATGCTCCATTCATCAAAGAAACAAATGTTTTGTTTCCCTGCTCTGATTCCCGGGTTTACAGATACCGGCAGTGGTATAATATGCACTATTACTATTGTAAAACAAGAGTTTATTACATGGCTAAGTAAGTTGATCTTTGTAAAAGCGCACAAGTGCATTGAAATAAAATAAAAACTACTTAATCCAATCTTCTCTCATACAATTTCTTTCAAGGAGAACAGACACAGCCTGTTAAAATAACAAAGAACGTAGAGTTTCCATTCACATTCACAAAGTGTCCTCATTCAGACCCCCACTCTAAAGCTACCTTTCCTCTCCTCTCATTTTTCTTTGTGGTGGAGAAATGTGATTCCATGGAACCAACAGTGATTTTGTTTTATGTTAACTGGCAGAGCTTTTCGAGCCTTGTGGACCTGGTGACACTTAAATGGCCCACACTTTGGATTGTCTTGTTGTGTGGAAAAGGTAGATAAGGGAAGGAGGAGAAACATAAAACAGGTGGGCAAGGGCAAAGTGGCATTCACAAATGTTTCTTAGATCGGAGCCAGGTTGAGGATCATTTCTGTGATAAACTATTGCTGTATTGAAATTACATCACACAAGGTGTTATATTACTTATGAAGTCCTGAGAATTCTGTAAAACCTGGCAAGCGCATCACATGGCAAAAGGTAAGATCTTCTGAACTTTTAGCCGGGAAATCAGCAGAAACTAATATAGTTTAATGGTAATTAGTCTAATATGTGCTGCTTGTAGAACTGCTGCCAATAATACCATGTAGTGACTGTTGTAAAATGCCAGCTTCTCTGGCTTCCCTGTTAGGGATTAGGTGGAAGCTTTTAGAACTGTACTTGGCTTGATATTTAGGTCACTCCTGCAATGGCTTTATAAGTTAATTTTACAGCGTATGAGCTACAAGATCCTGAACTATGTTAATTTTCTATTCATATTTTCATTTGCACCAATCTTTTCTCTATTGTCAGTTTGAGATCCCACAAAAAAATCGTATGTTTTCCTTCTGATATCGGTGCGGTTCTTTTGATATATTCCTGAAATATTGATCAGAAAATTAAAAATAGTCTCTAAATTAAAGAAAAATTTGAATAAGGTCTATATTCGGTGACAAGTCATCATATTACAATAATTTCGGCATATCTGAATAATTTGACTGAAAAGTTTATTTCAACTACTTGAGCTAATCTTTTGAATGTGTGGCCCTCTTCCTTTCTCTGGCTTTCTGTTTAAAGAATCAATTGACTTTTCCACCCTAGACCATACTCTATTTTTTCATAGTTTCTCTCTGCCTACACTAACAGTGTTAAAAGGAGAGACTTTGTACCAAGCTCCAAGAAAGGGCCATGGAATGTGATCTGAGATGTGAATTTGTGAATGAGAGAGAAAGGGGAAATAGGCAATGATGCCATGGTTCTTGGATGCTGCACTTTTTTGTGCCAAGTCAAGAGACTTGCATGCCTAGCCTGGGGCACAGGCTTCTGCTACGTTTGAAAAACAAGAGAGGCTGTCTTGTTTGTACTGAACCAGAATAAATATGCCTCAATATGCGCAGTTACTCCTCCTAAAATTCATTACCAAACGAGTGTTATGAGAAAAAATATATTGAGGCATAACAATACACTGAGAAGTTCTCAGGGGTTGCGCCACTGAAGGTCATGAAAATGGCTAGATTTGCTCACAGCCAAACTTTTTCACAGTCCTTTTAATTCTGAACCAGGTGGGAAAAGATGCAAATTTGTCTGTGGATTTTCTGCTTGCTAACACCTGGCTATACGATCAACAGTGCTAGCAGTCATTTATCCCTGTATTTAATTGCTGTGTTTGTATCACATACACACAATAACTTAGAGAGAGTTCTGCTTATACTGTGTTTCATTTTTGTAACTGCAATGATAGGGAGCTTAATTTTTAATGAACTAAATACACTTTTCACAAATTAAATTGTTACTTCAGTTTTAAAAGTTCTTTACTCTCTGCATTACATGCAGAGACTACTGTGAGGCAATACCTCAAACTTCAGTAAGAGGTAGTTTTTATGAGATACTAGAAGAAAAAATTCTCCTTTGTATTTATCTCCTAATCCTTGTCATATCATACCAAAAAAACTCTATAAATGATGAGACTGTGACTAACACACAGTAAATGGCATATGAGGTTTATCATTAAACCTGATTATCATTATCAGTAGTAGTAATTGCAGTAGTAGTATCAGTCAATTATTTATTTAGCCCAATTTTTGAAAGCAGAATCTCAAAGTACTCACATGGGTAGTGTTATACAGTCTTTTCTGATTTAAGGTCATTTCACGAGGTTTTTTGATCTTGTTAGGTCTCACAAACAGCTATTTTGTACAGATCACCTGAAAGAAAATCACCCTGACTAACAACTAGATACATGACCCAGCAATTAGTAGGTCGGCAGCTAAAGCATACTGTGTTTATAAAGACTGCCTAACAAATAGCCTTCCTAATAAACCCGACTCAGATATTACCAAGTACACTGTGTAGTACGTCTCCAATAATTACCCACTTAGTAATTTTCCTTACAGAAAAATGTTATTTATTTTTAAAGGTATTTCAGATTCAGTTAATGGATTGAAAATAATCCCACATACTTACTAGATAGGGGTTTAATACTTTGATTTGTATGTGTACACAGGAAGGCAGGCATGCACACACAAACACAACTACACTTTGTACAGAGTATTACACTTCATGAAACAGCTATAAATAAATATCACCCTATAAATAAGATGGCTCATAGGAACTGGGAGTTTAAGAAGCATGAATAACAATGATTCTCCCAATGGAAGCAATGACACACACAGCCCTGAGATGGGGCAGTGCACTTGGCCATGCATGGGTTCAAATGTTGATTTGTCAGCAGCATCTGGGAGCAGGTAGATCTGCTGCATAGCCAGGGTGAGAGTTTACAGCTTGGTTCATGGCATGCTCAGAGAGCTCGGGAAAGGTGAGGCACCTCAGAGGGGCACAGCAAGGGGCTGCAACCCGTTAAGGCTGGGCTCCCAGCCAGCCGGGGTCCCTCCTGGGAGAGCCCAGGCACAGTCATGCCCCTCAGGAGCAGGGCACACTCAGCCTCAGCTGCACCGTCTGTCATAGCAAGGAACAGTATCGCAACCTCAAATATTTATGACTTAATTATCATTTAAAGCGTACTTTTAGGAAAGCTAACCATAAAATTATGCATTTCAGTGCTAGTTTCTGGGCAAACAAGCTGCTATAAAATTACACATCTCTCTTTCACAGGTCTCTGGATAAGCTTTGAATGCAAGGAAAGGAGAGGGAGGTATTTCTAGTGCTGCTTCTGGGACGAGCGTCAGCACTTCTGTCACCACCACCGCCATGAGTAAGCAAAGATACAGGGTGCGCACACTAAAAAATGGCTTTGCTCCAAGTAGCACATTTCTTTCAAACACACACTCGGAGCTGAGAATATTGAAAAATGGTTACAATGTCTGGTTAATGTTTTGATCACCTCATATGGTCCCATATATAGCTCCTTTCTTGTGTACATTGGTGGCGGCATAACAAAGGTTCTCAGAGATCCAAGAGTCATTCATGCTCATTGTTTTTCCCATTGTCTAACTTTGATTATGCACAGTTTTCTTAAGAGAAACTGCTAAGCAGCAATCATTCAAGGGCCAGTAGACACAATGGGGCCACTTGGGCAGGTTTTTTGCTGGCAAAGTTCCTCTTGAAATCAGGTGAAGGAAGCAGTTGTTTTGCTTAAGAACTGAAATCGGTTGATTTTTGAGAAGCCAGACATTTAGTCTGAAAAGATGTCAAGCAGGCTAACTTTGTTGACATTAGAGAGTTTTGTCCTGTGTGATGTGCAATTTCATTCAAGTACAAAGTGCAAGATTGGGCCCAAAGATGTGTGAAAGCAGGAGATCCATTCTCCTTGAACTTTTGATTGTAATTGTTTTCATAGTTCTTAAACTTCATTGTTCCAAAAATTATATAAAACAACATAAAAGGTTTTCATATACAAAATATTATCGTATGATAATGTTTAGGTGTGGAGGAATGTGTAGGAATTTGAATAAGGTGGGTCAGAAATAGGCATGGCTAAGCAAAGATCTGCTCCTCAAACTGAGAAGTAAGAAAGAAATGCACAGGCAGAGGAAGCAGTGAGAAGTGACCTTGGGAGAGTACAAGGGTATGGTTTGAACGTGCAGGGATGAGGTTAGGAAAGCCAAGACAAAACTGGACAATTACTTGGAAAGGGACAAGAACAAAAAGGGATGCTATAGGTTTAGAGTCAGACAATAGAGGCAAAGGAGAGTGTATTCCTCTAATATACAAGGGTGAACCGGTGGTGATGAATATGAAAGAGGCTGAGGTGCTCAATGAGTTCTTCGCCTCACTCTTCACTGACAATCAGGCTTTCCACATCTGTCAAGTCCCCAGACGTCTGCGTGGGTATGAGGGGAGTGAAGTTCTTCTCACTGTAAGCAAGCAGCAGTTTCAGGATCAGCTAATGAAACAGGATAGCCACAGGTCCATGGGATTGGAGGACATGTATTCCTGAGGGAACTGGCTGATATTGTTGCCTAGCCACTCTCCTTCATATCCAAAAAGTCATGGTGGTCAAGTAAAGTCTCTGGTGACTGAGAAAAAAGACATGTAGCTCCTATTTTTAAAAAGGGGAGAAGGGAAAATCATGGGAACTACAGACCAGTGAGCCTCACCTGGGAAGACAATGGAGCAGATCCTCCTAGAAGATGTGCTAAGGCATATAAAATACAAGAAGGTGATCCAAGACAGCCAGCACTGCAAATTGTGCCTGACCAATCTGGTGGTCTTTTAATGGGAGACAAGGGAAGATCAACTGATGCCGTCTACCTAGACTTCTATAAGGCCTTTGATATGATTCCAAATAATATCCTTATCTCCAAATTGGAGAGACATGGATTTGATAAATGGAGAATTCTAGGGAAAAGCAATGGGCTGGATGAACACAGCCAGAGAGTGTAGTCCATGACTTTATGTTCAGGTGGCAGCTGGTGATGAGTGGTGTCCCTCAGGGCTCTGTGTTGGGCACAGTGTATTAGATATCATCATTCATAAATGACATACACCATGGGAATGAGTGCACCCTCAGCCAGTTTGCAGATAACACGAAGCCAAGCCGTGCAGTTGACACAAAAGAAGGATGGGATGCCATCCAGATGGTCCTAGACAGGCTTGAGAAGTCATAGAATGTTATGAAGTTCACCAAGTCTAAGTGTAAGTTGCTGCACCTGTGTCAGGAAAATCCCAGACATGAGTACAGACTGTGAGAAGTCAATGAGAGAAGCCCTGCCAAGAAGGACTTGGGGCTTTTGTGGGTTAAAAGGTGGACATGACCCAGCCATTTGCACGCCGCCCAGAAGGCCCACCACGTTCAGGGGAGTTGTGGCCAACAGGATGAAGGAGATGACTCTACCCCACTACTTGTCCTTGTGACACCTGGAGGGCTGCATCCAGCTCTAGGTCCTGAACATAAGACAAGGATCTGTTAGAGCAGATCCAGAGAAGAGGCCACAGAGATGATCAGAGGCCTGGATCATCTCTCCTATGAAGACAGGTTAAGAGACTTCAGGTTGTCCAGCCTGGAAAAGAGAAGGTTGCAAGGAGACCTCAATGCAGGCTTTCACTACCTTAAAGGAGCTCATGAAAAAAGAGGGAGAGGGACTTTCTATACAGGCAGTGACAAGACAAGGAGCAATGATTTTAAACTGAAAGAGAGCACATTTAGATTAGATGTTAGGGAGAAATTCTTTACTTAGAGGTTGGTGAGGCACTGGAACAGGTTGGCAAGAGAAGTTGTGGATGCCCAGTTCCTGGAAATGTTCAGGGCCAGGTTGTAAGGGATCCTGAGCCACCTGACCTAATGAATGAGATCCCTACCAATGGCATGGGGGTTGAAACCAGACAATCTAGATAAAGGTTCCTTTCAACCCAAACCATCCTAGGATTCTATTATTCTATGAAATGGATATTCAAAATAAATCAGTTTCTTGCCTTCTCTAGGCTCATGTCCCCTGATGGACTCCGAAGAGGTCCACTAATACAGCTGGAAGAATTTTTGTGGGCTAGTGGTATGACATTTTCCATTAAAATAGAAATTTGGCACTTAACTACTTTAATCACTCAGCAGTTACCCCGAGAAACATGGCTAATTGTGCTTCTGAGTGGCAGTGGCTGCACTGTGTTTGTGGAGAAGGCCACAGGGAAATGAGAAATTCAAAACCAAAACTGGACCAGTCTAACAATCTGCAGTGCAAATTCACAAGCATTTTGCCTGCTGTAATAAGGTGTGAAATGGAAGCAGAAAAGAATGGCAGCAGGCACTGCCTGAGCTGACATTGTCACCAAATTAAAGTAGGACCAGCCAAAAGCTACCCATATATGTGTTGTTTAGAGCTCTGTCCTCTCTGTCAGAGGAAAAAAGCACCGACTACCAGACTAAATCATTATTTAAATCCTTAGATCTCAGCCTGCTCACTTCCACAAAGTTTCATAAGAAATCAGTGACACAAATGGTTAAAGAGCCCCGAATTCTTTGCCACCAGTTGGTGAAAGTCAGTGGAGTTTATAGCAGAGAGTTTATTAATGGTTTTATAGGCACATACATGCTAATCCAATCTAACAGTAAATAATTAGCTGTTTCCTTTTAAAGAAATCCGCACACAATTTTATTCTTAACATTTTTTTACCTAAGAACAGCACATCATCTGCATTACAGTCTTATTTTTACAGGTTTTGATAATCTAGAAAATAGCTTTATAAAAGTAAAAGTGTCATGTTATAACATAACTTTAAATTTAGACAAGCTGGCCAATAGCCACAATGTGTATTAAGCAGTAAAGTGTTACATAAAAGGGAGCATTTCCACCTGAAATTTAATAGCATGTATTGCAAGTTGTTGGATTTTTTCCCTCTTCTTTCTAGTAAACATACAATGCCAAGGTGCTTTGCCCAGGATGCTGTGAGAGGGAGTCATTAAGAAAAAGGGAGTATGGAAAGAGACAACAAAACCTTTTATGTATCACTTACCTTCTTGAGACATCTCATCTTCCTAATAGGGATATAGAGTGAGAGTGGAAGTAGTGTTTGAAAGACAGAATCTGCAAATACAGACTTTGTTAACAGAGTTTGTTAATAAAGTGTTGTATTTTTTCAACCATATCTTAGAAACAAATTATATGTTGTCTGTCCTCCGTTTGCATAAAGGTCAGGCATGTCTCATGCTAAACATGTATTTTATTCAACATGAAAAGATTTGGAAAGAAAATGCCAATACCGCTAAACTCAAAGTTTTCAACCTTTTTTTTCTCTTTTAATATCTTACTTTAAAATATCCACAAAAGGTGGTTAAGAAGTTTGTATATGTGATTTTCTTTAGGGAGATTTAAGCATCCAAGAGCCTACGAATCAAAGAAGGTTAATAGTCACACATATATATTAACATAATTTATTTTTAGATTTTTTTTTTTAATTGATTAAGCTAAATAGAGTTTCTATAGACTCTTGATTTAGGTGTTTTAATTAATATAAATTTTATTACATGTTTCTACAACTCCCTGTAGTATTCTATTTCTGGCTAGTTCTTTTAAAACTAAATCAATTGTTAGCAACAATGATAAAATGAAATAGTTCATTTTTTTATATAATAGTTCTGAGTTTTGAGAACTAGTAGTTGCAAAAAAGAAAATAAAAATGTATCATTTAGATTTTTTTCTCCTTGTAGAATAACCAGAAAAGGAAAAATAATAATCATGTTCTTAAAAACACAAGAATTAAGGTCTTTTTACATGGAGGATGTTTTCATACATCAAAGGAAATATATTCTGCAATCTTTTTGGAGCTATAGAATAATAAATTACATAAGAAAATTTTATTTTTCATCACTTTCAATATTTAAAAAAGCATGGTTTTCTCCAAAATGTCAAAATTTAACATTAATACCTGTGGCTAAATAAAATCTGGAACTCTATATTCTTTCAAACAGATGCTCGTGTTGCTAGTAAGGAGTGACTTTGGGAAAAAAATCAATTATATAAACTCTGCATGCAGTCTCCATGAAAACTTTGCAGTGAAAGTCACCTCCCATTTCACTGTCTCTGGCTGCTCTGTTTATACGTTTTTCACCAGAGCTGTGGTACCTGAACTGCTATTCATGGTGCTTCACTGGGAAGATACTTCTGGTTAGACATGTCCTTCTCCTTCACTGAAAATAAACAAATGTTTTAAAATCCTGATGTGCTTACACAGCATCCTCACAGTTGATACAACTATGAGGACAACCAGATGTGGAGCAGCAGCAGGGGTGCCTAACCAAATGAGGAGAGGGACCATTTAAGACACCATGTCCCCTGGAACCCTGGGTAAACCACAGAATGAAAACAGAATTTTCTTTTTAGTATCATAGCGTCACAGTCTGTGTTTTCTCCTTAGCTTTGTCATCAGCCCAGGCAGGTTCAAACCTGACATTCTGTCCTTACTTAGGTATTATTTTTGTATAACATTGGGTTAAGAGAAATATGAATGAGAAAAGCTGGTTCTCACAGGCCTTCTCTATTGTACAGTGCCTCCATAATCTACATGCAAGCCATCCCTGCTTTAAAGGTAGCTTAAGGCACTAAAAAGTGTGGGTAGAGGAATTTAAGTTTGCATTAAATTTATTTTAAAATCTAGGTTTTTGCTAGTTTATATTATTGAATAATAAAATGTGACATGTCAGAAGATGTTAAATATTTGTAAGAAGTTAGCACTGTTCTGTGCACTTTCCAAATGGATCTATTATGTCTGAGAATTCTAGCTACTTATTTTAAGTGATAAGTGTCAGTTGGCATCATGTGTCAAGGAAGTACCATGTGCTCCCCGTCTGCCTTTCAAGAAGTTACAAATGACACCATTCGTCTCATCACATGACAGACCTGTTGCTTCTTATCATTATATGATGTCTGCCTGTTGTAAATGTGGTAGAGATCCTTTTTCCAGCATTCTCTTACTTGTATGCTTTGCTTTAAATTAATGGGGAAATCTTCTGGAGGTTTCAAAAACACTTAACAATTTTTTCTTGAAGTGTATTCTGTTCATGCTGTGACCAGATATCAAAGCAGTCTAAACACACAAACTGCTTTGAAATGTATTTCACTTTAGTTAAGTATAAGCGAATGCCTTTATTTATAGGTTTTATATATTTTACTGCATTGAATATGGGAGTGTGTTTCAGAAAAGCCTGAAAAACAAAAACATGAATGTGCATATGGAAGATTGTAGCCTTAAGATAAATAATTGAAACGTGTTGGGAAACTCTTTGTGAGATATAAGTGAATTCATTGTGCCCACTGGGATATTTACCAGACGAAAAGTGTGACAATGACAGTACCCTCGTTGTTTGGTACATAATTTAGAGTATTCCTAATGAATATTTCATGTAGTATCATTTGTGTATGAATTGTAAGGCATGTATATCAAGATTCACTAGGGGCACTGTCAAACTCCTCAGTTTGAAATAAGCACTTATAAATTACTTAAGGATATTGTAGGAAAAGGGATTAGTATACAATCTTTTTAAGCAAATAATTATATCCTTTCTTGGGGACAATAAGCAGCTTTGTTTAGTAAAGGAAGAACACTCTGAAACAAAGAAAATTAAAACGCTCTCACTTTCACATTAACAAGCAACTTCTGTTCCTAGAAACTGCCTAGAATATTCTTAAAATACATGTAATTTTTTAAAAAGAGTGACCAGAAGTAATTTTCTCTAAATATGGAAATTGGTATTTTATTAAGTCAAGGGAGTTTGCGAAAGCATTTGTTAAACCAGTTCAAAAACCAGTTCATTATTTATACCTATATTTATGCATCTCAAAAACCTGACTGAGAATCATTTTTTAAATAACAGTGAGGGTGATTTCATAATTAAGAGTAGTTTGATCTTTTTTAGCTACAAATTTTGTAAAAGTAGACTGATTTTTCAGTCTTCACAGTTATCAAACACATTATTGGAACTGAAGTTCATTTCACAAGTGATTGTGAGAAAATGAAGAGTACAAATACACTAGTTAATAAATTGAGAATGGACAATTCAAGCAGTATCAAAGTAAGGACTGTTACATCTCTCTAAATTATACCAAAAAAAAAAGGTATATATCGACATCTAAAACCTAGTATATATCTACATCTTCATGTATCTACCTGTCTCTACACATATGCCTGTATAAATCCTTTTAAAGCTTGTATTAAAAATTAAGTTCTTTAATCACTGCAATTCATCTTGATAGATATTCTGATTTTATAAGATCTTGAATATCTATCAAATCCAGTTAACTTTAGATATTTATAAAGTGCAAAAATTCCTGAAAAATTTTCATAATTTCAGTATCCATATTTAAAGAAACCTGTTTCCCTCCATTTTGTGCAAAACGAAGTTCACAGCTTTTCAGGTTTCTGCAAGTGCCTGTGAGGATGCTCTGTATCTGTTGCAGAACAGGGATCGCTAAAACAATAGCTTTACGAGAAAGGCCTATTTACATCTGCAGAACTTGTTTAAGCCTGCTTTTTTTTTTTATTTACTTGTTACAGCTATGCTTCTTACAATGACAAGAACAAATCCTTATTATGATAAAACTAAGTATGGCCTTGTCACTTTATTAACTAATAATACTTTTAGGAATTCTTTTTTTCATGTAAAAACATCAATAAAAATGACTTTTTTTTTCCAAAATGTTTTAGCAGCTTAGTTGTAAAGTAAGTAAAACTTGATGTCTCAAATAATTGCCAAAGGCCAAGATTCAACAAAGTGTGTTCTCAGTTTAAAGTACATATTTAAATCTGTTGACTTTATGGGACTCAGATATCTGCTTAAGGACATGCTTCAGTCAATGCATGGATTCCCACTGGAGTCTCTGGCCTTGCTCTTACAGTTTCAATGATGGCTCTTGGGCACAGTGCCAATAAACTCAATCTTGAATCCACTCAAGTCAAGAAGAACCCTTGTTACTGATTTCACTATGTACAGAGTGAGGCCATGTGCGGGGAAGTGCAGCTCTCAGGTAGTGCTCGTTACACTGCAACATGCTTCGTGCTTTCCTCTTTCTTTTTTTTTTCTGTAATCAGAGATGATAATTTACAGAGGGCTGTTGTTTTTCTTCCTTTCTTTCCCCACAGTTTTAGAAGGAGGGAATGTCATTCTGTTTCTGACTCTTGAAGTTTCATGTGAATCAGATTCTGCTGTACCTGGATATCTCTTCTACTTCAGTTAAACCAACCCAAGAGGTTTGTGGGAGGTGGGGTCTTTATTTTTGTTCAAAAAAATTTTTTTTAATTTTATTTTTTTAATTTTAGAATGCATTTTAAATAATTTCAAGTAATTTTAAAACTTTATCCCAATGTCAGTGAAACCGTCTATAGAGATAGTTCAAAATTATAAAAGTTGTTTCCATGTGTATATAAAAAGCTGTGATCTCTTTCATTTAAAATGAAGACTTCTGTATATTTCTTAGCAAAGTGGTTGCTGGTCTTGTTTTTGTTTTTTGACAATCCTGTTTTAACTACTTTTTTTTTTCTTTTTTTCTTTTTTTTTTCTAATATGGCATGGTATGAGCTTGCAGCATCCAAATCCATTCATTGGTGGAGTTTTTTATGATAAGGACTGAATTTTAACTCCAGTTTTTATGTTGAACTTTCATCTCTATATCTCTCTCCTCATTTATAAAGTGTGATAACACCTGCAAAGTTTATATGAATTAACAAGCTAGAATAGCTTTGTCTATCTGTGTTAAATTCAGTTGATTTGATTCCAGCTTTTTTCAAAAGTGCAGGTAAGCATGGAAAACGATCATTATTATTTCTACACAGTAACAGTCAAATTCTTTGTACTTAAAGAGTTTTAAACTTTAAAGACAAGACTCCAGTTGTGTGCTTGCTTGTATTTTAAAAAGGTTTTTCAGACTGTCTATTTTTTTAAAAAGCAAGCTAAAAGTAGTAAAATGGCTACTGATATATCCAGGATTGGAAGATACTGGAAAATCAAAGTGCTGATCAAGGTCAAGGATTTTTAGCTCAAGGTCGCTAAAATCTGGTACCTTCAAGGAACCAAAACCATAATTTCCTGAATGATGAAGGGCTGGGAAATGCTGCTTCTGCAAGTTGAAAAGAGCCATTTATTTTTTAACAGAAAAAAAAAGTATTTCCTCTATTTTCTCACTATGACTGCTATTGTAAATGTCACTATGTTCTCATAGTAACATTATGTATGAACCAATATATGAAGTTACTGTTTCTTTGAAAATTTTTATGCCTTTTTTAAAGCACAAAGTTTAGCTCTACTGCAAGTAAAAACAACATGGCTTTAATAGCATTTATGAGAGCAGTTACATAAACAGAGCTACATTGAAACATTTGGTATAAAATTTTAAGAAAAGAAGAAATCTTATTCAAAGGTGAAAATATCTGAGTGGAATAAGAAGTAAAAGAGTGTGAAAGGATGTGCAAATGGGTAGTAACCCTCAGGTTTATATCTACAGGAAGTAGTCTTTTATATCTAACTCATAAAACTTCTAGAGGTGCTGCCTAAAGTTGTTATCAGAACTTCAGTGTATTCAGTGACCCAAAGTTTCACCTCACATCTTCACAGCAGTGAAAACGCTCCCTGTCAGAGTTCACACAGTGGAAAATCTTTTCCATTCCACACACATTGGAGACCATTTGCACTAAGTCTCTATAATATGTGAATAGCTGTTTGTGCTTACTATAAAATGGGCAAATTTTCAGACAGGTTAAATCTTATCCAGAGATTCTGGAAGCTGACCTGAAAAACTCTATAAATGAAAGATGTCTCCATTTTCTCAGGGATTTTATAAACAGTTAGGAGACCATACAGTACCAAAGAAGTAAAAAGTAACAGAACCCAAAAGTATAAACACCACATATGTATCCTTGCTTAATCTTTCTCAAGATTCCTGTCTATCTTTTCTCCTAACTTTTGAATTTTGTTTCATGTTTAGAGATATGTACTGATAGGGTATTTTTAGTGAGCTCCTGAGGCAGTGGAGTATAACTCCAGCAAGAGTGTTTTACACTAATTTCCTTTTAGAACTGATCATCTCATAGATGTGTTGGATGCCTTCTAATTATTGCTTTCAAAGTCTTTCATATGGAACATCATAAAGGAGTTTATATGGGATAATCTGACTTTTTGAAGTGTATAATATCTGGGGCTGCAAGGGAGCACTAATAATTGGAAGGTACTCTGCCAGAGCCTGATTCAAGTTAAAAGGGAATGGGTGATCATCAGGAAAAGAGCGCAAACTAAGGGTTTTAGTGATCTTTAGACAGGAGGAGAAAAAAATCTAAAAACACAAAAGACAGAGGAATCTCAGAGGAAGCTTCTGGCCACTTGCAACAGAATGTTAATAGCTTCACGTCACTTTAACTCTGACAGCTCTGAAGTGAAAGGCCACTAATCTCTGTTTGTAATGTTCACAATGGAAGAGAAAAAGTAAGTATTCTTACTTAAGCCATGGATAAGCATTAACAGTCTGGAAATGAAGGGAATGTTCTGTAACTTATTTTAGAGTCAACAAATACCTTCCCCCAAAGCCATGGAAAATGTATATTTTTCTTTCTACTGTGATAGCACAGGTGATTTAAATGGAACATTGGTTTCAAGTGCTCGGTTCACAAGTCATCGTCTTTGCACAGAAAATGTTAGCCTGCTACAAATTTCAGGTAAAAATTATAATTCATGTTTACTAGAATGGGTCAGGAATCATCTGAATACAGGCCCACTCAGCATATCTTTGTTTTTCAAACTGACTCAAAGTCAGAAAAAAGACTAAAATATTAAAGTAGCTGCAAAAGATGTGATTGCTTATTATATTTTTTTTTATATAATTTGGTTTATAAGCAGTTGGGGTTTTCATTTTTCATATATTGTGTGTGAAAATTCTAGGCATAATAGATACTCCCTAAGGATTTCCTGTTCACACTTCACACATATCCCTTAGGATTTCTAGTGGAAATCTCAGGCTTCTCTACAGCAACACATGGCACAATTTATCTAAGAGCACTGCATGTGAATGGCCAAACTCTGCTTTTGTCTGAGAATCTATCAGCAAGTGAATATCCTGTAAAAGGAAGTGCATTGCTATGTTATTCACTTCAATATTACATCACCTCTAGGCTCAGAAGCAGTCTAATTGTTACATTGCTGAGCTGATATTTAAATTGAGGTGATTTTAGCTAATGATTTTAATAATAGCATTTTGAATTAATCATCTGAGAATCTAGAAACATATTACATTGTTTTAATCTTTCTTATCTTGTTTTGTTTTCTTAAACTTTTCGTCTTCTCACTCATGCCTGACCAACTACATTCTCATCTGCCTCTGAAAGTTGATTATGTTCATGCATATAAATGTAACTGCAGCAGGCATATATAGCTGTTTATCACATAATATTAGATCCCTTGTTCCTTGGTTTTATATTTCTGTTACTTGATACTATCAGCTGATAAGTCTCATAATTATAGCATTAGAACAGATTTGGCATTTCTTTAACTCTAAATGGATATATTATGTCTAAGTACATACATTTCAACTGGCAGCAAATTTCATAAACAAAATTCAGTAAATTCATTTTTCTTGTCAGAAAGTCACATGATCATTTTCTTTTTTAGTGATTAAGTAATGATTTTTGACTGCTGATATTTTAAAATTCCAGTTGGATGAAAATTACAATTCCATTAAAATACATAAAAATCACTTTATAACATTTTTATATGTATAAAACAACGTTACTTACACATTATATATATAAGATGTTTGGGTTTGTAAGCATGTTTTTCTGTTTTCAGAAACGAAAACAGTTTATGAACCATTTCATTTTCATTAAAATCAACCAGTTTTAATGCAATTCTACATATTTTTTGTAACCATTGTAATTTCAAGTTCTAGATGAAATAGATCTGATTGTTCTATAATCATTCCACAGGATAAAAAACAAACAAACAAGAAACCCCCAACCAACCAACCAACAAAAACTAAACCATAAAACCACACACACAGACACACACAGCTCCCTCCCAAAAAAAAAGAAAAAAAAAAAAAAAGACAAAACACCACAAGAAATCCACACATACACAAAAATCAAATACAAACAAACAAAAAAAGCCAACCCAATTTTACTTGCTTTCTGGGGTTTGGATCTTTTTTTTACCTTCCATGCATTTCTGAACCATTTCATTGCAAACACTGAATAGAGATAAACAGATTTATCTGCAGGAATTACTATCATTTCCAGATTAATCATTTCAACAAAAGGATTTCTCAGGGATTAAGTCAACAACATTTGTGAATTTACTTTCTTCAAAACTATGGCAAAACATAGGCATTCAGTTTATTCAATTAATTTTTCCATTAGTTGTAATTTTTCAAGCCAATTGAAACAAACGTAGAGCTTCAGGCAGATTTAATGTGATTTTTATTTTTTTTATTCTTTAACTAAATATCTTTAGTTAAGTAATATTAAATATATTTAGGTTTACTTAAAAATGTAGTTTAAATAAAATATCTGCTAACTAAAACTAAACAATGTTTTAAAATTTTCTCTTTCTCTGGGTCAGACAAACAAGTAGTGAACAAGTTGTTGTGAAGTGGAATATCTTCTATTCTGGTGGTGTTTTTTGTGTTTCACTAAACATTCCATTACCAAAAGATGACCATAGTGGAAAACTTGCTACAAAATGCTAATATATTTAATAAGATATTAGTTTATATTTTACAGCTTCGTTTTACATGCTTCTTGTTTAGCTGGTCAGGACAATTGCTTGCTATGTAATAGTAATTTTTCTAGACATTAGATGAGTGGAGAGATAGGGAGATCTATGCTTAAATATGATGCTCATGTTTGTATTTTGACAAGAATTGTATTTTCTACCCAAATTACACTTTTTCCTTATAAAATGGTTTTATTCATCTTCCTAGTCATGAATTATTTGAAGCACGCATAATCTTCAGCCAGAAAGAATTCATTTAATACGGTGTATGAAAACTTGGACATATTTTATAGCAGTATTTTTATAATGATGTGTTAAGGGCTGACAAATCATATACACTTAAATTCTTATATCCAAAATCTATGCACTGTAACTGCTCTGTAGGTTTTCATGAAGCCAATACTATTACGTTAAATAGTAACTGTATTCACTTAGCTTGATTTTATGACAATTATCCATGTAAAGGGTTAAATTTCAGAAATAAGCTAAATTCTTTTATTTGTTCAGATTTCACTTATTGTTCTTTTCTCCTTTCAGTCCTCCTTTGCTTCATTAGATGCAGTAATATCTCCCTTGCCTGTGACAATTTCCATTAATATCTCAAAGGCAGCTATTAAGTATCATTACAAGAGAAGATTATAGAAGGATACCACATACAATAACACTGAAGATAAAGACAATAGTCACATTTTCATTTTTTTCTTTGTTCTAAAAATGTAAATCAAATTCCATGCACTTTCAAGCATTCTTTGCTCTGCTTATGCTTTCAAAGTGTTCTAAAAAGAACAACCTTCATGGCCAAATAAATTAATCTGTTAGGATTACCTCAACAAAGAAAATACTGCTCCTGTCAGAGATTTTTTCTGGCCTGTGGCCTCCCAGAAGAATACCTGTCAGAAGAAAAAAAGAAACTATTTCAGGTATATATATATATATATATATATATGCATATATCTATATATGCTTGTATATATAGTTATCTCTGNTTTTTAATAGGGGAGTTTGGTTAAAGATGTGTTTTAATAAAGCTCTTTAAAAGTGAAGAACCACTCATAAACTGTTCTGCATTAAATGTCAGTCTGTGACACCATCTAAATATTTGGTCAATCAGCTTTTAGAAAATTATCTAAACATATCTATGGGAATCTAATTATAGTTAAAGGTCATTCTAATTCCAACGCTATGAAGGAAAACTGAAATCACAAAGCTCCTGTACTGGAAATTTTGAAATCCTTACAGTATGAATCATCTGAGCCAGGATGAGTTGTATGTCTTAAGAGAACCTAACAGGCTTTTATTCTTTTCCTGAGATGGAGAACTGAAAAAATGAGGATAAATTAATTGGATATGGATCTAGGTTATTTCCAAATAGGTTTGGATGCACTGTGATTGGGTGTAAGTCCTTTGGAAGCAATTGGAAGAGATAGTCAACTCAAGAGCAACTTAAGTTACCTAAAATAAAGGAACATCAGGCCTGTCAGAGTCTCAGTGCCCAGGAAGGTTAGAGAAGAGATTATCTAGAGTGCAATCACATCAGGCAACCACAGGATAAAACCCAGCCACCATAGGAATGGGAAAGGTAGGTCCTGCCTGTGTAACCTGGTCTCTTTCTACGACCAGGTGACTCACCTGGTGGATGAGTGAAAGGCTGTGGATGTTGTCTACACGCACTTCAGTAAAGCCTTTGACATTGTTTCCCACAGCATTGTCCTGGAAAAGCTGCCAGCCTATGACTTGGGCAGGTGCACCCTTCAGTGGGTAAAAACTGCCTGGATGTCCCAGCCCAGAGAGTGGTGGTGAGTGGAATTACATCCAACTGGTGGCCGGTCAGGAGTGTGGTTCCCCAAGGCTCAGTATTGGGCCAAATTCTGTTTGCAGCAGTGTTGATCTGCTGGAGGGCAGGAAGGCTCTGCAGAGGGATCTGGACAGGCTGGATCGATGGGCTGAGGCCAGTGCTGTGAGCTTCAACAAGGCCAAGTGCCAGGTACCTGCCCTTGGGTCACAACAATCCCAGGCAGTGCCACAGGCTAGGACAGAGTGGCTGGAAAGGACCTGGGGGTGCTGGTGACAGCAGCTGAACATGAGCCAGGGTGTGCCCAGGTGGCCAAGAAGGCCAATGGCATCCTGGCCTGGATCAGCAATAGTGTGGCCAGCAGGAGCAGGGCAGGGATTGTCCCCCTGTACTCAGCACTGGTGAGGCCACACCTCGAGTGCTGTGTCCAGCTCTGGGCCCCTCACTCCAAGAAAGACATTGAGGTGCTGGAGTGAGTCCAGAGAAGAGCAGTGGAGCTGGGGAAGGGTCTGGAGCACAAGTCCTGTGAGGAGCAGCTGAGGGAGCTGGGGGTGTTTAGCCTAGAGAAAAGGAGGCTCAGGGGAGACCTTATCACTCTCTACAACTGCCTGAAAGGAGGCTGTGGCCAGAGTTAGTCTCTTCTCCCAGGCTGCCAGTGACAGGATGAAAGGAAATGGGCTCAAGCTCTGCCAGGGGAGGTTCAAGTTGGACATCATGAAGAATTTCTTCATGGAAAGAGTTGCCATTTCTTCATGGAACAGAGTACCCAGGGAGGTGGTGGAGTCAGCATTCCTGGAAGTATTCAAGAAATTACTCAATATGACACATAGTGCTATGGTTTTGTTGATACAGTGATGTTTGGTCAAAGGTTGGACTCAGGAATCTTTGAGGTTTTCTCCAACCTTAATGATTCTATGAATCTATGATTCTATAAAATCAAAACCATCTCACAAAGATATCTGACTTTCTCTACCAATTTTACTGGGAGATAGCATGTGCCATCAGAAGAAATATAGGATTCGAAGGTTAGTGTGCTCATGAACAATTTCAAGATCTCTGTGTGTAGACATAGGATATACTATATATACAATTAGAAAATGTAGATGGAGATATCTGTTTTCTAGTTGAAAAATAAAATCTCTGATATATCATAGTTTGTGTCAACAGAAAATGCATTTTCTCCACAATGGAAAATTTCCACAAATAAATAATATTTCGGGCAAAGCTGCAAAAAAGGATGGTTTTTATATGGGAGGTGGAACAAAAGACTTTGAAACCTTTCAGTCTGCCAAAGCAGAAATACTTATTTTTCACAATTCAACTATAATCTGATCTCTTTTGATATCAGGGAAGCTAGAGCTAGACTATTTCTTCTGGTTCGACTTATGGATAGACTGTCTCTCCCAACACAATTTTTTTCTATTTCTTCCAGCCATTGCTATTCACTGTGGGAGTACCTTATCCATTACACCACAGAGAGCATAGACTGACGCAAGAATTTGCCTCTGAGAAAGATGTGGTTACATAACAGATGAAAATAATGTTTCTGAATTTACTTACACATTTTTGTGTAAAAACCTCATGTGCTTGAACACTCTGATCAAGCTGAAGAATGGAGAATGAATAAATGAGTGACAACATCAGGTTTTAAAAGTCTTGGCAGAGCAGCAAAATAAGTTGCCTGATTTTCTGAAGTGCTAAACATCCAAAAGCTGTGATTGAACCAGTGGTTTTGCACTTGAAGTAACATCTGTCCACATGTGACATATGGACATATGTTATACCTCCCTCAAGAGTGTACTTCTGGATGGTGTTCCTTGCTGCTCCAGGCAAAGTGGAGCTGACTCTTGTTCTCTTTTTTGCTGCACCTCAGAAAGAATACAGTTATACTTTTCACCATCATAAGATCTTTTGTATTCTCCTTCCAGATTAGGAGCCATATCCAGGTCCACACACAACAGCAAGTGGCTATGAATTTGTTGCTTAATATGAAAACACAACAGGAATGATCAAATTTGCTATAACAAGAAGTAGCTGGAAAATCATTACTAAGTTATATTTGATGAGCCAGGTGCTTTCAGCCTCTCGTCAATGATGACTAATCAGGTGGAACCTCCTTTCTGCTCTTCTCAGCAGCCATCAGTCCAGTATCTCTTGACCAGCCCCATAATGATTTCAGAGCCAGAACAATTCTTAGCCAGATACAGATGAAATGAGCCTCAGTGCTCCAATAATAAAGATTTAGCATTTTTGAAGTAGGTTCAGCCATTCATTAGTAGTTCAGAAATTGCAAGACTACAATGTCAAAGGTGCTATTTGTACCTTTGAGGTCCTCAAATTGTCTTGTGTAGAATTACACCACCCACACTGTCAGTACTATGGATAAGATGCTTTCACTTAGGGTGCAAAGGGGAGTACTTAGTGAACAAATGTTTATTGCTTCTTTTCACTATATATGTAGTTGCGATTGAAACTTCACTACATACAAATTTTCGATTTCAAACTAGAATTTAATAGACAGAGACCTTTAGTCAGCAATCAAGGATCACTCAAATAGCTGGATAAGGCTAACCATTTCTGCTTCTTGTCTAGCTGTCTCAGCTACTTCTTTTCAACTAAAAAAAAGCACCCCTCAGCACAATTCAACTTTCCTTTTTAATTACAGAACCTAGTTTATATCAATCAGTATTTTGAGTAGCAAGGTATCACTGAGCATTAAGTGATCTCTTCTCTGGGAGGGAGAGAAAGACAAGAAAGACTTTTTTTATTGTCAGATGTATCAGGTCTGCGGTCTCCAGCTATTTTACCCAAGAAAGCAAATAATGGGATGAATGATAAAATGTCTGTCTCTTGCCCAGATTTCTTACTGTAGAATATCATCATGTAGTTCAGATGCTTTGCTAGTTCCAGCTCATTCTGGAGAAAGGCAAGTTAAGGATTTAGAACTAGTAGATTTGAAAAAACGTATTTAAAAATTATTTCACTGCCTAGTGCCACTCATCTGTGCAACAGACGACCAGAGTAAAGGCCGCAGAGCTTCTATAGCAGCAGCGCAGGAGGGAGAGGGCAAGGGAGGGTAGCAGCCAGAGTTCTGGCCCTCAGGAAGCTTAGCAGTGGGGGACAGTGTGCCTGAGACCAGCAAGGAACTGCAGCCCTTCCTGCACGTCCCCTGCCCTTCTTGATGTAGCACAGCACTCTTTTAATCAACTTTTTCAGGAAAATAGGGACCTTGCAGTGCTGGAGGACAGACATTCTGCATGCTATTTAGGTGACCTGTAAGTGGAAAGTACAAGGTTAAATTTGGGTAAACTATGAATTTATCTTTACAGAGACACATTTTTTGCAGGGCTACAGAGTGCTGATGTGCTGAGTTGACCAAATCCAACCAAAACCATGATGTTCAGAGCTTTTGCTAAACTCACTCATTTTAATGGCTTTGGTTTAATGCCATTAATTTTAACTGTATTTAACTTCCTATGTTGCAGCTTTATTTTCAGCTAAGTGCGGTGGTAATGAGACCCTGAGATCCTCAACTGCTTCAGTAGGTGAACACTGGTACCTCTGTGTTGGGTTAACTTTGGCTAACAGCCAAACACACCTCCAGGTACTCTCTCACTGCCCCTCCTTCCCAGTAGGTCAGGGAAGAAAATAAGATAAAAAGGTTGAGATGAAATGGTTGAGATAAAATCAGGGAGATCACATACCAGCTTCCATCATTGGCAAAAGAGACTCTACTGGGGCAAACCTAATTTAATTTTTTAGCAATTAAAATAGATCTGTATGGTGGGAAATTAAGACACAAATTAAAAAATACCTTCCTTCCAGTTCCATCTTTCTTCACAGGCTCAACATCCTTCCTTCATTTGCAACTCCTCTGCCTCCGCTTAATAAAGGCTCCAGAGGGATAAGGAATGGGGAATGTGGCCAGTTCATAATAGCTCCTCTCTGCTGCTCCTTTCTCCTCACACTTTTCCCCTTCTCCATTGTGGTGGCTCCATGGGCTGCAGGGCACTATCTGCTCTGGTGTCTGCAGCAGTGTTTCTCCCTCCATCAACAACTTTGCTGTTCTCAGAGTTGTTTCTCACCTATTTTTTTCCTCTCATTTCTCTTTCTCTCTGCCATTTTTTCCCTTTCTTAAGTATATTTTCCTAGAGGCACGGTGTATAAAACTGTGGGTCTCAGCTGTGTCCAGTGGTGGGGTGCTTTGGAGCCAGCTGTATGCCCCTGTCAGTATGGGATAGCCCCAGCCTCTTCCCTCAGTGACTAGGCCTGTTGCTCCTCGCTGTCAACACCTGGCTACAGCCATCCCATAGAGTCTCCTACCTGCCAAGACACTGCTGTCACCAGCAGGCAGCACTGCATGCAGGCTATGGACCTCTCTGCTTTACTCTGTATGTTATACTGCCTCTCTGTTTACCGCAGTCTTTATGTCAGGAAAGACAAGAGGAAGGAATAAAATAATAGAAACTGCACAAGGAAGCAAAGCAACAGGCTGGATGGCCCAAGAATATTGTTATTTCCCTTATTCTACCACCATACCCTTCTCAGTTTTACATGAGGGTGAATTGTCTGATCCTCACCATTGTCTTGACCATCCCTTTGGTTTAACTCTGTCGGTGACTGAACTGTGCACTCACAGAAACGATTTTTATTCTGAGTTTATTTCACTACATAATAGCTTAGCAGTCATGCACTCATCATCTTCTAATAGATGAAAGAATATATAACAGTTCCTCAGCCTTCTGAGCATCTTCAAGGAAACAACCAACATCACACTAATGTATTAAATAGCTATATTTCAAATCCATTGCTTTCTTATTTTCACAGAAAACACACACACACATGAACCTACCTTCTTTGAGATATGCTCAACAATTTTTCAAATACTTGTATCATTTGCTGTCTTTCATGCACTTCCTTACAGTACAATACCTTACACATATCATATGTACAGTGTCTTTGTTCAAAAAACAAACACTCTGGTGTCTCACGGTAATTCAGCACTCTGAATATATTTCTAGTAAATTATTCAGGATTTCAGGTAGATAAATATAACTATAGCAATTTCTCTTGGTTGCTCAGCACTGTTGTAACTCAGATATCAGGACATGTGCAGAAGCAGAACTTTGCGTGTTTTGGAAGCCTCAGGCACCTGCAGAGCTTGTGGATCCCTGTGGGTTTTAGCAGGGACTGTTAATGATCCAGCACTGGAACTGAATGTCTGCATTGCTTTTAAAGCTGAGGTGTCAACAATCCTTTCTTTAAAATCTGGTCTTGAATTCAGTCCTACACTTAAAAGAAGTTTATTCTGTGTGTCCTCTAACATGGAATATTGTGATTAAGAGCAGAGAGGGGGATAAAAATTTCTTTTGCAGGGCAGCATTGTAGATTAAAATCCTATCAGAATGAGAAGGTCAAGTTGAAAGAAAATAATGAGAATTACTTTTTATATGAGGCTAAAATAAGCTAAGGAATTTGATTTTGTGCTACCAGCCTCTGAATAAGACAGGCAGAATCATAAGTACTTTGAAATTAGTATGTCAAGAACTAAATTTCATGACTGACACATGTGGTCATGGTATGGTTTGTTCATTCTAGAAACTTTTTCTGGTTTTGTAGAGAAGCCAGGTTTTAATGAAAATATTAGCAATACTTTCTAATTATTGCTACTAATTAGTAAGACGGTATGTACAAAACTAGACATCACAAACAAATGCTTGCAAAGTTTCCAAGGACTCAATTCCTACAAGGAAAAGAAAGTCATTTGTGTTTGCTACATCATCTGTAACACATACCTTGAAATTATGTGCCCAAATTATACAACATCAAACCTATAGTTAAAAAAATAGCTATATTAATTTCAAAGGTTTGTTTTCAGATGCATTAACTTGGACCAAGAATAAAAATCCTGCACTCATCAAAGCTATTCAGATCTGTGTTGATGTAAAAGAGGAAGAAATTGTAGCTCATAATTTAATGTCCAGGACTTGTTCATATGGTTCTGCCTGCTATCACACTGTACAAAATGTAAACCCAGAGCATTTCATAGAATACAATCCACTTTTGCTCACAGGTAAAGTATAATTCCTCGTTATTACAAAGATGAGGAAATGATCAGTTCAAACATGATAGATTTTAGTTTAAAGAGCTGAAATGTATTTAGAAGTTTAAATGAAATCCTCCCATTATCATGAAAACCCCTGATTTTTTTTCACTAGCTTGTAGCTAATACTTCAGGGAATATTGAGAAATGAAAGAAAGCAGGCATTTTCTGAAGCATAAGTATAGACTGCAGACTACCACTGAAATATTAACTTATGATTGTGTTTTGTTAGGTGCATTGCCCAGGAAGCTTTTTGTTTATTCTCATCAGCCTGCTGTCCTCTGTTATTATAATTTACAAGTGCGTAGGCAATCTAATAAATCCTTGTTTGAAACACTTCAGAATCTATTGGCAGTTTTCAGCAGTAGCACTGTGTGGTTTTGCTCTTGCATAATTGCCTTTAGCAAGTACTAGGAAAGGATTTTCAAATTCACATGAAAGGAGAGAATTATTAGAGTATGCTATATATGATCATAGCATTAAATTTCACTGTTTTCCTTTAAATTCTCAATACAGATGGTCCTTTTCATCAAGATCCTGTCCTAATGTCTTAACTCTCTCAAGTAACACAAGTCTCAGAAAGGTAACACAGTTGTGTTTAGAACCATATTTTACTGCCATCATCTCAGAGTGCGCTGAAATAACTTTTCAGGAGTAAATTTAGTACCATCAATAAGGAAAAAATAGTATTTTAATAAATAAAAAAAATAATAACTAACAGAAAACAGCAGAAACAGAAGGGACTGAAAAAAGTGACTCAAGATAGAGGAACTATTCTGATTATTAATAATTTTCCTACTAGTACACTTTATTTTCCCAGATATTACCTTTTACCTAGAATGATACACAACGAGATTATTAAAACACTAATTTATGTAAGTCTTAATGCAAATAAATAAAATCAAGAATCTTTTCTTTGAAAAGTTGAGGAGTTTGTTTGATTCCAGAAACATATAGCAAAAATCTAATTTAAGCATGTAAATTTAAACTATGTGTAGCATAACCATGATATTCCACCAAAGCCTAAGTAACATAACCTACACAGACCAGGACCCACAGGAAACTAAGTGAGGTTTTTTCCAACCTTTTTACATAAGTCATATCATCGTGGTACATACACAAGGATGGAATGGCATACCAGCTTAGAATAGGGTCTTGTCTGCAAGACAAAGAGCCAATAATAGGGAGAGAATATGAAACACAAAACATGTAATAATAAGTCAAGTGAAACTAGGAACAAGTCCAAACCAAGTGTAGCAGATTTTTGCTGTAACAAGGAATAAACTGCAAATAATCCAGTAATGCAACAATTTTTTAAAAGATAGTCCTTTTCTAAATTGAGAGTTTAAAAAAATAGTAAGACATAAATCCATGCACCTACTATATAATTGCATGTAAACCAAAGCTTCTCTTAATATCAGTAATGTCAATTCTAGGGCTGTGTGTGTCCCTCACAAACAGTAAATAAAAAGAATAGCTCTTTTGTATTGGGCTTCCTCAGTTTCTAATTGTCTTATCTAAGTAATAACTGGATTCCTACTTCTGTGACTTTGTTTAAGAAGTGGGGAATTTTTTTCAGAATATTGCCTGTTACTTTTTATGTTTACTTCTGCTGCAGCAAATGTCTTTTCAAATATTTAGGATTCTGGTTTTCTTGTTTGTTCCCCTGTTTGACACAGGGAAAGGCAGCAATGAGAAGTAAATCAAACAGACAAGAAGCTCTGTACTTGCCAGAGTTTTGTTTTATACTGACACATTTATCACTTTAGGATAAGTAGAGTTCTGCACATGTCCTCAGCTAGTGAAGGCAAAGCAAAAAGCTGAGAATGAAAGCTTTCCTCATACACAGTCCTGCCTCTGCTGCCTCTTCTGCTGGCTCCAGGCCTGCTCTCTGTTTGGTGGTCCCACTCAGGGCATCCCAAGGGCATTCCTCCCTGTAATTCAGGGAGGAGATCAAGCCCCAGAAATCCCTCCTGGCCTCTGTTCCTCACACATGTGACACTCCTGATTTTTTTGCTCTTCCTTGTCACAGTTTTTTCATAGAAGTTACTCTTCAGGAAAGACACTTGATTTTCTTGATTCAATATATATGGGTCAGTCAAAATGTCGTCACAGTAGTTAAGAGACACCAGAGACTTGTGGATGTGGGAAGGATTTGAGAGGACAACTTGTTGCATTTTATGAAAACTGAAAGATGAGAGTTTGAAATTTAGAGGATTGGGCTTGGCTAGTGAGAGTGACTATGTGCACCCGTGGAAAGAGCGACTTTAATTATGATGAAAAATTCTCAAAAAGACTAAGAATTGTTATGCTACATTGATAAGATCCTTAATATTCTGTGGTCTACACTGGCTCCAGGAAGAGCTGTTCTGTCTCCAGCACCTGTTCTAATAACATTTTTCTGTATTCTTCTGGCTTCCCTATCTAGCTGTTCAATACATAGTTATATAGTTATTATGTATACGGTTATTAATTTGCATAGCCATTTAAAATATTTCTTAACAAATTACTCCTTGCTTTTCAAAACATATGAAGAAAAATCCAAATAGATAGTTTATTTTCCGCACGTCCTTTACCACACACTGATATTAGGTTGGCACTTCCTGGGAAACCACAATTCTCTTTTACTGGAGCTGAAGATGTTCCCTCACTTCCATCTTCAGGCACATGGAGTGGCCATAGATAGCATCCTCCAGGCCAGGGCAAAATAGTAGAAAAAGCCACAGAATCATAGAATCTAGAATGTTAAGGGTTTGAAGGGACCTTAAAGATTACTTTGTTCCAACTACCCAGCCATGGACAGGGACACTTTCCACTAAACCACATTGCTAAAGGCCTTATCCAACTTGGCCTTAAACACTGCCAGAGTTGGGATATCCTCAACACCCTTGGGCCACCTCTTCCAGTGCCTCTCCACCCTTGCAGTAAAGAATTTCTTCCTAATATCCAGCCTACATTTCCCCTCTTTCAATTTGTACACATTACTGCTTGTCCTGTCACTACAGTTCCTGATGAAGAGTGCGTCTCCAGCTTCCCTGTAGGCTTTTTCTGATACTGGAAGGTTGCTGGGAGTTCTCCACCATCTGAAAGCTTCTTTTTAAGTTCTGAGTTTGCTCAGCAGCTCCTTATCCATGGGAGCCTCCTGGAATTTTTGCCTGATTTCCTCCTTTTCTGGTATGCATTGTTCCTGAGCTTGGAGGAGGTGATCCTTGAATACCAGCCAGCATTCTTGGGCCCCTCTGCCCTCTAGGGCTTTTTCCCATAAGACTTTACCAAGTAGGTCCTTGAAGAAGCCAAAGTTTGTCCTCCTGAGGTCCAGGGTGGTGAGCTTGCTGCATGACCTCCTCATTGCCATGAGGATCTCAAGCTCTACCATCAGGTAGCCACTGCAGTAAAGGCTGCATTGGAGCATCACCCTCGCCACCAGTGTCTCTCTATAGGTGAGAACAAGGTCCAGCATGACACCTCTCCTTGTTGGCTGATCAATCACTTGTATAAGGAAGTTGTCATTGACATATTCAAGGAAACTTTGGGATTGCTTGTGCAATCACTGCATTCAATAGCTTGTTAGGTATTTATCCTCAAAAAACGGTGATTTTTCGGTTTAGTCTTCATTATAAAGGTCCAGTTTACTGAAGGATCTTGCACAAGGCCTACTATTCACTGCAGAGTTTTTCATATCCATAGTGAACATGTCAAAACAGGACTGAAGTGAAGCTTCTCTTTTTCTTCTTATATTAACTATTTTAAGGCATTTTGGTCTTGGAGAATTAATTTGTGGCCTCTTTCTCTCAATGTGCAGATAATATTAAATTCTACCTCAATGCAGATGTATCCGCTGAATGTCAGGACATGTCAGAGCTAGGGTAAAGCTAGTTGTTTGGATGCTGGAGCATTTTCTGAGCCTAATCCCTGCATTGTCTTTCCTATTGCTTTTGTGAAAGAGGACTCTAGTAGTGCAGTGAATTGTATTTTTTCTATTCTCATGTGAGTGGTTTCAAAATTATTATTATTATTATCGTTACTATTGTTATTATTATTACTACTATTACTATTACTATTATTATAATTATCTTCTTCCTGGATTTTTTCAATATAAACAAGAGCTTTTTAAGTGAAAAGGAATTTCAAATCATTTAATTTTTGTTACAAAAGGTGCAAATACAGTAATGAGCATCATTTTTTGAAAAGCATGAATTTTGAAGAATCAGGACATAAAGACTGAAATACCATGTTTGGCTACTTTCCTTTTAAAATCATCAGAAAGCCCATTTATCTTCTTATTGAATAAACCTTGTTGTTCAGACAAACTGCCAAGGAATTAAAATTTGTTTTAATATATATGAGGTTGGAAACAAGTGTGGTCACAGATGAATACTTGCATTAAGTTAACCTGAAATTATACTTGATTTAAGGTTTTTGATGTCTCACGAAGACTGTACACTTAAAAGTATATTGGCAAGGTAGAACAGAAGTTGAGAACTGCTAATTGCAAGAAATAATATTTTATTCCTGCATGCACATGTATGATGATTGTTAAAAGAGAACTCCCATATTCCTTGGTTTCCTAAGACATTGTTTTAGCCTGAGTTAAATGCAGTATCTAATTGCCAATTGCAATGCATTATGTTTATATAATATGATACTTATTTTTTCCACTTGAGTAGATAAAGTGGGTATCTATTTATATTATCATGATGTTTGAGTCAGTAGAGGCTGATTAGTTACATTGAATGCCAGCAAAAGCAAATGCAGTCTCCTGAATAAAAATTGGCAGCTTTCATGCCATGTGAATGCAAATAGACAAACAAGGAGAGAAATGTATTACTCTACCTAGTCCTGACGTTCTTCTTATGTGGCCTATTCACACCAATAAAATTGCAAAATGTGAAATTCCTCTAAATTTTTCTTTTTTTCCCGATGTTCTAGACATTGCTTAATAATAAATAGACATATCCCTTAGCTGTACAGTGAATGCTATTTCATTTTAGCAACCTACAGACAAAGTGTTACCGTGTTTGGTAGAGTTCGTTTGGGTGAAGAGGTTCTACGTTGGATGAGACATGTTTTCCACTAAGGAGTATTTTCTATATATTGCTTCTTACGAAGAATTGATAACCTTGTAATAATCTGTTTTGACAGTATTTTTCTAGAAATATTGTGTTAAATATTTTTAGACATGAAGGATCATGGACATATGGATATAGTGGTGTGCGCCTTCTCTAATTATATGCATTATACAATTTGCCATTGTTGGAGACTGTTGTACCATTCTTCATTCATTTAATAATGCTTTTGCAAATTGGCAGATAGCATTTGGGCTAAAATACACACAGAGTTTTTGCAGGAATAAAACATGCTCTGCCTTTTCTCTAGTGTAGAGCAATTTGTCAAGTAATTAGCCAACCTAATTAAATTTTTGTAGCACTAATCAAACGAATATGCTAAAATTTTCTTTGCACAGCCAGTTTGCTGTCTGCTTGCATTTAACTTGATGGTTTGAAAGAGGCCCTACTATGTCTGCCACTCCACTTAATCACCTCATTTGCATTTTATATTGGTAAATCAAATAAAGCACCAGTGGCTTTTAGTATGATTGACTATGGTCAGGGCTGTTCAGATGGGACTTTTTCACAGAAAATTAGGCACATTTTAATATGAGTGAGTCTGTGCTTTCAACATTCAACAAACTACATTCACTCAGCTAATTAAAAGTGCTTGTTGCTTTTTGCCGATGTATGATAGATTTATCCAGCTGGTGTGTCCATTTTCTTTTGCATAATTTCTTGATGGAAGTTTTTATCTTTATACATAATAAGATTGTCTAAACAACACTTCAAAGCAATTTGCAAGAACTATATAAATAATATTTTGCAGAAGCTATTTACTTTGAAAGAAATACACTTGCTGTTCAGCAAATTGATTAGGTTATATATAGTTTCTTTTTTATCATTCTAGAATATAAAGCCTTGCACTATGAAATTTTCAGATGCTGTCTTCACTGAGCCAGAACATAGCACTTTCCTAAAATTGTGGGAATAGCTACTCAGGAGTATACCTAACAGCTCATCAGAGCAGGGTTTGATACTCCTTTAGATTAGGTCAAAGTTCAGACCCAAAACTTTACAGATAAATTTTTTTTTAAGTTAGAAAAAACTTGTTTATATGCAGAAGTGAGGCTTCATTGTTTATTATTTGAAGGATTCTTTACCAATGAAAAGCATTTCTGAAAATGGGAATGGAAATTTTTCTTTTTCTACTTCTCAAGGGTCAGTAAAGACACAAGTATCAAAATGCATTGCCTGATCACTTGAAGTTCATATATGTGCTAACAATAGATGGAAAATGAGCTTCACCAACACATGTTCAAAATAAATCCATTTTTCATTAGTTTTTTTGTAATTTTGTACCAGGTCTAAACTGGTAGTAGGGTAAAAACCCAACAAAATTTACGACTGGATTATAAACAGTCTCTTTTTTCCTAAAAGAACTGTGTTCACACAGAGAGGAGCTAATTTAACAAAACACTTCAAATACAACTTTTTACATGGATCTAAAGCAAAATTTTCCAGTGCAAACTGCAGCACTTTTCTCTGAGGTGCCTGCAGGGCACTCAAATATTCTCTCTTGTTAATAGAGCCATGACAGAAGTAATTTAAGAGAGGGAAAGAGGGCAATCTTCAATTGTCTTAGGTATTTGTTAAGGAAGTATGTGTCTAAATTTTTAGTCATGTGATTAGTCTCATTGACTAAAACTAAAGGCTCGTATAAAGAGGGATTAATTTCTTGCAATAGGTTGTTTTGGATGGGGGCAGGAAGGGAATTGAAAAAAGTTCCAAAGTGTATGATATAAAATAAAAGATAGAAATAGCAAAAAATTATGTAAATGTAGGAAAACCATTGTTTGCAGGTGTTCAAATAAAGACAATAGAACATTGCACCTAACCACAATGCTTAGATATCCACCTCATCATTCTAAGGGTCACACTTAAGGATGAAGTTTGCATCAACTCCCATTACTGGTTGCACATTGTGGCTCATTAAATTTCTTTGGAAGACTTTTCTTCTTAAATATGCGTCTTAAAATCTCAAAATGTTAGAAATTAAGGACCAGGTTATATGCCTTTCCTTGATGAGGAAAAGTGTTGTTGTACATGGAAGTCAGGATTTAGCTATAAAAAATATTGAAGGGGGAAAAAGGGCTCCACAGTGGCCATACAGACCTCAGAAAGCAAGCTTGAGCTGAGCCCTTGACCCACAATGTACAAATATAACAGATGTCTAAGTACCATAATGCTGCTTTAATTAAACATAGGCCAAAACCTCCTTGCTCTAAGCTCATGGGGATTATCATGATAAGAATTTGGCCTTGTTCTGACCAAATTCACTCTGATCCAGAAGAAAGGCAGTAATGCTTTGTGTATTTTGATGCCAGGCTGGAATAAAACAAGCTATATTGCATCCTCAGGTACAGATCATTTACCTGGGAACACCAGGAGAAATCCTTTTCCTATGCCTTACCATACCTTAGCTGATTAAGTAAGATAACCTCTTTGGCAAATTTATTTGAGATCTCTTGTTTCTAATAAAGCATTGTGGTGCAATACACCACCTTCAATCTGATTTATACTTCTATTGTATATTCTCATTTACATCTGTAAACAATCTCATTTAAAAAATTCTCAAAGACACACAGCCATCTTTCTCAGTTCTTAGAGAAGAGTGCAAATAAACAGAATCAAGTTATTAAATTTTCCTGATTTGATATTCCAACTGTCTGGCCTTTTAATTGTATTTTAATGAATTTAAGTTCAGCTAAATGTCATGTTTAGAATGTGAATACTTTAATCACACTAAAAATTTATTCTGAATATCTTGTGCTGCTGAATAGCATGTTGATATAAATTTAATGTTAAATGGAACATATTATTGTCAGTTGAAGACTGTGGGTTATCTCTGATTTAAAGAAAAAACAAAACAAAACACCCAACCTATATATTCTTTCCAACTTTCAGATCCAAGAGCACCAAAAACAGCGTGTACTTCATCTCCAAAAATAGTGCTCCTCAATAAATCACAAAGGACTTGTGACATCATAAACGTTTATTTTTTAATCTAAGGGGAAAAAAATGCATTTCTTATTCTACTGGATAATTTATATAATTTATATATCCCCAGCTTGTGAATCTTATCCATACTAGTCTAAAAGCCTAGCTAAAACCTGTTTTTTATTTTGTGTCAATTTTTTTGAGTTTAAAATCTGAATCAGAAATCTTTATTCATAAAAACTGCTAGTCTTTAAATCCTAATTCTTGGGCCTCAAATTTACTATAAACGTATAAATGATCTACAAATACATTCTGCATAATAATATGACATTTATTGCAACGCCCTGCTACTAAACACATAAATACATGTTAGAGTTAAGAAGACAGATTTCCACGTCTTAGCATAATTTGGAAAACATAAGGATCTCTATGAATTTCATCTCACATTTTCATTCTTCTATGCTACATAGAACAGTTTAAGTGCTGGTATTAATTTTCAATTATTCACTTTATTCATTTATTATGAATTGTGAACTCCTCGGGAACTTTCAGGGGTCCAGCCTTAAAGCTGGACCTTCAGCTAAAGCTTTTCCTGCATCGGATTAGAAGATCATGCTTTCAGTGAGAGTCTGTTCCCTTCTGTCCCCATGAAACCAACCCTTTAATCCAGTTTTCTGTACTGATTTCTATCTTTCCTAACAGCTGAGGACATATTTGTTTGTTTTGGAGAGACTTTTGAGTTTATGTATGAGGAGAGGGAGTTAAAATTTAATTTTCTCTGCCTCTTACCCTATAATCTGTTTCTGACATATGTCTGTGTGGGGCTTGAGCTGAGCTCTCTTCTAGCTGTTTAGTGAATTATTACCCCATGATTACCAGCGAGCACAAAGTTTGTATTAGTAAAATATTATAGGTCACAGTTCTGAAAAGGCTAAATGGCATCACCTAAGTGGTATAGAGAACATATTTATCAATATCTATGTTCTCTCCCAGACCTGAATGTCCACCACAAGTGTAGTAAAAGACAAACCAGCTGCTAAACGAAACACTTGAATGTGCCTGTATTATTTAATGTCTGGAGAAGCTTTCAGAAATGTAACCTGTCTTGTTCATTTAAAAAATGCACACTTATTAACAACAGATATATCCCTTATCAGAATGAAATTCAGTCTCCTTGTAGAAACAATATATGAGAGAATTTTGCTCCTAATCTTTGTCTGCCATTCAGAAAAAAAAATGCCTTCATACTGATACCCAGAATAATAATTGATTTTTATTTTTTCCTTGAAATTTTATGCTGCAATCCAAACTCAAGTTTACATTTGCAGTCAAATATGAGAAGCCTAATTGCTCTGAGAGTTATATGCAACTAAATTAGAGGTATAAGCCAATCCACCTTCACAGAAGTGAATTTCTGAAAATTCAGAAATTTTCTCCTTAGAGGAGCAACTTGCATTGCATCTTGAGCTATGCTCACCACTTGATGAGAACAAAACCAAGAGGTATTTATGCAAAGCAACACGGACTGACTCTATATGCCAAATGGCACAGTTTAAAATACATGTGTGCTACAGGCGCACTGCAGCAGACTCTAAGCTGCATCAGCTGATCATGCATAAACAGGAAGCACAGTAACCAGCTGCTGTCAGTCCTAAACAATAGCATTTTGAGCAGTTTATTTAACTGAACTAATTCTATAGAGACAACAGGTTTCTTCCTATTGTTACAGACTAGCAGTGAAGCAGATCGTCAAGCATGTCTCTTACTAAAGGGCTTGTTTGGTCTCTTTGTGTGGTATTTATAGCATGGTCTGGTTAGTGTCGGTCTTCGCTTTACTGGTATTCTCTTAAGTCCTGAAATTTTACCCAGACTATTACTAATAAACCCAAATCTTCTCATAGGAACAACGTATATTTTCCAGCAAGTCCTGTGAAAACTTCTAAACCCCATTTAACTGTGTCATTGTACTTCATTCCAGCTCCTTTTGCATACTAGAGTTCTTTTATTTTTTATTCTTGATTTACCTTCCACAGAGGAACTTAGCCTTTTACATACACATTTTTAACATATTTTTGTATCATAATTTTATTGTTTATGACAGTCTTTGATATATACAGGAAAACATAGCATCCTTGCATCAGCTATGAAGAGAAACGTAAGGATAAGCCCCCGTGTTCTTATGAGCTAAATAACATTCGTTATCATAGCTGCATTAATAGAGAGTTCTTCTATTTTCAACATTCTTATTTCTAGATAAAAATTATTTTACCCTAAACACAAGAACAAGATGAGGCACAGCCCACTTTGATGTGGCAGAATCTGCTGTAAAAGCCATTGTCAGTTCCTGAACTGATCATAAAAAAAAGTTTCAGCAAGCTTTTTTCCTCACTTCTGCCACCAATTTATCAGTAAAGGGTTCTTCTCTTTCCTTACCTACATGGACAGATTTTCTATGGTAACTACACTAATACAAGTTAGTAAATCGACAGAATGCCAAAATTTTGTACAAAGAAAATGGCACTGAATTTGTCTGTATCATCAACCAACAGGCTTCTCAATGACAATACTTTGAAGAATTGTCTTTTCTGAATAGAAGTTTGATATACCCTGTGCACAAATAATATTTTATAAGAGAACATCAAAACAGTACTAAGAAGAAATTAAATTAGACAAAAGAAATTTAAAAAATTGAAAAATATTAAAATATAAAACTAAAGAGCATTTTCTGTCAGAAAATTCCCTCCCTCCTCCCTAAAAAAAATTTCAAGGGGTCAAACAGATCAATCGTTCATGACAAGAATGAGTCTGGTTTTTGCGGTGTTTCAGGAATGCCCAGAGTACACGGTGAAACAGGGATGAGAGCTCGGCACAATCCGAGCTCAGCTTGGTATTACCTGTGTAGAGGATACCCTGCTCCTTTACTGTAGGTGGTTGAGCTTGGAGAAAACCTTAGTGAAGATGGCTAGCTTTTGGCTGTCAGTTGCTCACAGCTCTCAGACAATTCACATGCCTCCCTACATGTCATAGTGCCTCCCGCCAGGTCTGGACTAGCACAGGCAAAAACCTCCTGCAGGAACAGTGGGATTCAGCAAGAATTTCTGCACCCGACACTGCCCTGTTACACTGGATTCAGCGGCCCAAGCCAGGGCTGTCTATAATAAAGTAGAAACATAGAATCATAAAATCGTTAAGGTTAGAAGAGACCTGGTTACTTTACGTTTAAGAACTACTCTGGGATTTCATTTGTTTCCCAGCACTCTAGAGTGTGTTGGTTTATGCCTCTGGAACATGAAAAAATATTGGCATGTAACCCATTTGGGAGAATAGGTTATCCTTCACCGTGGTGTCCTCTGTTCTTGGCGAATATCATCATACTTGTATTAAAATTCTGTGGGAAGTTAAAAGTTTTATTTTTGGCTTTGTTTTGATTTTGTTTTGTGCCTTTTTTTTTTGGTTTAATTTAAAATACCTTAAAATCAATAGCTTCACTCACTCTTTCTCCTTCTCTTAGCTGCTATAAAGAAAAAGCTTCTTTTAATCTGGGACCAGATTATTATCTTCTTCAATTATCAGATTCAGACTTCCCAAAAAGTATAAAATCTTCCATTCGAAGAGTTCTACATATCATTCCATTTAAATGCATAAAGTAGTAAAAATCTAGTATTGATATAAAGTGTTATTTGGTGCTCTGTATTCTGGTATAATAAAGATCTTGTAATTCTCTTGCTTATAAATCACTGAAAACTGTTCTGACAAAGAAAACAAAACCAAAACCGAAACAAAAACAAAAAACAAACAAAACCAGGCCAGAACAAAAAACTTAAATGACAATATTTTATTATTAAACCTTAGTGATTTTATTACTTATTTTATTCCACAGCAAAGCTGAGTGCTGAGCACCAAGGAAAACGGTAAACTGTATGTGAATTTTCCCATTTTCTTTCATGTGTTTGGCATATCTATCCACAGATATGCAGTCTGTATTCATATGTACATTCAGCTTTGTTATTTAGATTTTCAGATTTCACTTTAAGTTCCTATTTGATAAATAATTTTTAATTCCTTACAGATTCTACCTCACACAAAGGGGAACAGGAAGCCTAAACCAGCCTATATTTCTTGGCTCTGGCTGTACAGAGCGCAAGTGTGTGCCCGTGCAGGTGTTTGCCAGGGTTCCCAGGAGGCAGCTGCTGCGGAGCGCGGTGGCTGCGTGTCACAGCCTGGGTCTGACCCCAGCGCTCCAGCCAGCAGCACAGTACCCAGCTCCAGGAGACACAGCACCAGCCATCAAAATGAAACCAAATTACAACATTTCCGCAGCCTTGCCTGAAGCTAAACAGTTGATTCCAACTCAATTGGAAGAGTTTTGGCAAAGTGACCGTTGACCTACTTTACTGTTCAGAAGTTCTGTATGTATATATGATGAATGTTTCTCAGCCTTAATATGCTCTGATATTAATAATAATCACTCTAATTACAGAAATTTTTTAAGAAAGAGGCTTCTTGTTTCCCTTTTCTGAGGAAAGGCAGAGGACAACAAATGTAGATGTAATGAGATAAATGTTATTTACTGTATATGTCTTCTCTCTTTAGAGAAGATACATTTGTGACTTTGCAGCCTCCGGCACAGAAAAAGCCCATAGCTGCTCTGAACGCATTCAGGTGTGGCAACCAGCAGGTAATGGTTCTGTAAGGTAGTGCAGTACACAGGATGGCAAAATTGCAAGCCTTGCACATCACTCACTCTCCTACTGAAAACAGTGTTTGTTGGATTAATACTGCTTTTTGCCCTGGCATTATTATTGTCTGCAGCAATGAAAGTTTTCTTACGTGCGAGTTGTCTTACTGATGGAGTCAGGTGAATTAGCCCAGAAGAGCAACATGTTAACACCTCCATATTCCTGCATGTCACGTGTGTTTGGAGCCATTAATACAGCTGTACACAGTGCAGATATAGCTTGAAATATTAGGATAGACTCTAGTAGCAGCAGAATGATATCAACAGCTTTTAATACCTTGTTCTGGGCTTGTTTAAGAGAAGAAAAGAGAAGAATCTCTAACTAATCTGAATTAAAATCTAACCAGTAATGGAAGAGTTTGCAGGATGTTTTTGAACTTTCACACAAGTCAAGAGGCTGATTGTGAGCACAGACCCTGGCAGAGCCTTGGAACAGTCTGTTCACTCATGTATAATATAAACTGTTCTGCTCTCTCTAAGAATGATGTCCTGCAAGTTACACTCAATTGGAATTTAACCTCAGGATGCTGAATTCAATTAAATAACTTCCTCCAAAAAAAAGACAAAAGGTAAAAGTACAGGGGCCAATATTCCAAGGTGAGCAAAAAAAATGTATTTATAATATGCATTGCAGAGACAATACCTAGATCCACAAAGACAGCACGTACAAGTACAAGATCCCTCCTACCCAAGCCAGGAGCTTGGGCCATACAAACACGGTGCTACTCCAACAAAACTTGGTGCTTTCTAAATCCTTTTCCTTTATTTCCTCTCTTTAACTAGAACTGTTTACAAGCATGATCCAAATTTCAGAATAATGTCTGTCACTTGACTGTACTGTCAAAACTGTGTACTACTAAAAACAGGAGCTATTGAAAATTATAACAGGAAAATTGTCCCAGAAGTTCTAAGTAAGGTACTTTTAAATTTAAAGATGTGATACAATAATTTAAGTAGGTAATTATTTTTTATTAAGTATTCTTTTATAGCATTTTTCCCTATTAGTGAATAATCTTTTCTGTATTTTTATTGATATAAGTGTATGAGAGCTTTATTATTATAGTATTAGTCACATTTGGGGCTCTAGTTCATGTTTACTGAGAAAAGTGTGAGTTGCACTACTAGCAGTTCTGAGAACAATTGTGAGTCTCCTGATCACAAAAATATCTTTAAAAACACTTCTCATTTGGTTTGATTTTGCTTTCTTATTCTATTCTTTGTCTTTTTTTGAAGATTTTTTGTGGGTGTTTGCCTTTTTACTTCTCATCTTCTGGAGGACACTATATTTCATTCTCCTGTTTTCTTCTCAGCAGTAAATGACAGAGCAGATCACAAGGCTCTGTATTTATTGTGGGAGTTTTTAAAGAAAACTGATTACTTTATGAACAGAAATAAAATTATGAGTTGGAAGCACCGGAAATGCAACCCTCTGTGCGGCAATGTCCTTATTGCATGGGCATATTTTCACCACAAAAAACACTGAGGTCTGAGGAATGACTTTTCATCTGTCTCAATTGCAGCTTTAACATTGCAACAATGAACCAACCATCTGCCTGGGTAAAAGATGCTGTAGACACTGAGCCTAGTCAGTTTTTCCTGCATATGCCGCTGTTGTCACCCTGAAAAACTTAAAAATTTGATGCAGGCCCCAAACAGCAGATTAATGAAAAAAGAAAAACTATGCTGTTGTTTTCTGTTTAGCTCTATTTCATTCTTAGTTTACACTTCTCTGTGTCTTCTGAGCCCTATATCATCTGCACAAGTTTTTGCCTAAAACTACTGGGACTAAATAATATTACAAACTCTGACTTCAACAGAACTGAGTGCTTCTTAATTTAAGATTGATGATAAAAATTGGAAGAGTTTTTTATACAGCTTGTGTTCGGCTTTTTGATATTCTGATGTTTGTATGATTAAAGCTTAACAAACACAAATAAATGCACAGAATGTTACTCCAGCTGATTCTGAAATAGAAAGTCATGTTAGCTATCTAAGCACATATTAAAATATCTGAAACCAGAGTGATTTGTACTGCAACTTTACTATTTTTATCTGAACACTGAGAGTCTGAGGTGACAGTGGTATATCCACACCAGGTGCTTGTCGGGTTATATTTGGGACAGAGTGCACTGAAAAAATATATACATATATGTGAAACTTTATTTCACTTAAGTATCAACAATCCAGTGAACATAGTGTAAAATTAAGAAAGAAGAGACTGAAACTACTTACATGTTTAACTGTCTGCAATAACTAATGTGGCTGTTTAAATAAGGAACTTTATTTAAGATATGGTTAGATAACTTTGTCTTGTCTTGTAGGGTCAAATTATACAGATTTTTTACACAAACCTTGGGGAAAAGAACCTTGGGCTTCAGGTGTGAATTTTGTATAAGAATTTATAAATTCACATGTTTCCATGCTCACTAGCATCCAGGATAAGCACAAAAGGACCATTATGGTTTTCCCTTGACATATGAAAAAAATATCAAGAGAATAGTTAACTATGACAGTGATGATTTTCAATATCAATTAGAAAGGCTACTGGGCAGCTAATTAATATTAAATTTTTTTAAAATAGCTTTAAATATTTCAAAATTTTAAAATGCACATGTAAGCAAACACTATATTTGTCTATCGCTCCATTTAAGGTACCCATCAGCATAGCTTCTGAAACAATGGTAAGAGAACAGGAGACAGGTTGTTGCAGGTTCACCCTATTGTTACTGTTGTAATTATTCATTATATTAATATATAATTGTAATACTATCTTCTATATTATTAGTAGTACTAATACTAATAGTTTCATCCTCTTCCTGTCTTCACAATTCCTTTGATTTTTTACCCTCTTCTCAGTTCCTTCCTTTCTTCTTTGAGCTCATTTTCCTCCTCCTCTTCATCTTGCTCTTGGCATCAGTAGCTGTGGAGAGAAGAGGAGGTGAGGCAGACAACAACCTGGGCTGTGGAAAGCTGCCCAGGGGGCTGCAGGGACCACCTCTGAGAGGCACCTCTGACCAGCTCTGTAGAGGCACTTATGGATTAAACACACAGTCTTGAGTACAACCTGCCAGTGAGTGGGTAGCAGTGGGAAAACCAAAAGTCCCTGCTCTCAGCAACTGTTCCAGGTGAGGCTGCAGGGCATTGTGGTCTGAAAGGAGTTTTCTTCAGTGTTTAATTGATGGCTGAGGCGCAGCGAGTCAGAGCAGCCAGGCTGTTAGAGACCTTTTGATTTTCTTTCTTGATTCTGAAAAACTGCATACTCTCTGGATTGAAGGACTGCAGACTTTATTCATAACAGTGAGATCGTTATCCTTCCCTACTGGTCTCTCCTCCAGCGCAGCCTGTATCAGCTGTTTCATTGCACCTTGAATGAACTCTACCATAAAAGTAAATTTTAAAAGACCTCTAAAAAAGGTGCATGCTTAAAGCCAGCTTTTTAAGTAGCTTTAATTTGCAATGGCTAAGGTAATAACGTGAGAAGTAAAAACATGAAATGCTATATTTGCACCACTTTTTACAATATGTATACTATTTATAAACCATGAAGTATTTGACTATATACAATGCCATCTGATGCATAATGCAGATTGTTAAATTTTATGGTCCAGATTCAGCCCTAAGCTGCATAAGCAAATCGAAAGTAATACCACTGTTTTTCCTTTCTCTGAATCTACATCAATATAAACCAGCAGAATCTGTGTCTGTATATTTTAGTTACATACTTCTGAAGATTTTTTTTCCCAGGTAATTGACAATGCAGTCTGTTTTTTCATCCATTTTTCTTTTATACTGCCTTTACTCTGTTCAAATAAAAATTATACAGCAGAAGCACAAACTGTACATGGGAAACATGAAATGTCTCAGCTGATGTGTCTGCCTCAATATTGGACTCTGCTGATACCATTTGTTGCTGCTTAAGGAAGATGTAAAATAGAGTTTACTTCTCTATTTCTAGTTGACAACACGTCTGTATGACACTTATGCTCAAATATTGTATTTATTTCCAATACTTATGTAAAGTGTGCATGTTCACATGAATATAATTATATTTTTGTGTGTGTGATTCTGTTTATTAATTACTAATCTATTTCTTAGTTGATGTCAAATTAATTAAGAAATACAAGTAAAAAACAGCCTTTATTTGATGTCCTGCTATTGTAAAGTGTAATGTTTTTTACTTGGAGAGTTACACACATATACCTGTTCTAGTTTGGCAATTAGATTTAGTTTCTTGTTGAACAAAAATACTTATAATGTAAATGTGTTATTCCAGCACATTCTCATACGCCCAATATAAGTAAAACTTATTTTATTTTACAGCGCAGAAGTCACGTTATTCAAATGGAGTGGGAGGGCTGCCTTGGTCTTTTCCCAATCGCTGGATGCCTTTGAGTACAACAGTACAAAATATCCAAATATCCAAACAGCCAATTCATGGGATCTGAATGAACTGAAATCCTCATTCTAGAAGTATAAAGATTTGCATCAAATGAAATAGTTAAGTACATAATATAGAAAGTAAATAAATTATAGTTATTTTGGGAAAATCGATAGTTTACTTGCCTTTAGCAGGACTGTTTAAGCTGCAAGGGTTTGATTCTTTTTTTAACAAAAGTACCTTGTTCCTGTCTAAGCAAGGAAGAGAGAATCATTTGGGTGATATCACAAAAAAGCAGCATCCATCCCAAATATTGGTCAGAGGCACTTTGTGGAGTATCAGGTTAATCAGCTGCTTAAATTAATCTAGACCAGGTAATTAACCAAACTCCTGACAGCTTGGAAGACTGATGAGCACGTAGGTGTTATTATGAATATCAGATTCATGTGGGTATGGTTTGAGCTGGCAAAGAATGCCCTGTTTGAGACCTACTGCCTTGAACATGGCAATGTTCACACTGCACTGATGTGCAGATTAGCCAGGGACCATTTTCGCTCACAGAAACCCAGAGTTTGTTCAGCCCACGCTAACAGCCATCAAAGGGGCTTGGTGGGGGCATGCACACATTGGCTCTCGGAGGGGTGAGCTATGCATCTTACAACTCTCAATGACAAGAGGATTTTAGCTTGCAAGGTCAAGGAGGTTGCCCTCCTGTGAACTGGAGCAATAGAGAACTGGATCATGACCCTGTAAAGATTTCTGCGCATGCTTACTTTCAAGCATGTGATTAGGGCCATTGTTTGCAGTGGTGCTGTTTGCGTACCCAAATTTAAGCACACACATAATCTTTTGAAATTTTAATTTTTTACTGTCTATGGCTTGAAAAATATTTTGGAGAAAAGTATTTTCTAGGTCCCTTTTATTTTACAGTCAGGTGTCTTTCACTAGCAGTAAAAGTAAATTAATTCAAATCTACACTGTATTCTGCATCAGTCTGAAGAGAAAGACCAGAAAATAACTGTAGTTAAGGCTTTTAAATCTAAATTCCAGTTTTTAAATAGGCCATATGTAAGGCTTGCTGTAAAACACATCTTATACTTTGTCATTATCTCCAGTTTCAACTCTGAATAGATGCATCTCTGCATTTACTTGGGTGTCGAAGGTCATGGCCAAGGTACTGTTAAAGTGTTTTAAGAAGCTCAGTTAATCTTTGCCAGCACTCGCTCTGGCTCTAGTTAGTGTTCAGAAACACAATTTTCATGTTTATGCAATTAAATTAAAAATGCCAGACCACATATAACAAAAACTCTATACCTTCACTGAAGAGAAAAATGGCTATAAATTAGGAAATAAAACTTCTCTAGTGAAGTGGTTTCATTTTTAAAAAGACAAGCTTATATATTTCCAGAAATGCATAGTTGTTTATTTTCCAAATGAGCTGCATATTCCTGTGAAGCCTCGCAACTGGTTTCATATAATTCGAAGTGGGATTACACAATTTACAGGAAAAAGAGGAGAAAAAGAAAAAAAGACATTTTTCTTTGACAGTGAAAAACAAATTAATGAGTTTGAGATGTGGTTTGTAATCTGCTTCCAAAATCCTACATGCACAAGTTCTCTGAGGACTCCTCCTGTGCAGCCTATGTAGGCTGTGCTAGAATCGCAGAAACCCTCAACCCAAGTTCAGACAGCCATCGAACAGCAGATCATTGCAGGACTGGACCATTTCCTTGTGGCAACACCGTAACAATTTGACTTCATGGAGCACAGCCAGAGAAAGAAATAAAAATAAGCTAAATGTTAATGTCCCATGTTTACATTGCCCCTAATATTTTGTCCTGGGCTAAGAGTCATTTAGTAGCTTCTCATGGCAATGTGAAAAGTGGCAGGGATTAAAAAATATAAAGGAATCCTATCCATTGCATTTTTTAAGGACTACAGGGTTTGAATAAAGAAAAATAATTACATTTTTAACACATATAAGAATATTTCTTAAGACATGAACCACAGAAATAAAACTGTGGCTTTACACAACAGATTTAGCTCAGATGAGAGTTTATTCCTCTCATGACCATGCCTACAAGCAGAGAAACATGCTGGTTAGCAAATCTGTTAACTTTTCACATATGCCCTGATAGCAAATATTTGAGCTTTTAAAGATGGATTAATTCTACCTAAGACAATACTTTCATGCTTCAAGTTAAGACTACGTCTGGTTCAGCACACAGATAAACAAATATTTTTGTTATTAGGTCCCTACAGAAAAGGTAATAAAGAAAATTTGCAAATCATAAAGTAACTGAAAGATTAAGCACTCTTCTTTGTTACATATGCAAAATGCTATGATTTATAACTGCTGGAGGTGTTAGCAAAATCTAATTAACATATTTTTTAGTGTGATTAAGTTAGAAGACTAATTTATTTCCATCAATCACTTTCTTTCAGAGCAAGCCTAAATAAAACTTTTTTTAAAAGAACCTAATATAGCAAAATCAAAAATAATAAAAGCAAAGAAAAAGAATGTGTTTTGTTTTAAACGGATCACCTGGAATGAAGTAGTATTTCATGCATTTTTTGAGAATAGAGATTTGAAAAAGAACTAGGGGTATCTTTTCTATGACTGAATGAAACTTTAATAGGGAGGAGGTTAAGAAGTTAAACCAAAGTAACAGTAGCACTGCAGTGAAGAGGAATGTTCTTTTTCATGCACATTGTTCCCCCTCAGAGGCCTGTCACTCAGTAGAATAGATGTACTTTGACTCATGGGTGGCGATGTACAGCCTAAGCTTAGCCTGAATCCTCTACCTAAAGGCTGAGTCCTGCAACCAGATCCTGACAACTTCCCTGCAGCACTATAGCGTGTTTCACTAATATGAGCTGATAGGATTAGCAGAAGGCAGCAATTACAAACTCTTCTTTGTGAGTCCTGAAGAGTTTTGATTCCTGTGTCAACTGACGCTGTATTTCAGATTTCTTTTGTGGCATATCCTAAACCTTGAGTATTGAGATTAGATTTACACAGTTCATGAAAACAAAACAATAAAGGATAGTAAGTTGTTTAAACTGAAGTATGTCTATACTGTTTTATTACAAGCAACGCACCCACATCCCCCTCCAACTACTAGGACTATTCACAGGCCATAATATAGTTGACTGGAAATACTGCTGAAGACACTAAAACAAGATGGTTATCAGCACTTCTGCACCCATTTCCTAGTCTAATATCCAAAGCAGTCTCACAGTAGAGGAAAAGCTTTGGAGTCTGATTGACCCTGAAGAGATTTTTATCCTGGAAGTAAAAGTCTGTTCGCATGTAATGTTTTAATACAGGAACTAAGTAAAACATGAAAAGAAGTAAATAAACAATGCAAACATTCAAACTCACTTGATCAAGGCTGCACACAAGCTGCAAATAAAAAATATGAACTGAAACCAGTGGTGTTATTTTAAACCCATGTGAATATTCACTAAGATGAAAAATATTGGGTTTTATCCCATCAAACTGCATACTTAACCTTAGATTAATTGTTTTCTTCTGATAGACATTTATCCATGTGCATGAAAATAACCTAAATATTTTCTTTATACTGAGGGCTACAAAGATGGCTTCCCTTGGGGCGGCTTCCCCAGATGTCTGCTCTCACTCAACACCACAGCAGGTGAGTCAATTTCTTTCTGAATTACTGATATCTGGATCATCAAAACTTTGTTATTGTAATCCAGCTGCCTATGCATCCAAAACCTGGAACAGAGAGCTAAAAATTTCACCAACTAGTCACACATGTCACTGACAATCCAAAGCAACATTTATTAAACTGATTGACTGTCCAATGAGTGCACCTGTAAGTGCAAATGGAATAAAGACTTCTTCAGATTTCATAAAGAAGCCTTGCTGAACCCAAAAGGAGGACACTACTACTTTACAGCTTCCTGCTTCATTCTCTACTTGTATTTTCATGGTGGGAACTGAGAGCAATTAACAACATTGGGTTTGCAGAAATGTGTCATATAGACAAGCTGTTGTACCGAGATGCAGGTCTATATACCTTTCTGCTGATTATGTTACAGAATCGTTAAACGGTGAAAATTAACTAGGACTGTAACAATTTATCCCTTTAATGCTGATGTACTGACAAAATCAGAAACCTAAGCTTGAGGACATAGCCAAAATTATGAGACATCAGATTTAAGTCAGTATGATAGTGTAAGAAATGATATGAAAATTTAAAAAAAATCTTCCATTAAGGCAATACAAGTTTTTATACAGACCTAGTATGTATTGGTTTTAGAAAATTAATCCTGATAAATTAGGGAATAGCTCTTTTGAGACACAAAATGTCAAATAGTGCATTGCAGTTCTCTTAATGTCTTCATATGAATATTAGATTTAGGATCCTGTGCAAAACTGCTGTGAACAAAAAGATTAATTTGCTTGCATTATTCACATGTTTCATGTTCGTATTCCAGTCTGTCCCTTCAATGAAAGTTCTCAAATTTTTGAGAATACAACAGAAAATAAAACTTTAGCTTTTTAGCTTTCTTGCACAATCATTTGTAACCCTCACTCAAAAACAAAGAGCGAGTTTGCAGAATAGTAAGATGAGCTCCTACCTTTTTTTCAGGTTTTTCAAACAATAGAACTACTTCTGAGAAAAGATGTATTTTAACCTGAGCACTGAGTACAAACCAAAGGATTTAGCCTGATATGTTTGGGATAAGTGAGAAATATTGTGCCTATATATATAATTCAGTGACATCAGTTCACAAGAAAATCTGTAAAAAGAAATCTCATTATATGTTCCAAAGCTTGTAACTTTCTTTCTTAGATGTATAAAAAAGTTTCTTTTATCTATAGGGTTGTGTTCTTTGAAAGCTTGTATAATGTCCTCAGTGATCAGTTAAAAATATAAGCTAAAGCTATGACGTTGATCCCTTTATACGCATTTTCATTTTAGAACTTTGCAGTAGTCTCCTTTTGTACCTAAAACACATGAATCCATCTATGTCTGTCTGCATATCTGCCCATTTATCATGTGGTATCTGTTTTGCGACAAGAACAGTGACATTTGGAATGCATCAAACATACTTATCAGAAATTTAATATGGCTTCCACACAGTGCAGGAGTTTCTGGGACAAACAAGTTGCTCTTGACAGTTTGGAGGTGTGAGAAATCTGTCACAAATTTCCCATTTCAAAAGGAAACCTTGACATATCTTGTTGCATTTCCAGAAATGGAACAAAGCATACTTTATGGTTAAGAAATGGATGTGAGCCAACAGTCGGTACCCTAAGGTGAAAAGTTGGACCTGCCTAGCAGTTCCTCAGTTTATAGCAAGAGTTCTTTAGTTCCAAATAATGAACAAATGAAAAAATAAGTAATTCCAAATAATGAAGAGGTGTGCTCATCTCTACTGAATCCTTCAGTGTACTCCGGGCAAAGCAGTCTCTGAGCTTGACACAAAGAGAGCACTTGGTATAACAACTGAGGAAACCTGCAACACATCTAAAGTAGCCTCTCATTTCTATACAGCTGTAAAAGCTCTGCTGTAAGCCCCTGAAAGAGGACATTTATGTGTTTTATGTTAATTTGAAATGCTTGAAAGCAGTCAAAAGAGAAGTTTAGTCCTGAAGAAATCCCAGCTTTAAATCCCCCTTAAGCCAGGGCATGTCTATGATGTTGCCTTTTTTTTTTTTTTTAAACAACTGCAATTCTTTTGTTACTTCTGAAATGTTAGGTAGGTTTCATGCAGATTTGTTTTTTCATATCACCTTTTAAGGAGTGAGTCAAAATTTCCTCAGCATCCCTAGAAATCCTGATAGACTGGCAAGCTTTTCAGCCAGGACCTGATTCTTGTGTTCTTTGTGTGTGGAAGCTGCTGTCTCCATGAGTCTGTGCGGGGTGAGCATGAAATGAGGGTAGAAGCCCTTTACAGCACGTTCCCACTTCACTTCTCAGTCCTTGCCAAGAGTCTCTTGGCAAGACACTTTTGGCAGGGGCTGTAAATTTTTCAGATTTTCAGATGAAGCAGCAGTGGCCAAAAATTTCTTAGGTTCTTCCCTGTCTAAAATCCAAAGGAATCTAGTGCAAGGTTCCTCCACTTCAATGCTGGGATCAAGACTGGAGGCTTATTCCATAGGAACTACACTAACTGGAGACCAAGGCAGTTTCATCTTTTCTCTCTGATAAGTATCTTTATGCTTTACATCCCTTTTGTCCAGGGCTGTGAAATTAGGAAAAATTATTCTGGAATGATCTAACACCCACGGGAAATCTGAGCACTGAAAACTGAAATTTCTGTTAGTTTGTACAAAAATAGTGTAAATGGGGCAAGTGTAGTGGTGGTCGGGTGGTAGTAGTGTTTGTCTTTTTATTCAAAGCTATTTGAACTGGGGGGAATGTTTCATTTTTTTTCTCCTGTGAAGTACAAACCATATTAACAGCACTGCTCATTGAAACTCTGTTAGTAGTGAAAGGACAGACCTGTCCACACACATATCCTGCTGAATTCAGCTGGCCAGTAGCTCCTGAACTCAGAAGCTGATTTTATACCAATGCAAAAGTTAATGAACTGTTTTCTACTCCTCTCCAGGAGCAGATGTCAGCCCTATAGAGGTTCATTGCTCACCAGAACTCAATCTGGAGTCCTAGTCTGGCACAGGAAGACTAATAGACTAATGCATTAATTCACTGAGCCTCTCTGCCCTTAGACTGGTTGTGCATTTTTTAACATGAACTATAGCAGCTATGGCATTCAATCATATCTTCGTTTAACTCCCAACTATGATTTCAGAATGCATATAAAATACTCTATATCCTGATTATTGCCATCAATATAAATATAAACTACTACAGAAGGGCAAGAGAGGAAAGAGGAAGACTTTTGGATTCAACCAATAAGCACAAATGCAGAAAAAAATGCACATCACAGCTGGCTGAATACCTGAACAACTAATTAAAATGAAGCCTTGTTTAGTTTTTCCCAAGAATGATCTGCTTCGGCTATCTGCCGGCTATAGGTGGGTGAGGGTGTGCCTGTGATTTTTCCATTGCATAAAGGATAATTTGTGCTTAGCCGTACAAGATCAAAAGTACTTTTTTGACTATTCTCAGAATATAACTATTCCCAAAATGATTTAACATAACTGGACAGTGTCACTAATGAAATAGGTAGTACAGGTTAGGTTATATTTTTTAGGGTGAAGATCTCTTCTCTATATGATGGGAAATAAGCTATGTCTGATACTAACACTGCAACACAGGAATTAGAAGAACGAGACTGTTTAAAAAATTTATTTGTTGCCTAAGAAGATGAGAGGAATGAATTACATCCATGGGTTAACCATTGGTAAGGAAAATGGAAAATTACTAAAATTTTGGTGTTACTTCTCAACATTCTAGGAGGCAGACTTCAGCAGATGCATTGCAGAAATTATCTTGAATCCTTATTCCTGCTGAAGGATGTTAGTGACTGGCTGAAAGCAAGGAGGGCACAGAGAAAGAATCAAAACTTGTCCAAGTGATGTAGCTTTAAGGCTTCAACGTGCAGCAGCATCACTCAAGCAGAGGTTGATCTTAGCATATGGAAATTTCACGTCACAATGCAGAAATAGTGAAAATTAAAAGAATATGTACGATAAGTGTTTCACATGATGTTTTGGCTACTTCCGGTGACATTTTAAAAATCTGAAACATGAAGAAGAAACCCAACCTTGTTTGAAGTAATCACGTGAAATGTTGCACTTTAATCCTTTTACTTTCAGAGAAGCCCACAGCTTCAGTTGAGGTCAAGTCTATCAGCAGTTGAGTAGCTCCCTTTCTGGTATGTTAAGAGAAATACCTTGAGATATAATTACATTATGAATGACTAAAACAGGGAGAGAGTCAGTGGTGGGAAAAAAAATATGCAAACTAGCATGTCCTAATTGAATTGTTCATTTGGTTTTCTCTGCTCTATAGTATAAGCAATAGGTTAAATCCTCTTTTTCATCATTTGGGATGAAAGTTTATTTGAAGTTGGAGACTACAGCTGCCTTTTCACAGTAAATTGACCTTGTTCCATGCAGCCAATGTCATAATGCTCTGCTTTATCTAGGCTGAGAGAGAGAAAATCGCAAATTGCTTCTGCATGATTAGTTCTGCCACTTCAAACGTGTTTCTTCCGAGTTGGCTTCCACACTTGCTGCTAGAGATATGTGCCGCTGGGAAACCCTAATCTGTCTCTGAACTCCTCTGATTTAGTAACCCTTTACCAGCCAGTCTCTTAAGTCAGTGAAATTACTCTTGCTGAGAACAATAGAAATGGTACAGAAAAAAAAGGACATTAATTTTAGTCAGCTTTTTCTCACTTAGCAGATGGAAGTCCTTTCAGATTAATGGAGTTTTCACAGATATGTATTTATTTGTATTATTGTTAACAAAGCATTTTCCTTTTCTTTATATACTATATCTTGATTGATAAGTCTTGGATTTTTTATTTTCTTGAAATACACAAAGATATTTACCTTTGTTTTGCTAAATTTCTATTTGCATGTTATCATCTAATTAATTCTAAACTCAAAAATCTCCATTGTTCTTCATTCTGCTAGTATGTTCCAAATAAATAATCCCAAGACAGTCAAAGGTGAAGAAAACCCAGGACAAAAATGACTACTGTGATTTACTCTTGAAATAAAAAACAGCCACAAATTTTTTTATACAGCCAGACAAAATTACTGCATGTTGTTCCAGTCAGGAGATAACCATTAAAAAACCACGTATACTTGATAAAAGATATGTAGGTAGCAACACAGCTCAGAATTTTAGAATTATACATGGTATTTTTGTGTCCAAATCTAGAAACCAAGGAAAATATAGAACGATGTTAGTACTAGAAATAAGACTGTCTCACTACTTGGTTTCTCTGTGGGCAGGACATCTGTACAGTTGTCACTTTACAAAGTTAAGACACAATGCAGCAAAACATCAGTTTCTCAGACTCAGGCTTCTTCTCTTCCCTGCTATCTCTGCCTGATACCGCTCATGCTACAACCTCACAGTGAGATAATCACAGGGAGTATCCACATGTGGAAAATCAAGTCCATCCTCCGGTATTCAGGATAAGGCCATAGGACTGAATTGCTTACATGAGCAAATTTAACTGAAAAAATCTGAACCATTTGCATTTGGAAATTAATCTTTTACATGTTACTTTACTCTGTAACATGAGCATACAGGGCTGAACTCTGTGTGCTGCACCACACTTAGCTATGTTAATGCAGTTGTTATTCATAAGGGTTTTATTTTATCATCACTTTGAAAATGAAAGAGCAAAGAATTAAAAACCTACCATGGCTGACAAATCATTGTCACAGAAAAAAATTCAAATATCTATATTTTTAACGCAAACCAATCCTTGTAGTTGATTTCCTCCCAAAAACCCAGAGCCAGTTACCATATCGCTCTATGAATTACGAGCATGTAGTGATTTTTTTTTTTCCTGGTGAAGTAGAGCAGCAGTAACAAGCTGAACATGACAAGTATTTAAAAATAAATTGCTTGATAAAAAAAATGAAGAAGAGGAAAATGCCAACTTCATCTGACAAGATTCATGCTGAAGCAGTGTTTTCAGATATTTTTGACCAAAGAAGGATATAACAGTTTAAAGGTGAAAAGGAGTATGGGGAATCTGCTACTTGACAAATAAGTCTACATATCAAAAGATTTTGCTAACCAGTCTGACACATAATGGCACATGATGTCAACTACTATTAAAGGCTTTACAAAAGATGACAGCCTGGAGAAACAAGAATTGCTTTCCAAGAAAAGACTTTCTGTTGAATTTTGTATATTATTCCCAATCATTAGAAACACATCAACAACAACACTGCAATCAGGAACCAAATAATCTTTACAATCACTTGTCTTGTGGACTATGCATAGGCTTGTGTGCCAGGAAAATTTCAATCCTAGATCCCCTTGGAGTCCCTCACCATTGTGAAAAAAACTTCACATATTATATGCATTTCCATAATTATATCTTTCCATTAATTTATCTAAGTAAAAGTAAGTACTGATGGAAGTAATTATTCGTTATGGTATGTCAACAAGTTGAATGGAATTCAAGGGACAAATCTAATATAAAGCAGTTAATTTATGAAAATGGTTGATTTAACTATGATGTTGAATTGACTTCAGAAAAAGAAGTTACTGTGACACTTACAAACCTCTAGGATATGTTTCCATGCAGATAAATTGACTATGCAATTGCCAAACTGTGCAGATTATGACTGTAAACGTAGAAAACAAAATGTCTGTTTAGTAAGATCTACTGAATTAGATTACTTGGGGACTTCCCATTAATTCAAACAAGATTTCATCAGGTCCTTACAGAATAAAAATAATCTGAAATGTTTGCATTTTGTAGTGTTTCATCAACAAACACCTCGACTTTTTAACTAAATGTATAACCTCCAACAGGTTTCTCTTCAAAAGTTCCTGGCAGTTAAATTTTCTGTATTTCAATATCAGTTAAGGAAATTTTTTGTCTCCTTGAAGATATTAAGAAAAAAACTTCCCATCCTCTCCACAAACCCAAAAAGAAACATTTGAACTTCATCTGAAGAATTACAGAACAAACTTCATAGTGAACACCAAACATTACGTTTTAAGAATTCCTCAGAGACCTTTGGGTTTTCTCTAAGTGCGATTGAAATGGCAGTCCTCAAACACTGAATTCATTCCTACCTTTCAGTTTACGAAATATTATTGCTATTGTTGCTGTGGTTGTGGTCAAAAGCCTAAGAGTGAGACTCCATCTCCTTCATCTCTCTCATCCCTAAAAACATGGGCACACCTTGCCCGTGGAGGGGAGAAGTCAGTGCAAAATTCCTGATTGACATCAGCTGGAAACAGTGTCATCCCATAAAAGAGAATATGTCTCTAAACAAGACTTTGTGCTATATTAATGCTTGATGACTTCACTAAAAGCTCATTAATTACTTTTAAACCATCCTAATAACAAATCACTTGTGCTGTTAGGCTGCGTCTGATCAATGCTTACACTCAAACGTAGTTATTTAGCTAACCACAGGTGGATTACTAAAGAGTTACAAAACAGCTATGTAGTGTTTGCAGTTTTTCTCTCTTAAGTAAGGAACACTTACCTGTAGATAAGGTTAAAACATCATTATTTTCCTGACTGTTAAGGAAAGTGTAAAATACATTAACAGCCTGAAATCTGCATGGCCTGCAGATATGTACATCTGAAAATAGATTCAAATAATAATAGAGAAAATAAAGAGGAATTTCAGGGCCAATCTTGCTTGTGAGGCAGCAAGTTTACAGTTTCTTTGAGATAAATACTATTACTGATTACATGGTTAGAGGATCTCTGGTTACCAATGAAGTAATTGCGAAGAATCAAAAGCAGAGATTGATTTTTAGCATTTTTGATGGAAGAATTTACTTTATTAAAACCAGAAAAATTCAAACTCAAGGCTTTTCCTGATTTTTTTTTCTGTATTAGAAATGTTAAAATTGGAAGCAGCACATTGCAGTACTCCTGGTATATCCCTGCTGTATATTCGTACTTACCGGGGACTTCCTAGATAGTTGGAAAATGGAAGAACATCTCAGAAAGACTGAAAATTGTCAACTGTTATTTGTACCAACTTGTACATTCTCTGCTTCAGGCTACAGAATTCAATAGCAGTAATGCAGTCCTTCCTTTGCTTACGTGTGGTTGGTTGTTCAGAGCATTCTCAAAAAAATTTAAGGTGGAATTCTTGTTCTCAAATGAATGAATTGGATTAAGATTTCCACACCTGTATTGAAGAAGTTAAATGTAATAGTTATTACTTACAAAAATAAGCATAAATAACAGCTGGTTTGGTTTGAAAATCCTTCTGTGTTAGAACTTGATGAGGTTGGTTTGGTGGGGTTTTTTTCCCTGTGCTGAAGTTGCTCATCTTCTGAGTAAAGAAACAAATATGAAATAAAAAAAGAATTCTACAGAACTCCAGCACTGATCTCTTTCTGCACATAGGGTCTTTTGTGTAGACCAGTAATTCAAGAATTCACATTCATCTTTGTTTATAATAGCCTAATAATGTACAGAAAAGTGGGCATGCTGTTTCTTGAATGTCGGTCATTTCATTCAACAGCAGGAATTTTCAAATGTGGGAGAGCAATCCCACATCTATTTTTAGGTAAGGACAAAATGTCCTTTTAAGGATAGCAGGGCTTATTCCCATAGCAGAGTTAGATACTCTCCTGCAGGTAAAAATCTGGTGTTAATATTAGCTGCCTATTAGCCATTAGCAATAAGCCTGAGCTGAACATGGAACAGACCTGAACTTCTTCACAAGTGATAAGTACTGAAGCTTACTGTGGGGTACAACTTGTTCAATTACTGTGAAAGATATCAGGCACAACATATAGATCTGAATCTGGGACAAAAAAACCTTTTCTGCTATAGAGCTTTGTTTTGGTCCCTTTTTTTGCCAACATTAAAATTGCAAAAGCAGTTCCCTTTCTGTGTTCAAGACAGGGTCTGCCTGAGTAAAACTTCAACAGTGCTCTATAGCAGTGAATTTTCCCAGGTGGAATTGCATCTCCTTTTTCTTTGAGAAAGCTTGAAACTCATAAATCCATTCAAAAAATAAAATTTAAGTGTTTCTCTTGAGCTCATATCAATTCCTTTAAAATGAAAACATATTTGTGGCAAAAAAAAAGAAAAATACAGAAGTATTTTTCAGAAATTTGCATACATAGGCTAACTGAGATATAAATTAGGATGAAAGAGGCGTCAGGCAAAATAAATCTACTGCTTGTATGCTTTCAGCCCCAGCACCATTACTACCTTTTTTAGATATTTAATGATTTCCTTGATCCTTTTTACCAGCTACTGCTCTCTTAAAAGCAACTGTATTAGGACATTTAAAGTGCAAGGAACACCTATGATTTCAAACATGTCTGTATTTTATAAATACACATATGAAAAACTTTATCTGATACATTCCATTCTTGAAGTTTATTCTAATTAATATCTATACTTGCACTTTTGTCCCCCACATTTACAACTGATGACTTCAATGATGATTACAAAATACTTTTGGCTCTCTGGACGGAATCTTCAACTGCAAGGCATGTACCACATCCTTGCTTATGGAAGTTTGGGGATTTTACACATAGTCCTGGACATTTCTGTAGATACACTGCCTTTTCTGATCATCAGCAAAGTTTTGGCTGCCGGTGCCACACTGCCTTGCTGTGCACACAGCAGTGACAGGATCAAATCAACACTCTGGAAATCAGCACTCCTCCCTCAAGTGTTAAGTAGAGCCTTTATGCAAACTGAATAACTCTAATAGTGAGGATATCCTCAATGACCTGCCTCCTACTTGTGGATTGAAAATTAGGCCTAAGCATGCCAATTGCCAGATAATGCTGTTACAGGGAGACTTGTGTACAAACTGAAAGGTTGAAGTGCACCCTTTCAGCACCCAGATCCATTCCCAGCAGGCCAGCTGCCGCTCCCCAGCTGATGCCTGCAGTGACACCGGTGCGGGGCTCTCTCGGCATTTGCCTTCACACCCCGGTGGCCAATGGGTCCAGGAGGCTGCCTGGAGCATCCCCTTCACTGACACGTCCTGGGAAGCTGTGCCTGGCAGAGCCATGATCTTGGCTGATGACAGGCAACTCAAATCAGTCCAGGGAGGCTTAAAGGGAAAAGAAAAAAAGCAAGCGAGGGAGTGACATGTCACTTCACACTGTGCTATGGTCACTTTAGCTGAGCTGTGAACTACAGCTCTTTTGAATGCAGAAAGTTGCTCTGATAACCCTGTAGGAGATTGATATGGGGGGATGAGGCATGTCTCAGAAATGTGAGACTTTTAAGCCATCGGCACTCTAAGTTTTGCTCCCTGATTTAACTCTTGGTAACTGCTGCAGTATAGATTGCCTGTGTGCAAAATATAGATTTATCACAAATAAGGGCTTGACTGTCTCCAGGAAAAGAGGGGTCCAAGCTCATGCTTTCAGAGTGACTCATGGTCTTAGGTGCTGTTGGGCTTTGATACCACGAAAAGGCATGTGCTGGCTATTGGCATGTGCTGAGCACCCCACTTCTGAAAACAGCTCACTACTTAATATCAGATATTGAGCATTCAAAATCATCATGATGAAAAATCTTCAATATTTGTATAAATTCAGTTAAACTGAACATAAATTGATGGTACTGAGATACTCAGCCCACACCCATACCCTCATTTGTGTTGTTTGGTCATTCAGTGGGTACTGTCATTTTAGCTTATAGGAGGCACTGAAAGATCACCTGAAGGATCTTATTTATAGGTAGTTTCTTGCTTTTGCCACAGTCTGAAATGAAACAGCCTGTTGCTCTGCAGAAGCTAGATCTCTATGATCATAAACACAACTCCTGAAGGCAATCTAGCCATGGCCACAATGGCTCTGTCTTACTACACAAAGTTCTCACAAGTTTGTAGCAGTGGACAGTCATCTTTTTTGAAGATAATAGTCTGTTCCACGTACAGTAATGACAAAACGCAGATGACACCAGAATCAACAATTCAGAACCTGGAAGGCTGGCTTGCTTCTGTTAGAACCCTAATAAAGGTAGAAAAGCCAAGTATTGCATATTTATATATCTGAATTGCTCCTTGCATTCTAAGAGTAAATCTTGCAGGCCAAGAAACATAAACCAATAAATCAGAATTTCATACTGCTTTCAGATTTTAGATTATGATTTATGCATCAAAAACTTATTCATGTTTTTAAAAAATTACAGAAAATAATTTTGGTGTTTTTAAAATGTGGGAACTGCAAAACTCCTATGTCATTAATGCTGTATGAAAACTCTCTTATCGTGATCCACTGGTGTTGATATGCTTTCTTAAAAGGAAAAGGGAGAAGATGAGTTCTAGGCTGTATTTCAGTCCCATCAATGTGTTTCAGCCCCATTAGCAGCTAATTCTCTGATCTCATACATACCACTTAATATCTTTGTTGCTCAGTTTCCACTTTTTTGTAGAGGATAAGAATACTGAATTTTATTAATTACTTTACAAACTGTATTAAACTCAATAAATGTTACTTACTAGTTTTTATTAATCTCTCTTCTAATGTATTTACTCTCTCCTGTTTTAGAGAGCTGTGAATTTCTTAAATTTCATAAGACGAAAAGCAACAAAGTTAGTTACAACTGAAATGGAGCCATATCTTCCTTCAACGAGGTTTGCTATCTGTCAAGGCACTTGCTGGCCTTTGTCATGACTATATCTCAGTACTTAGCAATCGTGAATGTTTTTTATCGTCCCACTACCTCTTTGAGATAGGGCAGGATTGGTGTTATCTCCAGTATTCAGGTGGAGAAGTGAGGTCCAGGTAAACTGAGAAACAGTCACATCACACATTTGTGCCCCAGTTAAATGTGTCACAGATGTGTGCCAAGACCATCTAGATAGAAACGGCTCTTGTGCTTCTCAGAACAGCACAGATCACAAAGTCTAGGACAAAGTACGTGACAGCCAAGGACAAAGCCTTCTTGGTCAAGGATAACGTACTTCCAGATAAAGCCAAGGCCTGAAAATTGTTAAGAAATGCTGAAAAACTGCAAAAGCAAAGCCACTTCCATTAACACAGTGATACGGCAGTTCCTGGACTTCAGTCAGTAAAACAAACCATTATCCACTGTGGCCTTGGAGCACACCTGCTCTCAGAAGGTGGTGGAGGATGGAGGCTGGTGCCTTCCAGCCCATGGGACCATCAGCTCACTGCAGCTGAGGTAGTTAACAGCCAAGATAGCTCACTTTCAGTGTTTCACCTTTTGCTTCTGGCAAAAGTCCTGTGCTGGCTGCTAGAGTCACTGTCCCAGTCCAGCTGCAAGGAACATTTCTTCATATTGTTTCAGTAAGAGGATAAATATGTTTTATTCTTTCATTAACAAAACTTTATGTGCTGGCGCAAGATGTTGTGTGACATTTTGTATAACACCCCAACCTTCTCTGCTTCTTCACCTTTGCCACATATTCAGAAACACTGCCCATGCTGTTTGAATTCCCTAACCTAGTTCTCTCATCCTCCGAGTTTGATCCAAAGCCTATAGGTATTATTCCACTGTCTTCAATGCCCACTGCATCAAGCTGCTGAACATCTAAGCACACATTATTAGCCTTAAGATTACAAACTGAATATATTTGACCCATGTATAAGCCAGGATATTTAAATGGTCAAAAGCAAAGGAAAAAAACAGCAAAAAAAAATAATTTATGCTGAAAAGCAAATAATGACTGAATCTCACTGTGTGTGAATTTGCATACTGCTTATCTCAAGACTGTGAATAGTGAGTAAACATTACACTGGAGGTTTGTCTTGCTTGTTAAAGACGGAATTAATCAAATACATTATTTCAAAAACCAAATAGAAATTCAGCCTGAGAATCTCTGTTGCATGTAGTCTTGCACCCATTCCACACCTGCAAACTAAGCTTTCAGCTTTGCTGGCATAAATTTTGTGAATGAAAGTTCAGCAATTAACTTGGGATGGGGGAGAGCCTTTTTGTTTTAAAGTTAAACCAATCTACTCATATACAATGACAATGCAGAACATTTGTTTATTCTGAAACAATCAGCCACAAGTAGCTGGTTCATAGAAGTATTTTCAGTGTGCATCTATAAGGATGTTTAAAATGCAAGATCTTCTCATAACATTAAAACTAGGAACGTATGAGGTTTATGTGTGCCTGGTTTAAAAGACTGCATTTTTTTCTTTTCTTTTTCCTTTTTTGAAAGAAGCATAAAATGTCTGCCAAGCTTAAAAATAATGCAGATCATGTTTCTGTGTCTGTTAGGTGGTGCTTACTGGGTAGTCTGGCTCTTGTCAGTAATTCTTCAACTGCTTTGCTGCAGTAGAATTACTGTAGGGAGTTATGAGTTGGGGTTGGTGGGAGGGATTCTTTGTCCTAGTTGCATTTAAAATTACATCTAATCTTATCAAGGAGCTCGTCATTGTTTCTGGCTGCCCATAGCAGGTACAGTACTGCTTTTGTTCAAGCCTGTTGCTTTACCAAATAAAGGCAAGAACTGCTTGCTTTTCTCATACAAGTAGTCCAATTGATTTCTGCAAGAATACCTGCATGAGTAAGGCAAACAGGATTTGGCAGCAAAATTGATTAAAAAGAATCTGAACACAATATTCTTCCAGAGGAAGTACATGTTGATTGAAAAGTGTTTAAAGAGACAGGTAAAACGAATAGATACAATTAAAATTTAGATGCCAGGTATGTCTAAAGCAAGTGAAAGCATGAAACAGTATGAAATAAAGAACAAAATGAAAATAGCTGCCAGATACTAAAAGCTTTTCACTATTTATCAAAAATTAAAACCTTTTTCGCAAATGGCAGGGTTTTAATTAAAAGTTGTTTTTGAAACCTTTGAGTTTCAGAGCAGAATATCTGGAGATGTGCATAAATGCATAAGGAATATTTTCCCCAAACTCATCAGAAGTCCATGTGGTTTTGCTAAAAACTTTGAGCACCCCTGAGGTGTAAAATATTTCCTCAAGTGCTTACATGTGGATTTTAATATTTCAATTTTTGTATTCATCTTGAATATTCTGCCATCCTAAAACTACAATATTTGCTTGCCTCCCAAAGGAATTATATGCAAATACAAGCAGATCACAAAAAAAAAAAAAAAGCATGCAGATGTAATGACTGTTTCTTGCACTGCTTTTCCAGTAGTGGATGCAGTTCCCTATCTCTTTTTGTATTCATCAGATATTTAATCTTTAAAGACTTGTTGCTCAGCTGGCATCATCTATTTTCCTTAACTGGAACTGCTGTAGGCTTAAGAAGAAAGTAGGTGTCATAAGTAGTATTTATGTCTTCATTTTAAAAACTTGCCCTGACCAGTACTGAGCAAATTATTGACATTGTAATACCAACACCAAAAGAAACAATACCAAGAACAGACCAACAGTGTCAATAAAGATTCCAAGTTAAATCAGACAGAAATAATTGGTATTAAGTTTTAATGGAAACTCTATTCATGTCATTTTATAATTAAGATGCAAAAGGTAACTTGTTCAAGCAGGCTCCATTAAAATCATGAAAGAGATGGTGAATTAGCCTGAGTTGTTTGCAGAAGTGTAACTCATCCCAACAAAAGCTACGGAATATTTTAAAGTAACCCAGGAGGAACCAAACTCTAAATAAGTTAACAGAATTGAAGAGTCCTGAATGTTGAGTAGTTTTTCTCAAAATTTTAATGTGTATATTTCATCAAAATTTAGTGATATATCTCCTTAGAGATCAAAGTAAGCACAGTTAGGTGTCTCTGCAAATTGCTCCACAGCAATCCTGCTCAGAGTGCAGCACTCCTTATTGGTACAGCAGCACTTACACTAGTGCAACAGGTTATTAAACATCCTTGAAAATTGATGGAGCTTTGCTCACTCTTCAGGACCATATCCATAAATTTAGATGCTTGTTTGAGACACTTGAATAAGAGCCTTGATTTCTTTAGTCAGAATATACAAAACTGTACCTCCAAACGTCTTCTCATCACATTATTGGAGTCCAGAATTAGATGGGTCTCATATCAAGGGCTTCAGTTACAAGCCTAAAATTCAGTAAAATTATTTCAAATTTTATAGAGAGAAAGAGAATAAAGAAACATGAAGCTATAGGAAGAAATGTTCAGAGATTACAACTGTTGAATTAGAAGAGGAAATAGATAATTTGTGCATGACAACACAGACAATACTATAGGAAGAAATGACAGTGTATTTTTTCTCACTAATACTTCAACAGTATCTGAATGACGTAGATAATGATCAATAGACATATAAAATTGTGGGGACATGTTAAGTAAATATGAATGATTTCAAAGGAACAATTTTTGTAGGACATTGCCAAAATAAATATCAAAGTCTTCTACTAATCCATACAGGATTAGACATTTGTATGGATAATGGGAATTTATATAGCTATGTCAGATAAGAAAAAGAAGATGATAGTACATATAAATACTTCGATTTCATGGTATAAGCCAACTATCACTTGACAAAAATGGGTTAAGAGAGTCTATATCCAGTTTTTCAGGGATATGATTTTTGCATATTCCCATAAAATAGAGCTAGTTAATATTTTGTGAAGCATTTACAAGACTTGTTTGAAATGCTAGCATAGGTTTCTTCACCTGTCTAAGTCTTCACACTACCAGATGATTCTAACTGTGACTGAAGAATTGTGAGTTTACTCTGTTAACTGTACTGCTCTATGACTGCTAATATCTGACATATACAAAAGTACTCAGATATAAAGCAGTGACAGATTTGTTTCTGTTACTTCTGGCCTATCATTTTTTACGATGAAGACAGAGAGATTTTGTTACTTGCATCCAATCTGACACCCAAGGTATCTTCAGATCAAAGTTGGCTTTGTTATCATGTGTTTAATTTGCCTGCACAAAGCAATAAGAGGACTAATTTTTACATACCATGCTAATTTTTCATGTTATTTATTCAGTCTTGGTACTAAGAGCAACTTAGTACTTTCAGGTACTAAGGACCTTCTAAGTGACTTAGTACCTTCAGGTACTAAGTAACTTCAGGTCTCAGCATACACAATTCAATATCTGAGGCTGCAACTCTATTTAGGACAGAAGTTAGAACCTCAGTACACTGAGTATAAACTGTGTTCAGGCAACCATGAACTCAAAACTGTTGATCATTTATACAGGTGCTGAGCAGGTATGTCCAGAAATCCAATTTCTGACCCCCTGCTTTGCTTATTTATAGCACATTCTTCCTAACAAACCTATGCAAGGACTCACTGCCAACTGCCAGTTTGTTATTTATATCCCCTCATTTAAAAGTCACCCAAATCTTTGGCCCACTGGGCCTAGAAAAATGCAGGAGAGTCTGAGTAACCTCAAAGGAACTTAACTTATATGACATGGACTTACACATCGCCTGCACGTTTGGCAGTGTCTCCTAGCATGATGTCAGAAAAAGAGCTACAAAGAATTCATGCCACTGTTTTGATGTCACAGGGCATTTACCAGGTGTTATTCTTAATAACGTGTCCAAAACAACCAAAGGACATGAAGAATCCAGGATATTCTCCTACCAACAGGTCTTTAAACATTCTTAAATTACTGCTCATTTCTGAAAAGGATTTATATAAAAATGACACCTCCTTATTCTGCACATCTGTTCCTTATTTATGAGTTGGCATCATATCTGCTGCTTGCAGAAACAAAATTCAAGCCTTACAGTGTTTTCTTTCTGTTGGTCTTGCAGAGCATACACTGCAGAGAAGAAGCTGGATCATACTTCCTTGCGACATTTATGACTATATGCAAGTTTATCTGTCTGCATATGTCACCAAATACACAATCCAAGAATAAGGTAAAGCACTGACGTTATTGAGGCCCTAATTTTACAACCAAAACTGGAAGATTATTTCTGAAGTATGAGGCAAAAACTATAACCTAGCTTGAGAAAACTATAACCTAGCTACAGATATTGTTCTATGTAACAGTGGAAAACACCATAGAGGAAATACAGTTTGCGGGGATAATTCATAATCACACATTCGAGAATTGCTTTTTCTTAAACTTGATTGATGCGTGAGAGGAACAATCTCATATTTCAGAAGAGCTGCATGCATCTGAAGGTGTTCTGCCCATAAAAGAAATCAATGCTAGGTATAGCTTTCAAAATGAAAACAACTACTAGGTCTTGTCCAACTTTTGTTTTTCTCTTTCTTTCTGTAGTACGTCAAGGAGTTTTTTAACAGAAACAAGCAGCTTTTCTTCATGCCAGGCAAGTCCCTGGAATGTGTTTTCACCAATTACACAAACATAGATACAAAATCTGCAGTTTAGCCTAATTAGTTCATGTTCTGTTACAGGCCTAGTAATTATTAGCTACTTTTCTGATTGATATTTTCAAGATCATTTTAATAATCATTATACAGAGCTTTTAAGGTAGTGCTTAATAATACAAATCTATCGCAGATAATGTTTTCCCACTGGTCTTTAGGCTTGTTGCCAGCCTGCATCCCCTCTAAAATGCTGGCTTTGCACCAACAGAAAAGAAGAAAAAAAAAGTTGATATTTCAAAACCAGAATTCTAAATAATACCCAGCATTATATGCAACAGGAATTGAAAGAAAATTTGTAGTAACTTGTGAATTTTGAGATTTAAGGATTTCAAGTACCTACAGGTGATTTTTTACATTCTCTGTATTTCATCTTTCTAATAATACATTTTGAATTCTCAGTGGACAGTCAGATAAAAATTTTCTTAGCATAATATTTGTACTTTAAACTACCACTAGCACAAGAAAAATCCTGAACAAAGACTTACAGGGAGAATAAGACGTAGTTTTAACAGTGTCAACACCCTTTGGGCTTTGGAGAATCTTCTGGACTACTCTTCTTGCTTCCTAAACTTTAAATGACCTTTGCTCACAGATGGATTGGTAAAATGGAAGCTCTTACTGAAGAGCAAGTGTTTTAAATGAAATTAAATCAGCCTGGAGTAAGACCTGCAGACACAGACGAGTGCTCCAGCTCGGTGTCCGCCGTTTGCCTGCGCTGCCCAACACAAGGCAGAGACACCTGGTGGCAGATGGACACGCTGCAAAGCGCCTCGGACACCCACCCTCCGCTCCCACCTGCCCTTTGCCTGCCCGTACTCGGAGCCCACCAGCTTTGCGCTGCTCTCCAGGAGTCAGTGCTTCCTCCTGGGTCCCCATCAGTACAGATGGCTGGGACCGCTCCCTGTTTCCTGCAAAGCACCTTGCCTAGAAAACAAGTGAGACTTTTCTCCAAACCGGCGTCCAGGAGGATCGAATTGAAGGCAACACAGTTTACTCCACACTCACATATCTTCAACTAGCAACAGCTCTTCTCTTAAAACGTGTTAAGTCATGAGCAGGTTGCTCATGACCAATCTCCATGGACTACTCCATCTTTGAAGTAGGTGGCTACAAATTAAGCCAAAGGCATCGAGCAAAATATGTTCCCAGCAGAAGGAATGAAGAAGTCAGATTCAAAGGAAAATTATATAACCTCTCTCTCTCTCTCTCTCTCTGAGTAGACCACTGCACCACCTCTGGTCCATCATACTGTACTGCCTCTGTTCAGTCAATAAAATAGTACTTGCCAGAAATGTAAACACCAAAATATCTGGAGTGGCAAAATGGTATTTTTTCATTTAGAGAATGGTAAATTTATTTTGTTTTAACGTAAAATAACTTAAAAGATGTTTATTCCAAATAAAATACAAATGTTTACTTTTAACTCTATGTGCAAGGTAGAGGATCTTAATACAATACCATATTCCACTAGACACAAAATTCACAGGGTCTGTTTGATTGTACATAAGATCTTTTCTTTGGAAAAATATGTCTAAATGGATCATCAGTGCTAGCAGTCAGAGCAGTGCAGGATGAGGAGCTAACACAAACCCAACAGTATTGAAAATTTGAGGGCTCTGCCTACATTACTATATCTCTTTAGTAAAGTACAGGGTCATCCTTCTTTGAAGCTTAACAAGGCAAGAAAAAATCCAAATGATCCAGTTTCCTCCATCAAACTAATTGTTTCATCTTGGGCATTCTAAAACTCTTTCGGTTTTCTTAGTTCTCTGCATACATTTAACGGGTTGTAAAAACAATTCTCTTCTATGAGACCTTTATAAGAGAGCTTTACTATGAAGGATTGCATATCATGACAGTCAGAATATTAATGGTTCTTCTTTTTCCAAATTCAGACTTGTAAAGCTCTGCTTTACATCATATCAAGTTGAGGATAGCTAAGCTGAGATTTCGGAGGGTGCTGACCCACCCTTCCCAAAATCACCATGCAGTCGCAAGCAATGGCTTTCCCACCATCTTCCCTCAGGTCTAGGGCAGACCCAGAACTGTGGGAAACATATTTTATAATATTGTTCTGCAGCAGAGCATGAAACAGTAGGGCTTTCAAACAGTAGTCGCCGGATCCCAGGCAATGCCCGGGAAAGGACTTGATGAAACAAGGTTTCATCAGGCAGTGCTCATCAATTTGGTGGGTGCTGAACATAGAATTCTTCAAGGCTCCAGGCCAGAATCATGTCTGACGGAACCAGTGGGTGCAGTAGGCCCACAGCCTTTCACAGCAGTCTATCAAGTGCAAATACTGACTGTGTAAAAATAAAAGTCTGCAAACACAGACATTTCACAGGACAGAGGAAATCAGTTTTAAAAAATAGTGTACAGCTAGGAAATTTTAGAATATTTAGATTCAGAACATGTTCGTAAAGCATGTATTCATATTTTAGAATTACTTCTTGCTGCTTCTGGGGTGTTTCTTAATTTAGCAGTAAATCATTACAAATTATTCCCTTGTGCTGAGTGCCTTACAAGCCTCTTTATTTCTGTGTTGAGCTGAAGCATACATGTCTTCCTAGAAGAAAGCTTAACAGACTAAAGAGACTTTGTGCCGGAAAAATTGCATTTACTGTCCATCTGGGAGTTAGTTTAGGCTCACATATATAGTGTTACGGTATTGCAGGACTACATTTTTGCTCTCCAAAATTTTACACATCAGCCCTTCTTCAATGTCTGAATTTGTCATATTTTAGAGGATTGAATAGTTGGGAAAACAACTTGATAGATGGAAGTGTTAGGAGGAACAGGATAGTTTGGTTCTTTCTGTATGAACATCTATAATAGAATACAGGAGAATATGAGTCCAGAGTAATAACAGTTCTATGCCATTGCGGGTCCTTCTTATTCAGGCAGCTCTTAGGGAAATGGGTCAGGTTTATTTTTTTCATTACTTTTTTCTGTAATCAAATAGATCTGTTCTCTGGCTCTTCCAGTCTTTTACATGTTCCTTCCTCTGATTACAAGTATCTTTTTTCAGGGAGTGGTCTTGAGTTTTTCAGTATCAATGGCTTTGCATGGTTTTCTTTGTATTTTCTGTTGAAAGAGTAATACAGAGCAGTTCGCTGAGAATGAGTTTGAATGTTATAACTTAGTATATGTCCATTACATACAAATAAGGCATAGTGTCTAATAAAACATGAACAAAGTTGTGCCCATCCTGCTACAAGATATGGGGATGAGGATCTTTCGCTTGAGTGTCTACACCTACAGTTTTCTTTTAAAGAGACAACAGCAGATCAACCTCTTCTAATAACTTGAATCATTATAGACCAGCATTTGCTGAACATTTCAATTTCCCCTCAATCTTCAAGTTTGGTTCTCAAACCATGGCCATACCCAGCTGTGAGCCTTATTTTGAGGATTGCTTAATTTAGTTTGAATGAGATCAGCTTGATGAAAGTTGCTTCAGGCTTAGAAACATTTTTGTTAATCACAGAAGTTGTAAGTTCCCATCATATCTATATGCACATCATTAATTGTGGGTTTAAAGTCGACCTAATTGCTTCCTACCTCTACTGCAAATTGTGTAAGTGTCATAACAATAAGAAAAATGTTAGTCTGGGCTCCAGAGGCTTCAGTATGAATGAAAAACTCAGGCAGCTGAATTCCCTATCTTCTGTAAAAGTATTGATACCCCGGACTACTGCAATTTATGCCTGTGCTGCAGCTAACTTACATCATGTATTTCAGTGGCTTTTCCAGCTTTCCCACTCACTAAAATCTAACAGCCTCTAGCTCTTTTTACTGCAGAGGCAATTCCTTCTTTGTTGGAAGTGATCCCCACTTGAGTCTGAAGACAGCCTGAAGCAGTGGCTCAGAGGTGTGACTTTTCCTAGCCTTGAGTATGCTTGTACTGTGCTTGAGGCACAACCATAACACCTTAATGTTGCCCTAATTGTTGAATGACTGTGCACTATTTTTGTGCCTAGAGTGGCCTGGGATTAAATTCTGAATTGAAAAATAATAATGTTTTTTACATTGAGGTATTAAAAAAATAAAAAAGGGACTCACAAAATCATGGAAGTAAAAGAAGGAGAGGATAGAACAAAATAGATTAAAATGCCTCAAAAATTTTCCCTTTTTTTTTTTAATATAAGAAAAAGATAAGTTTATCTAAGTTTAGAAAAAAATAAAAAGAGAGATAGATTGCACTTGAATTTACTGATTTCAAAAAGGAAACGTCATCCCAAAGAACAATTGCAGGGCAGTGAACTTCGGCACTGAATGCAACTAGTTTATTTAGAGTGTGGTTCTCCCCTTAATGCATTCTTTCACAGCATGTCCTGTGTGTTCACCCTCTGTTGGTTTTGCTCCCAATGATTTACGTATCCTTCTTTTGTCAAATAACTAGAGTTACATCCATCACATAACAAAATACAGGTATCCCTCACTATTATCACAGAACAGATATGCTTCTAGTCACAGACTAGGGGCAATACATCATTGAAAAAGGACAGAGCTCAATCAGATTATTGCCCTTGTTTTATAAAAAGTGGGTAGTTATTTCCCCATGTAGAACCCTGGATTTCTGCCATATTCAAGGAATTTAGTGCAAAACCTGGCAGTTTCTTCTAAGTTAGTCTAACCTTCCATTGTTTTAAAATTCAGACATCATGAGATAGTAACGGTCAGTTTATTTCACTTGCTGGGCTGATAATTCATATATAATGTAGTTGTTAATTTTGCAAGCAAAAGCATCGGGCATGCTGATATTGTGCACACACCTCTTTATCTCCTCTGATTCCTTTGTGTTCCATCATCGCTGAAAATTTTTTTCCAACTCCATGTTTCATAACAGGAAGGAAGTGAGCTGAAGAGCTATAATGATTTCCATCTAAACTACTCCCTTTTTGTCTGCACTACAAAAACTAACATCCCTTCGCCAACATTTGCTTAGGCATTTTTCAAATGAAAGGAAATTATGGGAGTGAGAATACAAAAAAGAAGCAAAATCTTCTTTTTACCATAAAGTGTGCATTGGAAATGAGTGAGTTCCCTACTGTTCAGAACATATATTTGAACAGTAGGAGACAATGAATGCCCTAAGGATTGTCTCCTGCCTGGTGACACAGTAGAGCAATCAGAAGACAGAAGGTTGTTTGCCTTTTGGAAGGGAAAAAAAATCAGCCCTTCTTGAGAGCCAGTGGCAAAATTCTTTATTTTCATCTCTCCTGTGATGTTTCCTGACCTCATTCGACTTTTAAAGTTACATACAGCTGTCTTTTCCTCTGTGCTTTCTGGTCCTGAGGTTTTCCCTGGAATGTATAAGATTCCCAAAGATGAAGTCTTGCAACAGGGTCTGTCAATTCTGCTACGTTTGGAAAAAAATTTTTTTTACAGATCTGCTTTTTAAACTACACATAGTATTTACTCATAGGAACTTTTTGACGAACAAAGAGAAATCTAAGTGTCTCAAGTCATCACTTACCCTTAAAAATTACTAGTAATGTTTTTTTGTTTCTGTTCATCTTCTAGTTTCTAAATCATTAACCAATGTTCATATCACATGTTTTGTTCAGTTGGTTTTTTTTCCTACAGCCACAGGAAACTAAGAGCTTTTAAGATAATTTGTTCAACTGATTGACTGGCTGAATGATAAATACTCTAGAGAAATAGTATAAAGCAGTTGTGGTTTAAGAAAAAACTTTGAATCTTGCCAGACGTGGTATTTCTGTAAGATTTTTGTAAGTCCACCCTTGAAGTTCCTAAAACTTCTATTAATTTAAGTGCTGCACTTTATGGTTCTAACTGACAGCATTTTAAGCAGACAATGTATTAAAATTGGGATGATAGTTCTTTGATAATCAAGTAATGGTAAACATTCCAATCTTTAAAATAAAGCTAGCACATTCTGTTCTGCAGAGAGACTGAAATGAGATCCAGTGGTTTAACTGGGTCAGGGTAAATCTAATAGAAAAAGCATATTCTTCAGCCCAGAGCTCAGGTCATTTTGCAGGCTCTGCTTACGCCACCACTAAGGGACTGTCCCTCACACACTGTTGCTGAAGCCATGAGTGACACTCCATTTCAGGCAAAGGAACATCACAAGACCAGGCTGGCTTTGGCCTTGTGCAAGGGTTAAACATAGCAGCTTGAGCAAATTTCCCAGAGATATATATTCCTCCTTTAAAAAAAAAGATAGGTAAGATAGACATAAAGTTCTTATGGGAAAAAAAAATTTAAAAATGGAAAAGAGGAACCAAAGAAATCAAAGAAAGAAATACCTCTAAATCTATTTAAATACAGAATTTTCTTTTCATTCACAGCTTGATTCTTTGCTATGAAAACCTGTTATAATCTCCTCTTTACACAAGTTCTTTATGGTAGTTTGTGCAATGAAGTAAATATTCTTTTCAAAATTTAAAAAAAAAAAAAGAAGAGTAAAGAAAATGAACCCCCAGTCTAATAAAACTAAAGTAAAAAGAAACAAAACACAAACAAACAAATAAGACACCCAAAAAGCCTCCAAACCTTAACCACCCACAGTGCATCACTGAAACCAGCAAATAATCTGGACGCACTTTTTCTAAAAAGAATGGTTGTTTAGTTAACTTCTCTCACAAATATGTTTATTTTTCTTTAATTCACCTTAGACTCAGGAGGAAAAAACATAATGAAAGTATAACTGAGATTCCTCGATTCTCAACTCTCACCTTGCCCAAAAATTAATTGAAGATTTAGTAAAAGAAAAAAAAAGAAAAAGGGACCAAAAGTTCTCCCCCAAGCCTTAGCAGCTGGGTGGCCAAGAGCAGGTAAGGGCAATTTCTGTAGTAAATGGATGATAAACAAATTAAATAATTGGCATACTGCCCAACAGCCTCTGATTCACCAACAAAATGGTTCTTTGTAAGGAGACCAGCTGGGAAATGCAAGTGGAAAGAAGGTGGAGTGAGATCTGAGTTTCTGCCTCTGAACCATGAGGGATCTGTTCTCCATCATGCACTCTCATCAGGAAGGAATATTTAAAACTTTTTGCAGTCCTATGCATATTCATACTTTTACGCTGTACCTATTCATTCATGTATTCTACTCTAATTATGGGTTCACTGCCACTTCAGGAAGATTTTCCAGGCATCAGCCCAGGTGTATTTTGCCTTAAATATTCTATCAAATTATTTGCTTGCAAACAATCTGTATACAAAAATAAATACAAGGATTTAATTTTCAGTTGCAAAAAAGCAGGTGCATAAGAAAACCCATCCATCATGATGCAGATTTTACTATGTTTGCATGGCCTGAAGCAGCCAGTTTGAATTCATATACACGCATCCTCTTTTAATTCTGGTCATCCTTCAGTACAGAAATGACTTAAGCATCTATATCACATGAAAGTTAAATCCCTTACAAGTTATTTCAACATTCTTTATCTTTTTCAATAATCTTAGTTTAAGCAAGGTTGAACAAAAGGAATTCATTTTCTCCACCAGAATCAAACAATTAATTAGGTGTAAATCTCAGTGAATAAAAACCTGGTATCATGGCTGTTAAGGAAAACACAGCTTAAATGTTTCATATTTTTTTCAAAAGCAGAGCAAACAGGACTAGAAAGTTAGTCTGCCATCTAATAGCTGTGAGACAGCAAGTTGCCTTGGAGCCACTGCGGACTTGGCGGCAGTAAAGGACAGCAGATTCCTGTGGTTCATCAGCAAGAGAAGTAATATGATGTTTCCACTCTCCTCAGCACTTTTTCTAAAAGTGGGAAAAATGTTCAGCTTCGATCCCTAAGTTCAGAAGTGTCAAAAAATTGAGAAGTCCGGTGGAGGGCCACCAAAATGGTTGCAACACTGGAGAACTTCACATATAATGAAATATTGATGGAATTGACTTTGCTCAACCTAGGAAGCTCAGGAGGAACTTAATCACTCTCTGCCAATACCTTGTGTATATTTATGAAGAATGAGAAAATACTCTCTTTAAAACGGAGCCTGATGACAAGACAAAGAGAACAAATTTCTTCATAAGAAATTCTCTTTGGGTATAAGAAAAATATTCCTCACTGTGAGAACAACTGAACATTGCCCAAAGAAGTAGAGGAAACTCCTATACATGAAGTGTTGAATACACAGCTTAACAAGGTCCTGGTAAACTTTGTCTAAAGATTTGCATTCAACAGAAGGTTGAACCAAGTTCCCAGAGGTCCCTTCCAGCCTTCTAATTAATGAGTTCTGAATGATTTAGTTTTTCTTTTTTTGTATTCTTGCTCTATTTTTGAAGGTCTTATATTTTTCCCTAAAATTACTCTTACTTTCTAATATTTAAAAAAAAAACCTATTCAAAATACATAGAAAGAAAATGTGTATGATGTATTGATACTCAGTCCCTCTGCTAGATTTGAAAAAGCATGAGAGGGATATGTGAAAGAAAAATGAGAATGTGCTCTTTATCTGACTCAATTGTTCATGTAATTTCCACAGGAGAAACATATAATGAGGCTTTGAATTTAAGCTACACTGCCTCTGGGTTCCCCCATCCAGTTATCAGGCTGAAACTCGAGTCACATTACACATATACAAGAGTGGGATTACATTCCCCTAATGGGGTAGGATTAAGCCAAAGGAGGTGGAACAGCTTTCAAAGGAGCAACTTCAACACAGGGGGCCAAATTCTACTCTCAATTACACACATGTGACTGTCACAGTGATTTCAATGGGGATACTCAGGTGTAACCAGAGGTAGAATGTTTTTGTGACATGGAGCAGATGTGAAAAATCCAAGTGTAGACTAACCATGAGCATCTAACTTTCAAACAGTCACTGTATTGTGGCTGGCAGGCAATGGAGCTTTAAATAGGATCATGATCTACTGCACTCAGATGTAAAACTTCCTTCCGTACTGAATTCATCTTCATCCTCTTGGAACTGCTACAAAGTACAGTAAAACTACAGTAACAGACACTGAATAATGAAGGTGAGATTCTGGAAGGTGAAATTCTCTTTTCAAAGACCTTACAATTTCTCTGCTTGTTGAAGCATTTGTCTTGCCTCCAGCAATACATCACCTGTAGTGTTGGGCTGTGATCAGAGTTGCTATATATCCCTCCTTTTTTAATTCTTGCAGTTTTAAAAGTCTATGTCTAGCTTTTTCTATCTTAGAGGATTTTTTCACTTATCTATGTATTTCTGTTTCCATATAAGTTAGCAAGTGCAATAAAACAGTGATGAAGGTTCTGGGTTTGAAAGATTTATGTAAGTAAAAGAGATTTTAACATGACTCACACTATGGATCCCTCATTTGAAACATACTGGACAAATTTTGCAGTAAATTTCATCAGTGTCTGTAGAAGAATTTAAATTCAACAATATTAATTCAGACCAGCAATTTGCCAGAGTGCTAATAAATTGTACCATAAGTGGCTGAGGTTCAGGCATATTGAAGGGAAGGGAAAAATATCAGTAGAAAAGCAAATTGCTGACTGGTGTGTTACTGTCCAAGCTGTCTGTCTAGGATCAGCTCATCTGATCTAAAAGACACCCTCATATGCAGATACCCTCACTGTATTGCTCGTGTTACGTAAGCATACGAGCAATGCTGGCAGAATGAATCATGCCATGGGCAGTGCAGCTGCCTGTCACCCAAGAGGGTGAATCACAGAGCTCTGATGGTGCCTGCAGGAGTACTGCCCAGCCACCAGAGAGAGAGCACACTGAGACCTCACTCATGGTCACACTGCAGACCACGGGAGAAAGAAAGGAGAAGGGCAAGGAGAACTAATCTAGGAGTAAAGTAGGGATATCTCCTAAATCAAAAATTTAAATGCAGGTAACCCATGTTAACTTGTATTAAAGCATTTGTTCACCACAAAAATTATTCCCATTGCATATCTTGTTTTTCTGAGAAATATTCCTATAGTTCTTTAATCAAGTGATTTCACTACCACGTTCTGAGAACTGACTGCCTCTACCTCCTCAGCCTGGTACTAAAAATTGGAAAGGTAAGAACAGAATTCAAAATTAGGAATAGAAATATACGTCAGTGACATATCTAAAAACTATTATGCTCAAACCCATATTTGGACCATATTCTTGAAAAGTTAAAAGTCAGAAAACAGTTGCCTCTAGTAATGCTGTGGTTCTATAATTTTCATGAGTCTCCAGCGACAAGCTTCATCTCTCACTATGTATTAGCCACCCAAACATTGCATATCTTATCAAAATCATCCAGGAGAGGAGTCAAGAGTAGTCAATTAAAACTGGAATGTTGGGACATGACAAGAGAAGACTCTTAGGTTTATGCTGAAGTATCTTTTCAGAGGAACCAGGCCGTGACCTAAAAACTGTCCAGTGCAGCCCAGCTTAAAACATTAAATGGAGGATAAATTCTTTATCTGAAAAAAAAAAAAAAAAAACAAAAGACTGCCTCTTCACTGTATTTGGCAGAATGCAAGAGGAACTATGCAGCTGCTCCAGGAAAGCCAGAAAGACTAAGCCGTCTCCCTTTCAGGTTGTGACACAGCTGGTCAGATGTTCCTGAATTTCGCTCACATTTACTGATGCCATCTGAAACTGCTTCACTGGTAACAGATGAAGAAAGCACCACATCCTTTCACCCATATCTCTGTAGCATATCATAGATTCAAATTCTGATTATCATACTAAGTAACAACAAAAATTAATACTGCATAATCAGTCTATTTGATAAGAAAAATAACACAAGAAGTTAAGCAGAATATAAGTCAATCATCTCTCTAGGGCAACCAGACAATAACTACACAAATAATGTATTTATTATAATGCAGAGAAAAATAATTGAGAAAATTATTTTGCAAACAATGTTTGAATAGTACTCATCTTAACCTTGCTTCACACAGCTGTCGCTAAAATTTACTGTACCTGACTGCCCTTTACCATTGTGATTAGTGCTAATAAAAAAATCTAGTGGTGTTTTATAACGTTGTCAAAAAAAAAAAACCTGCACAGAGCAAGTGGGTGAATAAAAATTTGCAGTGCTGACTTAGAGTCATAAATATTACTGATTAATAAAGTGTGGCTCCTGTGATATAATTACTCTTCCCACTGTTTTATTCACTTGGGGCTTGATTGTGAATGGGTGGAGTTAGTGGTATTTTACCATAAGTAGGCACAAAGATGCACTTAGGTCTTTTTGGAAAATACTGAATAAACAAATCTCAATGACATTCAAAATGTGTATGAATCAGGAATGCCTTCATAGATTTAAACAAAAAAAATTGCATAGACATTCTCTTTGTATTTTTCTTTGAAACCAATTTAAATCATGCCTTGTCATGGCATTCTCTCCGTATTTCTAAGAAATGTGCAATTTCTTTCAAAGAATGATTCAAGAATAATTTTCTTCTCAGCAGAGGACAGGTAAAATCATAAACTCTAGGTTCATGAAAGATTTTGATAATGAGAGGACTTGAAAAGTAAAATATTGAGCAATGAAGAATAAATAAAAGAATTTGTGGAGATAGAATTTTTGCCATCTGTTTATTCTCTATTTTTGAGTCAGATGCTGGAGCAGTCCCATTCTTAAGTATCTACTTAGGTGGCTCCTGTTAGTGACTGCAACTCCACGACAAGGGGAAGATATTAGTCTACAATTTTATTTTTGTATTATAATTGAATTCAATAATTAGTCAATTAGTCAAGAATATGTGCCAGTTATGTCAGTGGCACATTTCTTCTGTGATCATATTGGCTTAGTAGTTTTAATAAAATAGAAGAGCAAAGGAAGCAATTTCATCAGAGAAGTTATTTTGTGACATAAATTTAACAATATTTAAAAGACAGTATCTAAACTGTTCTTTTTGAGTGTTTAATATTTTCTCCAGATAACTACAAAATAATAAAAAGACCAAAAAGAAGATAATGGAATTTTTTGAGACAAGAAGGAATAGCTTTAAAAAAATCATATTGAGACATAACATGACTTGGGACCAGATGAAATTGTCTGCTATAGAGACATGTTATTAGGTAAAATATTGTACTTTAGGAGTGCTGAGTATGACATAATCCCTTTTCTCTGCAGCTTTGGTGTTACTACAAAGGAAATGCTTCTTTAACAGGGCTAACCATTGATTGCAAAGTCATGGAAACAATAATGCAAGTACTGAACCAGGGTACATAGACAAATTTTGGTCAAAAGCTGATATAGAAATGGGAGACCTAAGGAATTCTGTCCCTGCTTCTAGGTCAGTTGCCTTCTCATTTTCACAACATCAGGGCACGTGTGTTAATACTGCACTTCTGTCTAGTTTCCTTATGTACATGGAAACCGCATCCACCTCTACCAGAAGCAAACCAGGAGGAGGAGAAAATGCCATTATCCTGGCTATTCAAAAGGCTGAGTTCTGTAGAAAAAACAAAAACTCACATCAATACCACCGAACAGTTCTTAGTGTATATGTAAAGAGTCTGTGTAGTTTATAGTGATGGTGGCCTCTTGTAAATATTTTACTAGTTGAGTTCTAAATGTCATAATTATATAGGTTTTCTTTTTTGTCCAGTGGGAATAGGAGTGAAAATGCAGTTTTCATTTGAAATTGTCACTTTTCCTAATGTTTTATTGCTGCAGTGCATGAGAACATATTTTTGTAGTTAGCACAGAAAAATTCCAGGCTAGAGGTAGTATACCATGATGGTCAACAGATCAAATCCCACATCCTGGGTGTCACTCTTCTTGGAATTATTTTTAATCCAATCATTTATCATATTTATCATTTACTTGTCTTGGAGCAATGGAGTAAAGCCTTTCGGGGGGGGATGGGTATTGTTGTTGTTGTTGTTGTTGGGTTTTTTTTGGGATTTTTTGGGGTTTTTTGTGACAAAACCTATCCCAACATTTGTATTTTCAGAATCCTATCAGGTTATGCCAATTCAGCTCATGCCTATGTTAATATATTTGGACAAAATCCTGAATGATAAGAAGGAGGCGTTGCCCTTATCAAGGTTTTTGAAATACGATTTCCTTAGGAATGACCTTCACTGAGAGTACATTCTGTGCATATAAAAAGCAGAGTCATTAATAAATTATACACAATGTAGAACTTGAAAAATACATACAAGGTGGACAAGGCTTTGTAGTTTGAAAGACCTGCATGAAACTGTTAATACATGATGTGACACGAAATAGAAGTAACTAACCATACAAGAAGTGTTTCTAGAAAATCCAGTACCATTTGAATGGAAATAAAAATCAAAAGGGGAAGTCAGCATAATAATGTTACCTACAGCTTTTATCAACCATTAGAAATAAAAGTAGCAAAGTTGTTCAGAATTTGCAAAAGGGGAGGTTATAGCAAATTTTGAATGCTGAATTGCTGAATTCTTTTTGACTTGGAGAATTCAAACTACAATTTCAAGAACAGTAAATGAGAAGAGTACTTCATACAGGTGATATAAATATAGATAAATCCATCTTAAAAATATTCAAGTAATTATTAAGATGGTTGTTTAAAATGTTAACAACATTTTCATATTGATAATGTTAATAACACAACATTAACAATCAGTTGAAAAGAATTAGACATATTTTACTACACAGAAATATTAAATTTAGTTTCAAACAGATTGTTCAATCTCTGCTAACACTTATACAGATTTTTGGGAACAAACAAACTCGTATGATATGGGCTGAAAAAAGGGAGATCTCAGTCCTTCAAGGAGAACTTCAGGGAGGTGTCAAGAACCATCACCTCTGGTGAAAGAAAAGTGGAGGATGTCAAGTACCTTCACATCTGAACAAATGAGTCAAAACTTTATTTTGATAAGGAGGACAAAGGCTAGAAATAGCAAGGACTCAATTATCCTGAGAGTGAAGTCAGTAGAATGAAGTTCTGTGCCATTCAATGAGACAAGACTGAGTCCTGATCAAAAACTACAGCATCACACCTGACAAGATACTTTCATCCTGTCTCTAGCAAAAGCATAAGAAAACAAGATGCATACAGACTGACCCATCCCTGATAGAGCCTTCTCGAGTCCAACACTGATTTTATTCCTTAGGCAATCTATTTATCCCTCAGCACCCATTAAAACTTGTGACTGTGAGCACTGCAGAGTTAATAGTTAATGTTGCCTGAAAAAATGCTACATACTATTTGCTTTTATATCTGCTGCCTGATAAACTGGAGTAGCTCAAGTGATAAACGGATATTTTATTTTTTGTCTTCAACTTACCCCATATCATGGCTAGCCAAATCTGGCAGGTTAAGAAATCCTTTAGAGAGGTGGTGCTGTTGTCAGGGTTTTGTTTGCTTAGATCATGGGACTTGCTTTGGGAAGCCTGGTCTACCGGGGGTTTATGGTGTCCACATGACAAAGAAAGGGAAAAGCATCTTTTGTCAGGGAATTTCCAGGCGGATGAAGGGGGCTTTAAACTAGATTTGTTGTGGGAGGGGGACACCTATCCATCCCAATCCTACTAGTCAGACGCCACCACCTGTAATAGATGTCAGGAGCAGTTCAAAGGTATTTCAGCTGCTCCAGCCAGTGAGTCAGCATTATACAGATGGCTCAGATGCCTCTACACAAACACTCATCCACCAGGGAACAAGAAGAATTAGAGACTTGCACATGTCTGTGTGAATATGATACCACTGGCAACACAGAGACATGGTGAGATGGCTCCTATAATTAGAATATTGTTATGGAAGATAGTAGGCTTTTAGGAAAGACAGATCAGGCAGACAGGGAGAGGACATAACTCTCTACATCAATGACTGGCTGGGAGAGTATGGAACTCTGCCTCTGGTGGATGAGAAGTCAACCAGAAGCTTGTAGGTCAAGATTAAACAGAGTACAGGGACAGAGGATGTCATAGTGCAAGTTCTGCTACAGGCCACCCAATCAGGAGGATGGCATGGATGAAGACCTCTATAGGCAGATAGAAGCAGTCTCACACTCCCAAACCCCTGGTCTTCATGGGGGTCTTCAATGACCCAAATATCTGTTGGAGGGACAACGCAGAAGGGGACAAGCAATCTAGGAGGTTCCCGGAGTGTGTTGATGACAATTTCCACATAGAAGTGATAGACCAGCCAACAAGGAGAGGTGAGATTCTGGATCTTGTGCTCATCAACAGGGAGGAGCTGGTGGGGAAAGTGATGCTCCAATAGATCCTTAGCTGCAATGACCACCATGTCAAGATCCTCATGGCAGTGAAGAGGTCATGCAGCAAGCTAATTGCCCTGAACCTCAGGAGAGCAGACTTTGGCCTCTTTAAGGACCTAATCGGTAGAGTTCCAGGGGACAGAGCCCTGGAGGGCCGAGGAGCCCAAAAATGTTGGCTAATCTTTAAGGGTCACCTCCTCCAAGCTCAGGAACGATGCATCCTGACAAGGAGAAAATCAGGAGGCTCCTATGGATGGATAAGGAGCTGTTGAGCAAACTCAGAGAAAAAAAAAGGGAACTTCCAGAAGGTGGAAATATGATAGGTGGCCTTGGATGAAGAAAGGGAAATTGTATGGGAAGCCAGGGATAAGGCTAAAAAAGCTGAGGCCCAGATAGAATTGAGTCTGGCCAGGTATGACCACAGGAAGGGCTTCTGTAGGTGTCTTGCAAACAAAAGACTAGGGATAATGCATGCCCATATTGGAAGGAAAGGAGAGACAGGGCTACTCTGGATAAGTAGAAAGCTAAGGTTTTCAAGGACTTCTGCGCCTCAGTACTCAATGGCAAGTGCTTCAGCCATATTAATCAACTTGAGAAAGGCAAATGCAGGCACTGGAAGAAAGACCCTTCGGGGACTGTAGGAGATGATCAGATTCAAGACCATCTAAGGAGACTGAATGTGCCCAAGTCCAATGAGATTCATCTACAGGTCTTGAGAAAACCAGCAGATGATATTGCCAAGCCAATCTCCACCATTATTGAAAAATTGCAGTCAGGTGAAGTTTCCAATGACTGGAAAAAGGGAAACACCCATTTTTAAAAAGGGGAAAATGGAGGACCCAGGGTGCTACAGAACAGTCAGTTTCACCACTGTGCCAGGCAAAATTACGGAAGACATTCTCCTGGAAACTATGCTCAGATATATGAGAAAAAAAGAGGTGATTGGGAACAGCCTATTTGGCTTTACTGAGGGCAAACCATGCCTGACAGAATTGGTGATCTGTGATGGGGCTACAGCTTTGGAGGACAGATACAGAGCAACTCACATCATCTGCTTAGATCAGTGCAAATTGTTCCACACAGTCCCGCATGCCATCCTTGTCTTTGTGTTGGAGAGACATGGATTTGATGAATGGACCACTACAGATAAAGAGCTGGCTGGATGGCCACAGTCAGAGTTGTGGTCAACAGCTCATTGTCCACACAGAGGCCAGTGATGAGTGGTGTCCCTCAGGGGTTGGTCCTGGGGCCAGTACTGTTCCACGCCTCTGTCAGTGACGTGGACAGTGGGATCGAGGGCACCCTCAGCAAGTTTGCTGGTGACACTGAGCTGTGTGGGGCAGTCGACACAGGGGAGGGAAGGGATGGCATCCACAGGGACCTGGACAGGCTTGAGAGGTGGGACCATGCAAACCTCATGAAGATCAGCAAGGCCAGGTGCAAGGTCCAATACCTGCACTGGGGCAATTCCAGACACACCCACAGGTTGGGCAGAGAAGTGATTGAGAGGAGCCCTGTGGGGAAGGCTTGGAGGTGATGGCTGATGAAAAACTCACCACAAGCTGGCAGTGAATGCTCACAGCCCAGAAAGCCAAGGGATTCCTGGGCTGCATCCAAAGGAGCATTGGCCAGCAGGTCAGGGAAGGGGATTCTGCTCTGCTCTGCTCTTGGGAGACTCTTCCTGGAGCAGTGTGTCCAGCTCTGGGATCCCCAGCATATGCATATGGAACTGCTGGAGCAAGTCCAGAGGGCCAAGACAGGAGGTCCAATGTCACTGATAAGGGCAATAATGCATCTCCCTTATGAAGACAGGCTGAGAAATTTGGGGCTGTGTTGTGGTGAAGGAACCAACCGGGGGGCCACAGAGCCCAGAAACAGAGGTTTGGTGGGCTGGTACCAAGGAGTGAAACCCCCGTTCTGTGAAGATGGCTTCTACCTTTGGATTCCTAGGATTCCTGAGGGGTGGTTCTGTCTACAGTTGACAGACACCTCTTGTGTCCCCTAAGGGAAGGTGTCCTGACCTGTCCCACCCT